>MU868393.1:178806-190135 GCA_036418205.1 Ostertagia ostertagi
TTCGATATGCTAGTTACGTAAAGGACATCCGCTTTTGTCATTAACGTTGTCCGACACGTATTTCTCGGTTGGAGAACGCAGACGAGCAGAAAATAATTGCCAAATAATAGCGCCAGCGCCGATAATGAATCATATTCGTAATCACACTAAGTAAGCTTTATATGCCGACAAGGTGATGCCAACTGGTGCCAGATTGCGCCAGCGCTAAAAATGAAAGTCATTTCCCTAATTAGGCTATCGAATTACCTCTATAGGCAAGTTTACGGTCCTTTCTAAGGTATGCAAAATTACACTGCGCAAGTGGATGTGGTCTTACGTGAGAGCGCGCGGGCTTACCACCGGAAATTTGGGTAATCACTCAATAATAATTCCGGGCCCTTTACAAGTTCCTCGTTAGTAATGATCTCCTCTGCTGAAGGTTTTTATTGGATTCGCATATCCTGAGCCTAAACCAGCCTCTATATGCATTATTCCTGCCAATACCTTTTTGTTTAAACCTTTAACACGTTGACGACATCGCGCGTTTTGTGCTTTTGCACCGCGTGGGACAAGAGCGATTTTGCGAGCGCAGCCGCCGCACACCAAATCCATGGATTTTAAGTTGTAAATACGCAATACTTAGATGCGATGAAATGTTTTCAATGATGTTCGATCTGTCTAGCTTATCAGGAGTTACAGTAATGGAAGTTTGACCGAAATGACGTGTTAAGGCCATGAAAAGGAAATTTTACTTAATTTCCCTTTAGTGGTTCCAAAAGTAATTTCACATATCTTCCCATACGAATAGGTTTGTATTCACTTCTATTATTCCTTTTTATCAACATGTCTACGTTATTGAAAAGAAAACGAGGAATGAATGAACAGACATATCCGTAAGGTCTGGAAAACGTCTGCCAAACTAAAGAATATTTGGCCTTTCTGTGAGCCATGTGGTTTTTAAGTATGCTAATGTATGACCTATAGAATGAGTACAAAGACCTTAGGAATAAGTCGCACAAGCGCAAGAAAAAGGGATGACTTGGGTGGGACGCGTTACCGCGTCACAATGTCCCACGAGGTGCGCAAAGTGGGACGCGTTACCGCGTCACGCTGTCGTCAACGTGCTAAAAAAGTTTTCCGTGTTCAGGCAAGAAAGTGCTGCCTATCATCAGCATTGGGCCATTCAATACAACACTTTTTTCAGAACAACGATGCGCAACTTACATTGGAAGAATTCAAGGAGGGGGCCAAAGCAGATCCGTCTATTGTGCATGCGTTGTCGTTGTATGAAGGTTTATCGTCATGATCTACTGAACAAAATTCCTCTGATGGTCTAGTTGTTGTCCTTGTTCTCCAACAGAAGCCTACACTTCTCTACTTATTACGTTCGCTAACGGTGTTTGTTCAGCTAGGCAACAATGGCTTTATCATCCCTTGAAAAAATGCTCCACCCAATTGATTGTAATTTTCTTCTGGTGGCCCTGATCTTAGCCGCCCCTCTTATCCAATTTCTTGCTTTGAGAATTGTCGTCATCCTGCCTCCCAGAACCGTATTAGTATCACTATAACGGAGAATTTCATGAAGGCATCGACATAACCAAATTTCTAGATGTTTACCTCGAGAACGATTCTCCTTCAAGAGTTGACAAAAATCTGGGTGAATATACTATAATACTTTGTTTTAACAATACTTGCACACATTGAACCAAGCCTTACTTTGTAAAATTCGTGTCAGTAAAGTGTACGAAATTGTGTGAATTTAAATAGTGCCATTTGCAGCCGCGCAGATCACAGTCGTTCCCAACTGTTGTGAAGGCTTGCTCAAGCAACGAGATTTAAAAACTATGCTATTTATAAGTAAACATATTCTTCGATGTAGATGAGCGTGCATACTCCACCACTTTTTTTTAAAACTGGTACGATTGCCCGGTGAACAAGAGGTGCGATTTAACTGGGAATTGCTGTGATGATTTTCTTTATTGTTCCGCTCAAAAGTTATCAAACTGTCGACTTACACGTGAAAGAATTGCATTTCCAACCACCCAGTAATGAGAACAGTTCAGAAAGCTGACTGAGACTGTATTGCCACTCCTATTCAGCTCAGGCCATTCCTTGAAGAATCATCTGCGAAAGAAGGACAAGGAATAAGGCTCCAAGGTCAACCGTCGCGTTCGCACTTTTAACCCTTTACAGACCGCCTGACACCCATGGGGTGTCAGGCCCAATTTGCTCCCTGTGGCCGCCTGACACCCATGGGGTGTCAGGGCTGATTTTTCCAAGGATTCGGTTTTTCGACAAAATGTTTTATGTTGTTACATATCTATGTAACATACTCATGTCGTACGTATGGAAAAACCTAGTCTTGATCTCAAACTAGTTCCTAAAATAACCAAAAATTAAATGGATTTCCACTTCGAGCTAAGGAAAAGTTATAAATCATTTGGAAACACTTCATACAACTGTATTTGTGCCATCACGTGCACGTCGTACCTGATACTATTGCATTCCAACACGTTTTGGACATTTCTGTCCTTTTTCCCTCAATGACATTTTATTTTGAACAGTGTCCATTCCTGCACCCCTTTTTATGGCCCTATCATGTCTTTTATCCAACAGATTTTAGTCAAACTCACCACATGGACACCTTTAGACATGACAAATACAAAAACGGGATAAAATAGTGGCGTTGATGGAAACACTGGTCTTTATGTATTATATTTATAAGATTATGTGCTGCACGCGGCGGTAAGCATAAAAAGGCGTCGGCCACACGCGCCTGCACGGCAGAAAGATGGCAGGTCGGATAGGATTAACACGTTGACGACATCGCGTGTTTTGGCATTTTGCACGCGTGGGACAGGAGCGATTTTGCGAGCGCGCCGTCCTCACCTTACTTCCGCTTATTTTTTGTTTAAAATGCACAACAACTTGAATCTCATAGAATTATTTCGGCAAGGATGAAAGCATAAAGGTTAACTATATAAATGGCAGTAGATTTTTGTTTAGAAGAACGCATAATGACACGAAGAAGCAAAAACATCACTTTTGCTGCGAATGAAGTTAAAAGCATTTATACCTAAGTTCTTCCATCAAATACAAATATTTTGAAACTCACAGAGTTTCGTATCAACTGCTTCTACAATCTTTCATGAGAATGTTCACGACATGAAAGGAATACTAGGGAAAAATTTGAATTGAAAGTTTTGGGCGTTCAGAAAATCTTTGCTAAATCAAGGGATATTCGACCAATCTGGCTGCCATGTGGTTTATAGTTCTGTTAATGTATTATCTATAGAAGTTACATAACAGTCGATAGACGGAGCGCAGCACAATATAAAAATGAATTTATATAAAGTTCTGTTGCACCGCAATTGGGACATTAGTCCTCTGACCGCAGTGAAACCCCCATGCGCGAATGGATAGATGCCCAACTATTTGAAATTGGCAAAATCTCAAATTTTTGCTAACAAATTGCTAGGGGTATTTTCACCTCCCGAACACGAATATCACACTTGTTTGCTGCAAAAACGTCTGCTAAGAGTTTTGTGTGCTCCATGTGCAGTCTTTGATAAGTACCGCTCAAACTGGTTAGAAACTCCTCGCAAAGTCTTTGCATAGCGGCGTGAACTACGATGACAAGCATTGCTCGAGTGAAGACTGGGGAAGCCTTTCTTCAACCTTTTTGCAAGGCGAGAGCAAAAACAGAAAAGCCCAGGGATTGATTCGACAGTTGATACGTCTCGCACGTGAACCCGGACTACTACTGCCGCTGCACTACTTTCCTTCATAACTCCATTCGGGAAAATCGTTTGGCAGATTTGGAAAGCAGATTCGAGATCAGCGTCCAGAAACGCATCCACCGGTGTGGGTCTCTTTACATATGGCCACTTCGACCAATCATCCATTCCTGGTAAGTGTCAAAGGAGGACAGACTTCATTGACCATTATGCACCACAGACAATTGAATGGTGTATCCCAGAGAAAGATTTCTTTTTAAGACACGTCATGTTCCAGTGAGCACAAGTGAAAAAATTCTTGCTTTCGACTGAGAAACTACTAGGCTTTCGAGCGAAATTGAAGGGAGGAGAGTGCAGCGAATTCGGAGAGTTGACCGATAGTCTTAGTAAAGACCTCTGGCAAGAGAAAAGTCTTCCTTTCAAGATAATGCAGCATACGCTGTAAGTACTGAGTTTGTCGATTTCAGTGTTTTTCACCGTTCAATGTACACTTTGAAAAAAAAAAGCTCATGGCAATTTGAAAAAGGCTCGCGATCCAGAAAAATGGCCTTGAAAGGCCATAGAAATAAAAGGCGGGACGGTGGGACGATTTCTTGAAAAGGTAGTATTCGAAAGAATCTAAATATTTTTCGGAAGCGCCAGTCTACTAGATACTAGTTAGTAGCTCTAAAGATCTGCAAAAAGTTAATAATGAAGAAAGTATGAACTTGAATAGACAACAGGCGATTTCTTAAGACGGATTCCACAATCCTGATGTAATTTCTCGGGATATTATTTCTAGAAAGTGATCCTCGAAGAATGATAGAAGACTTTTTGGAAGCAGCTAAACTTCTGTCTCAATCTTTTAGTTTCTAATTATCTTAGAAAATCTGCAAATATTAATAATGAGGAAGTTATGAGCGTTTGAATGATGAAAAGTCGCGTGTGCACAAAAACGGAATAAAGGGACGATTTTCGAAGAATTGAACATTTGCAACAGCTTAGTTTTTAAATTTTCGTATCCCATCATATGGGGCCGCTTGCAGAGAAAAATAGAACCTATTTAAATAAAGTGATTCATATAGAAACGTAATTGCTGCAAGGTTTGTTATTCAATTTATAAAAGGAAAGGAGATTTGGTAGTTTGGAAAAAGTCGTTTATTGTATGACTTTTGTAGTGTCTGTAACATTTTAGACTTTCTGAATGTTAAGTACAACTCACTCACCATGTATCGGTTAGGCAGGCAGGCAAGGATAGATTGATCCAACTAGTCTTGCCCGCTCGTGCTTCCAGAGTGTACCTTCAAAAGAACCACGGCCCTCCGACACGATCTGTAAATCGGTGCAGTCCTACTAAGAGGGCCCCTCACCAACCTAAGTCCGCGCACACCGTGACCCAACTCAACGGAGCGTGGCGGGGTAAAGCTGCTGCATGTCAGGAGAGGGGATCGGAGCCTACTCTCAATAACTCCACAACGCCGCCTGTCGCTCTGAAACCCGTAACGTGACTAGTCCCTCCATTAATGCTGAGAGAAACTGTGTGCGTCTCCCCGGTATGTGCGTCTGGTTTTTTTTTCTATTCAAATGTAAAATCAGGCTCACAAAACGCTGATTTTCCGCGAATAGTGTTGGCGAGAAATATATGACATTTACGTATGCTTTCCCAAAGAGTTGGTTAAAGTCTAGCCACACTTTGTATTCTCTTCACGGGGATGTGATAGGTCATTAATGAGTACCCAGATGTGATCGTCCCAAGAAATCTGGATGGGGAAAGTCATCTGACTCCAGCGTAGAATTTCCGTATCTCTGATATTTGATGATCAACTGCCGATTCCGTCAAAATACTTTGCGTTGATTTTTTGTGAAAGTTGCAATTCACGAGCAATTGTGGGTGTACAGACGAAGCAACAGAGATTCTTCAATTTCGTAGAAAAAAAAATCGCTTTATGTTGAACACTCCTCAACATATTTCGTGAAACTGACGTAGGTAGGGGATCGAATTAACCGTAATTTTGCAACCGAGCGGAGCTCCTTTCTGGGTCATCCGCAGTGTCTTGCTTTGAAGGAAAGAGCCGAGAATTGAAGCGCGCGGAAAAAGGAGAGTAACCCGATGCATAATCAAGTCTAAAGGCGATCTTACGAATTATAAGATTGGGTTGGGTTCATAGTGGAAGTGGAGATGCTGAATAATGCCCCAGTGGCGAAAAAAGCAAAGAAATCTGTCGAAAACGCGCAAAATGGGACCGCTTTCTCTGCCCGTTGACCGCCGATAATGGACGAGCAAGCAACCAGTTAAGGGTCGTTTAGCATATATTGAACCTACAGCAACCATCACGCCAGCATAGACCATGCTTTAACTGATAACAGGGCTCAATGGGAAGTGGAAAATGTATGATATGGCGTTGCGAATACACGCTATTTTCTTCACATTATCCTTTTTTTTATCAAAATGATACTAGAAGATTCTGCGACCGGAGTGGAGCACAGGTGGAAGGGGAGCTCAGCAAAGGACTGGCAGCCTCAGAGAGCTGCAACTAGCGTACCTTAAAGGTCGTATAACTTCGTATAATGTATGCTGTGGAAAAAGCGTTTCAAACTATATGACTATAAGTATGAGTTGGTGTTGTGAAAGAGAACGAAAGCAAACGAAACCACCGATTACGCCCCGTACAGAGACCTCCCCTATTTCCCACACATTCCCTTGGGATAGAGAAGAGGCGAATTGGACGAGTTTCACGAACCTAACTCTACTTGCTCCAGTGTCAATAACATTGGATCGCGCTGGGACCACTGCCTCAAATGCGCCCGCGCTTTTCAAGCAGCGCCACGTGGCAACCGACAGCGAAGGGTGGGGCTTGCGGACGAAGGTGGCGAGTTTAAGACGAGCCTCCTTGCGCTCTTTTGTCGGTACTTTCAAAGCAGCAAAAAAGCGGCGCCGATAAACTGGTCCCTCTACTATCCCTGCATGAGAACAGCACCGCCCGAAGGGGTGAAAATTCAAGTGTCGATATTGTGGTCGAAGCCAGATCAAGAAGTGACGCCCCCGCCCCGAAATAGATCTTGGCACGACCCCCCAAACAGAGCAACTTAATAATTAATCAAAGAAAATTCTGGAAATTATAATAAAACAAAGGGTGCTAACTTAGTTGGGGGGGGGGGCACGCGGCGGCGCGGCAGTCTGCTCACCTGGGCTCTCTCGAAGCGAGACAGTGTAAACTCGAACATTCCAGCTTTTCACGCATGTCAAGTGACTGCCCCCACCCCCCCCCCTAGACTGGCTACACTCCCCCTGGCCCACGGATTTCCGAACATGCCAGGCGAGCAGACTGCCGCGCCGCCGCGTGCCCCCCCCAACTAAGTTAGCAAAAAAAAATCTGCAAAATAATGTTATGGACGCCTCATCTTGTCATCTATGCACTGTCTTTCATCGCTGCACACTTTTGTGTATTTACTGAAATATCGACTCGAGGAAAGAGGCATTAACTTAACTTTGACCTCAAAGTCAGGTTCGTTCAGAAATGCACAGAAATCCTGAAGGCACGGGGTTGCGATTTAATCTTATTTCACGCTGAATTTGTCGAGAACACCCCGGTATAAATCAAGGCCGGCCGGCCAGGCCGGAAAGGCAAGCTGCACAGCGCACTCATCACACTCACGCGTAGTAATTTGCTGAAATCCCGAAAAAAAAAACCGTCGAAATCTACCCCCCGATGAAAAGGTTGCATTCTTCCATTTCATAACCTTTGAAGCAGTTTGAGGTAGGGTTAGATAGAGCTGGATTTCGCGTTTCCAAGAAGTATTGAAATTGCTTCTTAAAGCCTTCCCATGCGGAAGGTAAGATCTCAGTCAAATTTGATGTGATATCGAGGAGCCGCAATTACACGAGGCGATGTTGCTGCGCTTCAAGGAGCATAAGATCTCCTTGGAGAGTGAGAATACTGAAAAAGTGAAACAGTTTTGGAAAGCGGAAGGTTTTTGCGCTTTCTGATGGTCTTCTTAGCTTTCTTCTACATTTCCTAGTTGAGAAGATATCTGCGTCGAGTATGTATCGAGGACGGATCCGGCCAACTGAAAATCCGCTCCCTTCTTCACCATTGCAATTGCAATTGTTGGCAACGCTTGAATGGGTCTAGAAAAACATAACCAATAGGAAAAGGGGCAATCGTCATCATCGAATTTTGTCTGAGTATAGGCCATGCATCCGACGAAGTTGCAGAATCGATTCGAAGGTGTCATATGATCATGACCAGTTGACAGAAGCTGCATTGTAGTAAACGCATTTCGTAACTCCTACAACCTGAAGAACAACTTCATTTGCCAGGGCTTTTCCTTCACGGTTGTCGTTTTTGCGACAGGGTCCCTAACAACAGTGTCATTCTCAGCGAGGTATTAAGGGAGAAGGAGCGAGCGATAGGCAGAGGAGGTGCCTTTGCAGCGCGTGCGCACATGTGGCAGTCTTCTTTGCGGGGATGCACTTTCATTCTTTGTACTGCCTTCAAATACGCCCTTCTCATGAAGGTGGAGGAATGGAGCGACTGAACCTGCAAAGAAAATTTAATATCATGTTTTTTCAGATATTTTCATTTTCTGCTGCGCTATACCCTCTTACCTATCTGCACCGATACCACTGCTGTTACTGACCCCCAAGAGTACGACCCCCCATGACCCAGCCCGACAGGTACGACCCCCCTGTCGAGGATTTCCTCGACCGATATTCACCCTGAGCCAGCCTGCGCGGAGCGTGCCTTTAAGCAGTGATAAGGCCACATCTCCGTTCCCTCGGCCCCTGGCTACTGCCTACACTGGTGCATATTCTTCCATGCAGCACACAGACTAATAAACTCTCGCTTCAAGCTAAGAATTGTCAGATGGAAAAGTCGTGAGAAACGGCCCGGAACCCAAGAAATGGGACCCCTTCCTTGGCCTTTGATTTCCACATTGGTCCGACTCTCATTGTGCCCTCTTCGACGCTAACGCTCTCTCTGGTATGTCGGTGGGCGTACCGCGCCAGCTGCACCATGAGTAAGCCGTACTTGTTCGCCGAGGTTGAATCTTTCGCTGATAGTTGCGCATCGGTCCGAACCCTCAGAAATTCCGCCCATCTCCCAACCACAGGCAATTTTACCCATCCTTGACTTTCTTTCTTATCGCAAAATGCTCCCTTAGGAGCCTGAAGGTTGCTCTATGTAGTATCGAGTTCGAAACTATGTACTCACCGTCTCAACCCATTTACGTTCACAAGCGTATGTCCTCTGGGAGCAATTTTGATGGTTTTTGCTATGGTCGTTCCCAAAGTTTATGTTCCTTCGCTTGAATCAAAAAAGAACGTAGATGGTAAGTACCATCTATTTTTATCTGTCCTCCATGCCGCAATCGATTTGCATGCTCCCTTGCTTCAACTTTATTTATCATCCCAAGCATCTGCAGAATATGTGGGAGCATCGGGAATGTCTTTGCAGCAAAGCCAGACGGTTAAATATCTGGGACTAGAATGAAAATTTTACGCAAAAATTTTATAAGCATCTTAAAAGATGTAAGATTACATCGGAAGGAATGCTGACGCCGGTAATGTTCGCTGCTTTTTTTCAGGTATTTGAATAAAAGGATCATGGATGCTAAATGCATCGGATGCGTGAGATAGGTGGCGGAGTTGCTATCTCATCTACGGGTGAAGCCAGTTGTTGACCAATCACTTCGAGAGCGTGTCCTAGACAGACGATGGAATACCCCTTCTGTTCTGCGGGCCTCTCGCTTATACACTGCGTCTCCTAATTATACAGCCACCTAGAAATTGTTCAAAATCTCGAATTCCACAAAGTTTCTGGAAAAATGTCCAACAGGAAAACTGTGTCAAATTTGGTCGCGAATTCGAAAATCAACACAAAATTCCAGGTTGAAATGCGAAAAAATTTTATCCTAATTTTTCCAGAAAGGGTCGCTTTTCCAACGTCTCCAAATGATACAGCCACCCCGTGTTTCTTCGTTGCATTTCATTTTTGCTTGATGAAACTGATTGGCAGTCATCAATTTCTTCTTTTCTAGGTTATCACGAAAGGAAAGCAGTTGTTGGATTCCCAAAAAGGGCAAATGGTCGCAGAAAAAAAAGAAAGAGTAAGCGCCAGTGGTCACATTGCGCGGAACTTAGTCGAAGTCACGGAATGATAAACAATTTCTTCCAGCATACCGAAGGAAATAAAGCTGGAAAGGGCTCTGAAAGCTCCTCTTTGCTTTTTGATCAAGATTAATGCGGAATTATGAAAATAACACCCAATTTCATCAAGCCGTGCTCGTAATTAGAGGCCTCTTTCGAACTTAATCTCCTACTGCATAGTGCTTGGTAAGTAGTGAAGAACTTCCAAGTTCGCTCTTAAGCGGAAAGTGAAAATGGCAGTGTTTTTGAAAAGAAACCTTGACAAAACCGGGACATTTTTCCGTGGAAAGAGTAGCCAAGCCAAAGTTGGCTTGGCTGGCTGTATCATTAGGAGACACACTGTACAGGGGTGGCCAAAAAAAGAGACACTTTGCCATGGCGCACATCATCAAACTTTTCGTCGCACAGGGTGCCGATGTTAATGAAAGTTTTACGGCAGAATATTCCTTAGGTGTCCCCCAAAAGCAGAAGCAGGCCCTCCTTCACTGCCCCTATCGTATTCAGAATATCATGAGCTCGACGATGACGTCATGTGCCGTCATCGTAAGAGACCTAGTTGTGAATATGCAGAGCCACTTTTGACCAGCGTTTCAGGGACGTCGTAATGGTCTATGGTACCTCGACGACCTCGTTGAGCTCGTACCGTGAACCATGTTTCCGTGGGAAAATCTTCTGATGTCGTCGGTGTAGAAGGCTGTCATGTAATTTTAGATAGATTAGAATGTGCTCTTTAATACTGAGTTGGGGCAGTCGATTTGATTTTAGCAAAGTGTGATTAATGCTGTCTGAAATGTGGAGTGAAGTGTCTCTTTTTTTTGGCCACCCCTGTATATTCAATCAGACAATGAGTTTCTGTGAGGTTCATGCACGTTAGAAACATTCTTCCATGTTATTTATCTTTGACACTCACAACGAATGGACTGAAATTCCTGACAATAAAGGCTGCTGTGATGTCATTTACTTTGACATAGCAAGAGCTTTTAAGAGACTCACATAAGAAACTGTTTAACAAGTTGAAGGCTCTCAGATTTCATTGTCATGAAATGGATTTTCAGTTATTTATATGGCGAAGTGTTCCAGGTTAAGACTGATCACTCATTATCCGATGTTAGAGGAGTAGCCAATAGTGTGCCTCAGGGCAGAGTACTTAAACCAGTTCTTTTTGATATCTTAACGGCAGAACTACCCGACATGCCTTTGAAGTAGGCGTCACAACCAAGTTTTGCGCGAAAATTTATAAACCTACCTCAGACTGGATCACCTGTATCACCTGTCACCTGTCGTCCCGTTGATCATCGATTTGCTCGAGCGGGCGCCAGCAACGTCTCCATTCGTCCCTGTCGCGTGCAGAGTTGTCCAGTGGACCTCCTCGCTCGAGGGACACGAAGTCCTTCATTCCTTTCGTTCAGAGCTTTCGTGAAGAAGTCTGACCATCGGGCCGGCGGTCGTCCAGCAAGGCCCAAGCAGTCGCCTCCGATATGTT
>MU868393.1:224459-234496 GCA_036418205.1 Ostertagia ostertagi
CGGCCACAGTCTGAGCCAGGCGCGATGCATTCTGCTCACGTTTGAAGTCAAACAGCGTCAGAGCCGATAACCCAGAGTTTTTATGGTCGTTGTAAAGTGACTTGGTCTTTGATTGCTGGGTACCTGAGTAGGATCGAAAATGAGCGGAACGAAGGGCAACTGTTGGTGGGGAAGGATACTTCAACAATTTAAAATTCAAATATAGCAAGTTGTGGTCAAAATGTAAATATAAACAATACGTTGCACACATGCTTTTTCAGCAGGATACAAAGACAGTTAATTCTGGTACATTCGGTGATCAACAGTGAAAAAAGGACCCAACGGCGACAGTAGGGCATTTTTAATTCTCTGAGAGGAACCGACAGAGTGACATGCCTATTGTGGTAGCAACGTGCAAGCAGGTAGAGAAGGCCATTGACGGTTCAGAGGTACACTACCTTATTCTCAGCAATCTACCTCATATGTTTCGAGAACAGCTTTTTGTCCCTCGAAAGCTCTGGCAATAATCGCCTGTGAAATCGAAAAACGACATCGAAGTAACCTACCCAGGCAAGAAGGAAGAAGAAAATGAGGGCGAAACTGGTAATTAAATGATGTCATAAGAAGAACTTAACCTCTTGAGGAATGAGATTCAAGATAAGGGTTATTGGGCCGAGTAGGGTCGATCGCGGATCAATCCGTCCTAGACTTTGAACTTCAGTTAGACTATCAATTTTGCCTTTGCCGGGAGAAAATGATCCTATTCGTTTCGTCGTGAAGAGAAGAGGAATGTGCAATAAGGCCGGCAAGAGGTATAGTACGGTGAGTCGGAGTTAGGTCATAACTGTCACAAAACGACTAGCAATTAAAGCAGGACGGCGGCACTATGAGGGTACATTTGAGCGGCTGGGAGGAGTGGCGCGGGTAACCGACCGCGGAAGATCTGATAGGCGCCCGAGATGGCCTTCCATCCAGTCGCACCGCAATTAGGTCAGCCGTACGAAACGTGTTCAGCCTCGCGCTGTGGTTACTGTAATGATTCACAGAGGCAGCCGTGCACTGAAGATGTTTCGAGGATTGCCGCCTCTGAAAACGAAAGATTGACAGCCGTAGGATGGCGGCTTTGTTTTGAGGGCTGTTCTACTGCAGACAGAAGCCGCCCCTTTCCTTCCATAAGTTTTGGCTAATTATAAGGTCTCCATGCGGATGAATCATTCTTGAAGTTCATTCATAGCACCTCGTTCGCCGTTTTAGCGCTCATTTAGCTTGAAAATTAGGTGCTGAGCTATAACTGTTGAACCAACCCTATGAAGGAACGTGTTGGTGTTGTTGCAGAATGGCTACGCCCCGCACTCAACTGCTCCAAATATGTCATAATAATAAGCCAAAAGAATAAAGGTCGATGATAAAAAATAGACACATATTTGATCGGTTTGATTAGGTAAGAGAGTTATCGTCGAGGTGACATCGATCAGAGCTACGTACGGCGCGATAAAGATGTCGCCCTCAATGACCTGAACAAGGCCAGCCAGTCAACCGACCAGCAAGTCGTTCGTGTCGTGTGATGAATGTGCTTCGGCCAATCAACTCACCTCTGTGACTGAACGCCGATTGGAACCTCGGAAATTCCTAATTCGGAAGAAAAATGTTTCTTGCAGGTGTTTCTTGATTCTACGGGGCTCTCCTTAACACAAATCAACGCATCTCCAACCAAGTTTACGTCTCGCGTCAAACACCTTTCCACACTACGCCATCCAGATCCTTATATGAGATCTGGATAATGCCGTCTCTCACGCCACGGACTTTAATTTCGCACACATTTCCTGATTCTGTATTATTGACCTTCTCAAAATATCATGACCACCCCTTCAAACAATGATCACAAAAAACCCGCGGCATCTGCTCGATTAGACAGATTGTTGTATGCGCTTCGGTAAAAATGGTATGAATAACGTGATTTGAGAAATGGCTGGTGCTAACTTAGTTGGGGGGCCACGCGGCGGCGCGGCAGTCTGCTCGCCTGGCATGTTCGGAAATCCGTGGGCCAGGGGGAGTGTAGCCAGCCTAGGGGTGGGGGTGGGGGCAGTCACTTGACATGCGTGAAAAGCTGGAATGTTCGAGTTTACACTGTCTCGCTCGAGAGAGCCCAGGTGAGCAGACTGCCGCGCCGCCGCGTGCCCCCCCCCCCCCCAACTAAGTTAGCACCCAATTGTCAACAAATTAGGGAGCCTTTTTTCTCCAAAAGTGATGTTATGTGCATAATTGAAGTAATTCACTACACTATGGTGAATTGAGTGAGGAAATTGTGTGCGAATAGTAGTGGATAGATTAGAAACCCAAAAGGTGCACTACTTTCAAGCCCGCAGATAAATGCAGGAAGCGTCAGGTGTAGGGCTTCGACAAGATTGACGCCAACACGCAAGCGCGCACGGCAGATGGTTAGTGACGCATCAGCTTGCCGACTTGCGCGCTTTGTTGCTTGGAGAATCGTCACAATCGTTAATTAAACTCGATAGCTGTTGCGTGGTCTGGAGAAGTTGAGCACGTCCGAAAGAGTCGCGTGGGCCATCATGATTGGATGGCATGGAGGCAGCAGTTTGCGGGGAAGCTTGTAGCTAAATACATCCTTTCTAATTCCAGGTTGCATGTTTTAAAAAGTGACTAATTGCTGCGGAAATTTCCAGTTATTAGTCATTCGTCACATCCATTTTCATGTCAAGCAGCGTTACATTCACGGATCATGTGTTGTTGCCTTTAGGATGAAGGTCTCTCTCTTGTCATTCTATGAGTCGAGTCACGGTTTCTTTGTCCTCAAGCTTGTTCGAATTCGCCTGAAATGGTTTTTTCGTAATACAAATCTTACAAGTCCTCAAGGCTCAGTCGAGCAGTCTTGCTTGTTCTGCAGCGAAGTACTTATGTATTACTAGTTGTGGAAGCTTCATTTTTGCGTTATAACCTCAAAAGGTCTGGGCTATAGCCAAGAGTAGCCAAAACTGAAGTAAGAGCATACCTAGTAGTCTGACAAAATTATTAGAAGGAAATTTCCTCGGCTGTAACTAGTAAATCTGGTCGGCTGACAATTAGGAATGAGTAAGTCAACATAAGGGGTGGAGTTGCTTAGGTGAAGTGACCTTGCTATCATTTAATGATGGATGGACTGTATGCGGTGAAGAGGTCCGTGTGAAAAACTGGCGATCGCTATCGCTTCAACGCCCGCAACCTCAACTCTGACGTTTTTTTTTACAAAACTGCTTAGCGCCAAAGATCTTATCGCGGGCTTATGCCCGTCTCGTGGCAAGACCATAACTGCTCACGCGCTCCTGCACATGATTGGATCTTCCATTCAAAGCGGAGTTTACCATGTAAGAGAAAGTCAAAAAATATGAGTAGGTGGTCAAGGTGCATGATGAAAGAAAATTTCGGAAAAATGTCAACTTGAGAATTGAAACCCCTTCCGTGTTCCTTGATTTTGCACCGATGCGACTCTCATCGGTGCTACCCTTATCAACGCAAACGCTCTCCCTACTGAAGGGTCAGAGTCAGACGGCGAAGGGTTACCTACCGTTTGGTGAAAAGCGGCGAGTTGGTACATACAGTAGCGGTCAAAAGTTTGGAAACTTTTTTATTTTTGATCTAGCATAGCCGATAGAGAACGAAATTGTCCCGAATTCACATATTATATACAGAATCAAGTGTAGATTACGATGAGCAACATGATTTTTTGAAAACGAGAATCGCATTGAAAAATACGAATTTTTATAAGAAATGGCGCGTCAAAAGTTTGGAAACTTCCGAATTCCAAAGCGAATTCGGCAAAATAGCTCTCAAATCCACATGATAAATTAGTTATTCGATGAGTAGCTAAAATTCTATGTTAGCATTGTTTTTATTGACATGGAGCTGATAATAAAATTTTAGGATTTTTAAGACGAACCCTACACATTGTGAACTAAATCACATTGTTTGGTGGGATTCTTACTGGAATGTGGATTGAGCGACATGCCAGCTTCTTCCGTGGGATGTAGAACTCAATTAGACTTCAGATCTTGACTTGGTCGCTTCATAACAGCTTCTTTTTCTGGGTTTAGGAAGGCGGCAGTGAGGAGGTAGGCCTGCATTGGGTCATTTCCGCGATAGAAAACCCATCTTTTCCGGCTAGTTCTGACTATCGAAGGGAAGCATTGTATTCTACAGACTATACTTGTACTTAGCCCAACCCACATTTCGCTGGATACAAGAACTGGGGAATCGCCGAATGGTCGGACACATCTTCATCCATGACAATACTTCCACTATTTCTGACTGTTGGAATCTGGTACTAAATGAGGTTTCCTGTTTGACAGAACACTTCACAGGGTCCACAACATCATTTTAGGAAGACAGAAATCCACTCGTCGCTGAGGACAAAGTTTTACCTCTCGCCTTCGGTCCATGTTAGCCGTTAGTGTGCGGAAGCCAGTTGGGCCATCCTGCTCTTGAAGCCCAACAATGGCTTCTTGTTGGGACATCATCCGTAATATTCACCAGGTCGCGGCCGATGTTGGCTGCACTTGGACTTTCATATGATTAGGAAAAACCAGAAAAAGTCGTCTCTTAGTTGGGATGTCGGGGTACGGGACGTGCCAACCACCCTTCGAAGTATTTGAGGAGGGCCAATTTTCTTGTGAGGATACTTTTTTGTGAATGATCATTCTTCTTATGCTTACTCGACTCCAATAACGCTAGAAACATTCGATAATATTGCTTCCGTAGAGACTGAACTACTAAGAAACAATTTCAATTTCGTATTCCGGATTGTAGGGTTTAAAAAAGGACCTCCCATGGAAAACTGCTTCCTTTGCATATGAATTCATTTTGAAATTACACATTACTCAATGGTTGAACTAAAATTAACAGAAACAAGTGAACATTGAAGAGTAGGAATCATAATGATAAGGGAAACAAAAAGTTTCCAAACTTTTGACGCGCCATTACTTGAAAAAAATCTTATTTCTCAAATATGATTATAGATTTTTGGAAATTATTCTTCCCATCGTATTCTGACTTGATTTTGTATGTAATATCTAAATTTGAGGACAATTTCGTTATGTGTCGGCCGCGCTAGATCAAAAATAAAAAAGTTTCCAAACTTTTGACCGCTACTGTATGTGCTCTTGTGTTTTATGGCATAAACGTCTATGAAAAGTAATATTTACCTAGTGAGGAGCTTGAACTATGTCAAAAAGGAAGGAAGTCCTTCTGGAGAAAACGACGATTGCTCAAATCCGGCGTTTTCCTATCTTTTGAGGCTTAGTCCTGAGCCGTTGTATTGGGAGAGTATGCTATCCGTGATATTAAACACGTTGAAAGCTCTAAACTGGATGCCCCCTTGCTGGAAGAGACTCGTTCTACGGGGTGTCGTTTTTTCTCGAATGGGAATTTCCCATGTTCGTTTAAATCATTCAAATGGGATTTGTCTACTGTGCAGAATGCACTTCTACAATATTTGAGGAGTGAGTGAGTTGCAGGCTTTCAGTGTGATCTCGTAAATGAGAAGTATTCCAACGGCGATTAACTAAAATTTTATATACCTTCGGAAGATCAGTGAGTAATGTGCCCTGTACTTGGACACGATCTCTCCTCATTCTCTGTTTGACTCTCACACAAGTCGTATTATTATAGAATTCTCTTTTTCGAATGAACCTATTTTGTTGCGGCTTCTTCAAACTGATGTTCCTCCTCTAAAAATCCATCTTTCACGTTTTCATGCATCAATCGAGGGCGTTTTACGCTCTATTTGGTGTTATATTTCGCTTGCCCTCTCCCTGTAATCTGGTAGAAGCTCACCTAACAAGGTGCATTGATAAGAATGACAGCACTACTTCAGAAATTTCACTTTCTCCTAAAATGCTAGAAAAAAACGGCCAATAATGTGATCCGTTGTGCCCGATCCTAGTTGCGCCAGTTTTCCAATAAGTCAGCGGCAAAAAAAGCGTTGAGTCTGGACTCGACGATAGACCGGTCAAAAATCGAGTTCTGGCTGGATAACCAAATTTTACAAATGAAAGAATTGCTTATTGGACAGTTCGAGTGTTAGAGGGAGATACTGACTAAATACATGGTATATTACTGCTTGATTCTTACAAATGAACCTAGGTTTGGAGTTATTAGCCGGTTTGGCTAATATTCGTCTAATGAATATTCCAGTCTGCAAACTTGTAATAGTCATTGTACCATAAATATTGTCGGGATGCAATCTGTTTAGTAGTGCGGACAGTTCTCTTTCGAAACTGTGTAACATTATGTGAAAACCTGGGCTCAGAGGAAAAATTTCCATTCGAATAAAAGCGACTCTACTTATCAGACAACCTAGTGCTTCAGGCATGTTTTGTTTTGTTAGCAGCAAATGCTCCCTATCTTGCGTTGACTTTTTCCTTTTTTTCAATTTTTCTTTATTTTCATGCTGTTTGACGCCAGTTCTTCAAAATCAAATCAGAACAATTAGATGTTCTTTGGTGGGATCTGTTGTTCACGAGGGCCATCTGGATGCATTTTGCTGGCGAAAAAAACATGCTGAAAAGCGAAACCTGCCAAGGCCTTCAAACAGTGGACAAAACAGTATCAAAGCCGTAATATCTTCTAGGGCCATAAGGAGCTAACGCATGATGCGGAGCGACGCAAAAAAAAACTCCAGCGTGCGTGAACAAGTTTCTCTTTTTCCGAGGCTTAGTCCTAGGGGATGCCTCTATCTTTTGCGATACCGCCACCTTTTCGAACGTTTCACATGTATCATCTGTATTCGACTTGCCCTCGCAAATGTCGTCATTCACGCAAGGCAGCTTTGAACCACTCGTCCCGCTTTAAATAGAGGTAACCCGCCTGCTTCTCGGTGTTCGGGTTGAATGTTTTTGGGTTTTCCCCAACAGGGTCCACACTCACGTTGGTACTTTTCAGATTTTACGACCTTATCCCCCCCTCATTCAGGGTTTATGGACTACCTGAACTTTCCTCCATGGTTCTGCCACGAATGGCTCAGAGCACAGACGATTAGAGAACGGCGCCTGGCTCGGCTCCAAATCCCAAGGAGGAAGGTGAGAGCCCTAGGACTAAGCCTTGTAGGGGGAGGGACTCCGGTGGGTGAGCCAATTACATTGTGGCAAAAGTTTGAATGTGTGAGATCACAATGGTCATGAGCCGCTGATAAGGCGAGAGAGCGCAGACGAGAGCATCGGATGGAAGCGTTTTAAAGCACCGAGTTCAAGTTGTCCGTCAGCTCTGTTCCATAGGTCTACGACTACCCCTTCGGGAGACATGTGTGTAAGTAAAAGCTCATAGACTCAAAAAGTTTATTTGTGGCATAAAATCTCCAATTTTTTCGAACACTATAAGAACAATCTAGAGCGCATGGGTAGAAGGTCAGAAGAGAGGTACGTGGACCTACTGGATTCAGGATAAGTATTTCTTCGATCAAACCCATGTGTTTTTTTCTGTGGGGTTTGAACCTGTGAGGCTTAGTTTTTTCCGCAGCTAATATGTTAATGTTGAAGGATGTGTAATGATTCAGTTAAAAAAAAACAATTTCAGTGAAACGTGCACCTTGCATTTTTCCAAACAACTCACGAAAACCCACGTTCTTCCTCTTGAAAAATCACCTTTTCCGTGTTTTTAACCCTCAAACGACCACCAAATTCCTCCTAACTCAGCTGAAGCCAGCATGATAGACATTAAGATTAAAACCTGAAGTGTGCTGGATCTTCCTCGAAAAGTTAGTGATTCAGAAAAAGGCAGCCCAATCAGTGAGTGGTGCTTATTTAGAGAATAATGCATTTCGCTCGAAGGAACGGTGAGGACTGTGCTAAAATAAGCGTAATACGATTAATTTTATAAATTATGAAAAGGAACTAGCGACCAGCATTTTAACGACGTGATCGCACACCCATCTGGGCTCGTCGGGTTCATACATTCCTTTTTCAAGGTCTTTACCAATTTTTCGGAGCAGCCCTTTCGGGCTGGCAGCCCTTTTGACCTATATCCTATTGTTTCCTGTTGTTCTGTCCTATTGTTCTTGAAATTATCATTGGAAATTATTTTTTATATGAGTGACAGTGTTTGCGTTTGCGTGTTTGTTTTCTTTGTTTTTCTCTACTGCAATTGCAACGCTGGAATTCTCTTCTACTCTCAAATTTAAGGTTCGAACATGGAGTTGAGCGTTGTGTTGTTCTTGAGGATCTGCCGAAAGAGAAAGTCGCCTCGGCAATCAGAGAGCTCTCAACTATGAAATAACTCATGTATTGTAGATGAATAGTTAGAGTCCGATGTTTCAGCATCTTTTTATTTACTAGAAGATCGATTATGTTCTAAAGCAGTGTAATGTTCGCTCATAAAATATTGTGAAGTAGTTTTCGTATTAGTATTGAGTAAGACATGTAAACGAGTATGTGAATGACGTGCATTCGATTTTTTTTTGTTCACAATAGGAAGATTACTTTTAACAGTTTTTGAAGTGAAAGTGGGATATTTCAATCACTGATAAGTTGACTCTTGAGCCAGCTTTTGGTCTTTGATTCATATTGACCATTTTCGGTCCAAACTTTCTTTGTCATTTTAAATTACCTCCCTTCAAAAAGCGAGAAAGTGTCGGGTGCAGACCATGCACCACAAGTGACGACGGCCTTCACAAAATGTTAATGTTTTCTGCCAATGAAATGATTAGCCTGTTGCAGTTGTATTCTATCGATTGTCACAACTATCATTTACCAGAAATCAGCTATCACTATGAACAACTTCTAACCAGATTTACTTGGAGGCCGTCGTCAGTTGTGGTGTTTGGTCTGCACCCGACACTTTCTCGCTTTTTGAAGGGGAGGTTAATTTCGGCTGCGATTACATTGAGAAACTCCTGCCTTCGTCTACTGCATTCTCGCGAATGGCAGTGTTACGTTTTGTTCATATTAAGAAGTTCTGAATGCTAGAGTGGCTCTTATGTGATGTTAGTAAATTCATTATGGCAGTATCCATGAAGAGAAAATCTGCCAGGTTGTCCGTAGTACTACAAATTCATTTTGGAACTCTCAGCACTCCTGGAAGGGTTTATCAACCCTTACTCGGAAAACACATGTCATTCTTCCCTATGCAGTCAGAAATTGTTATCAGGCGTCAAAAAGGTGGCGCAGTTAAGTTCTTCAAGCAAGCAACTCTCAATGTGAGGAAAACTTCAGTTAAATCATGCTCGGAACAATCACAGACGGATTCACGATAAAGCCGAAGAAGGGGAAATGTACTAGAGGGGACACAGACGAGCTCTCTAATGTGCAGGCCGATACTCGTTTCTCATCGGACCCTAGCCGCGGATACTAGCCGTTCAGAATGAACGCAGAGCAGAGCTTTGACTTGTTTGTTTGTTAACTGCTGTTTTAACGCCGCAGTTCGCGTTGCGAATGTTTCACAAGAATGCTGGGTTGTGAACAAAAAAACTTTCGCCCCAGGCGGGACTAGAACCCGCACCTCTCGCTTTCCGGGCAAGTGCGCTACCAGTTACGCTACCGGGGCACCATTTCATCCCAACTCAGCTTTTCATGGTATACTTACCATAGCTTTCAGCACTCACACGTATAACGTGTTGAGCTGGTTGGAATGAAATGGTGCCCCGGTAGCGTAACTGGTAGCGCACTTGCCCGGAAAGCGAGAGGTGCGGGTTCTAGTCCCGCCTGGGGCGAAAGTTTTGTTCACAACCCAGCATTCTTGTGAAGCAGAGCACAGCGTTCTCGTTGATGGTGCCAGCATCGAGGAGACTCACCCCAACGGGGAGATCGACGGGCAAAAGGGTGGTACCCAGGGTCAAGCGAGGCGTCGAGGAAAATTTGGAAATACGACCCCCCTCCCTCCGCCGAGGCCGAAGTCCATGAAACGACCCTCTTCAAAAGCCGAACTATGAAAAGGTTGTTTAATTCTCCCCCAAAACTGTTCATAAAAAAGCCCTGCTACCCCACCGTCCACCAAAAATTTCGTTTAAGAAGTACAAAAGTGAAAAAGTCAAAGAATGATCATTAATGATGAGTCCTACCAAACGAGCAAACGAG
>MU868394.1:0-67812 GCA_036418205.1 Ostertagia ostertagi
AAATGCATCAGCAGGATTTTTCCGTTTATCGAATCGCTTCTAACCCAGTACGGAAACGAAAATAAGTCACGAAGCGATTAGTTTTCAGTCTCCATGTTCGTTCACGTGCGAGAAGGAACACGGAGATCTTGAAGGACAAGCGATGACGAATACATGTAGGATGCGCCATGTACTCGACTACTTCGAAATCTAAAGATATCAACGAAACATCTCGCATAGGCAGCTGTCTCTGTAGATATGTGGGACGTAAAGAAAAAAAAATGCTTTAACTAATCGTGAGATGGGGCGCAAAGTGTTTGGGTCTTTGGATGGGATGCAGTCCCATGCAGTGATTGTGGCGATATTACCTTAGCTTTGTCTACATACCTTGATCTTTGGGGCTTTCAGTGTGAGACTGTATTCACTATTAATTTAATGACGTGAATAAGAAGCTTCGCTGCCAGTGTAATGGTCCATGTTGTCACTCTCTTGGGTAAAGCATAACGAAGCTCAACTAATAAAATATAGAAAAAATAGAAGGAAGACAAGTTATAGTGTTGAAGACACGCAACCCAACTGATCATGTCACAGCTTTTTTATGCTGCTGCATAAATCTGAAAATATGCCAAATATCCTACAGGAGCTATCAGGCTTTTTAGAAGCGCGGAAACGTGGTTCTTCATATTCTGGTGCATAAACGGAGAATATGTGGTGCAGGGTATTGTTTCTAGATGGGCGAAGACCGAAAAAAGGCGGTATAACGTTTCTGAAAGGGACTTCTGAGCTCTAGCGATTCAACGCCATTTGCAGGCTGGAAAGAAAAATTCTGCGTAAACCCGTAAATTCGCGATATTGACGTTTGAGTAATATGTACAATGTTTCAAATATGCTCCGTAGAGTGGAAGTTCGAAAGGAGCTTCAGTCAAGAACACTCCTTTTTTGATGTTTTCTACGTTACATTAGAAAGGGATCTTCTTTCTGCATTCGTTACAGTTTGAAAGAGCATCGTGCGAGAAATTGTTGTGAAAAGTTTTCCCACGGATAGGTAGAACTTCTCGGTTAGATGAGGGAAGATAAGTTCCGCAAAGGCAAAAACGCTCAACAGCTGGAATGGTTAGCTGGATCGAGATAGGTGGGGAGGGCGCGCCGCTTAGCAATTACATAATACGACAGGCGGGATCGGATCGAACCGGTCGCGAAGTGCGGTTAGCTGGCGCTCACGAGTTGCGTAACGACGAGGTGAACCAGTTCATAAGCTACGCCTCCATTTGTGAAATCCCCTACAAGCGGCGCCGAGGTTACCAGTTTGAAATGTAAGTGCGAAAGATGTATTCGGACATGTAGGAGACTTTCGAACAGGCTAGAACAACAATCATCAAAGGTGGCCATCGGTTACTGGGCGGATGACGGGGTTCCATCGAAAATCCAAGTTTTCTCACCGAAGTTTGAGATCTTTATGACAAGACTGCGAAGGAGTGAACACGTGCTGGACAAAACCACAGGATCACCCGACACAAAAAGCAACGACTCTTCAAGCGAGGCCAACAAACTAACAACAGGACTCAAAAGACTTTTAGGGAGAAAGTCGTGAAGGACGGACCTTGGCCTGAAACCAAGACACGGCAAGATAGATGCCTCATACACAAGGAAATGGTCGATGCTTTCACGGGCTGGACCATGGCGCCGGCGCGGATTAGGAAGTGGAAGAAAAATTGATTAGACGAGGAAAGAAAAAACTATGGACAAATGAGTGGGGGGGGACACGTATAACTGACTCAGCTCTAAACCTCGTATCACCAGAAGAGCTCGAGGAACCTGTCATTAGATTTAATTCAAATTAATTCGAGCAAGGAAATTGTGCTTTGAACTCGTTCAGTACGCGGAAGAAAGGCCAGGCTCAGTTTTAGGAGGCCCGCTCCTGGCCCCTTCAGTTTTCGCCAAACAAGTGCACAGGATTAGTTTGAGCCCCATATGTATTAAGTGGAGCTGTAAGTGTGAAAGATCTTGATGCTACTATAATCGCAAATGGGTTATTCGGAAACAATCAGCTCCTAGAATGGGATGCTATATCTACTCTTACCAGTGAGCATTAGGTGTCTCTGCATAGATTCTTCGCTGCGCCACTTCCAAAATGAAAGATGCCTTCAGTCTTGAGTTGTTCCGAAGACCCTTTTCTTCTCTTGTCCTGTCAAATTAGTTATTGGACTAACTAACTCGAGCTTGTCTTACGGTATGTGCATCTAAGGTAAGTAACAAGCAGAAGTTCTCCGATTGCAAGGCTTCAGGAGGACCACGGGCTATCATTCTTTTATGGCAGCGTATTTCGCTTTTTGTAGGCGAGAAGCAGTGAAGTACATGACGGCCCTATCCCATACATTGTCTGTGATTGACTGACCAAGTGCAATCTTTTTCGCGTTTGAAGATTATTTGTATCACTTCTTCTGGTATTGTGATCCTTCGTTTATAATGAAACAAGAGTGTTGATTCGAACGGTGAATAGCGCAAAGTCTTGAAGTCTCGAAGCTGATGTCCATTTCTTTGGCGCAACAGCACTCCCCATTTGTACATTCGTAGCGTTTGTAATGGCGATGTGGCCTATCACAATGACGGGGCTACCGAAAGTGTAACAAGTCAGTGTTTTTGATTCCTTCCAAGACAAGTCTCGTACAAATACTCATCTCGGAGGGATGTAAGGCTTGGTTGGCCCGGCGAGTCACGACCCGGGATTTGTATCTCCGGACCGCATCGCGTGGTAAGCGTGCCATTGCCAACTTACAACCATATCCGCCCTTATACCTATAATAATGGTTTATATATTTATCACATCTCGTATACTTTTGTTTAATCCGTCATTTTGTGTATTGTGTTGTTAGCTGGACACATGGTCTAAGCGTTTGAACCTGCTAATGGT
The DNA here is from genome assembly GCA_036418205.1 of Ostertagia ostertagi. NCBI lineage: Eukaryota > Metazoa > Nematoda > Chromadorea > Rhabditida > Trichostrongylidae > Ostertagia > Ostertagia ostertagi. The sequence goes on from MU868394.1 coordinate 2,891, forward strand.
TAGTTGAAATTTACTTGGTACTCACATGATACCGGGTGATGAGAGTAAGTAGAAAATTCAGCACCGACTAGACGAATTCTTAAAAGTGTTTGAAGTGAGAATGTGGAATTGTTGTTGTTGTAGATGTTTTCACTGTTCATTCCCCTAAAGTGTTCCATTGTTTCAATAAGCTAGGTGAGCACCAAATGGGTTTGCAGTGGAAGTGGGTGGTATTTTAGCAAACACGAACTCAAATCAGGGTCATTTTCAGGCTGTGTTACATTGTCTCCCTTTGATGTATGTTGTTTTCAGGGAACGGAACACGTATGCTGCACATTGAAACCTTGATGCAGAGTCAACTTCACTGGGCGGTGCGCGGTTTCATACGGCGCACTTGCGCAGTTCGCTCCGATTAGAGCACGTTCCTCTCGCGCGAACATCAGCAATCGGCATGCCGGACCGCTCTGGTGTCTCTGCCACACATGCGTGGCGGTGAGGATCTTCGTCAATCGTGCCCGTTGGCGCCCTGCGCAACGCAGGTTGACTCTGCTTGATGAAATGCCGACAGAAATTTCGGCACTATTGAGCTAATTAAAATCCCAGAGGTGGTGAGATGGATTTCTAAATTTTTTTTCGCATTTACTTTGTGGATAGGGGTTGATTCGAGGCTCCTGATCCCGAATATGACCTTAGTTTTGCGCTTGCGACAAAATTGGCGCCCTTTGGCGCCACTTGGGCCAAGGGTGTTTTCAACGATCATAAATTCCGTGTAAACTTGTGGATAGGGGTTATCGAAGGTCCTGATCACGAATATGACCTTACGTTTGTGGCCCCAAATTCTTCTAGTTGACGCTCGAATAGATGTCATCTAGGCGCTCATCCAAGTAAAGTGGGGGGGGGGATATCACGTGCTGCCCTCACCCCCACCCCCCTAAGACTGCCTCCACTCCCGCCCTGGCACACAGGTTTCTCGACCGTATCAGGACCCCGTGACCAGGAGAGTGAACGCCGTTCAGGGGGGTGGGGGTGAGGCAGCCACTCGATGCCCCCTTTACAGGATGAAGCGCCTCGATGGAACATCTTATTTCGAGCGTCATCCTCCGAGTAAATTGAGCCGCAAACTAAAGGTTCAATATCGTGATCAGGGAGCCCTCGATAACCGCCTACTCACAGTTTACAGCGAATTTGTGTGAGAACACCTGGCGCCAATTGCACGAAATATGGCGCCAATTTGGCGCAGCGCAAACACTAAGGTCATATTCGTGATCAGGGCCTCGATAGACCCGCTATTCCACAAGTACAGCGAAAAAAAAATTTTTGATCATCTCACCCCCTCTGGGGGTTGTATAGGCTCAATAGTGGGCCGAAATTTCTACAACATTGTGGTGCATCACGTACATCACGTTGCCCTGGAGATTTTGTTGTAAGTTTTCTTTTTTTTCTTCTACACAATTTTCTTTACCCCACTTGCGAGGGCAGGGTGAACTGTGTCCAGGACGCTTGTCCACATCAGTACTACCCCTGACTCCGGGCTCTTGATACGACATAATATACGCACTAAACCTGCCAAAACAATAATTTGTTAATCATAATTCTTATACGTATCTTCTCTTCTGCTGTGGGGCTATCACCCTACTCTTTCCTATCTGCACCGTGATTCCCACTAAGGTTACTGACCCCTCATGAGTAACGACGCCTCCATGACGCCACACTGACAACTACGCTCCCACTGCGAGGAATTTTCCTCGACACATAATTCACTCTGCTTGCGAGTCTTTACCCCGTGAAACTAATAAATGTCGATTTACAAAGTGCTCGGTGATTATAGCCATTTTTTCCATGAATTATCCATATAGACATGGTGATTAGGTGACAAATAACAAAAAAATTGAATAATTATTCTTTAGAAATCGAGTGTGTTTTTGCTCAATAGAAGCAATTTCCGAAGGTCTAACTGAAACTAGATTCATGTTGGCTTCTCTTTTTCAATAGTGGTAAAAGTATTATTAGGGCTCATAAATGCTTGTTGACTCATAATCGCTCGAGAGGAATAGCAATCTATCCTTTTTTCTGCAACTGAAAGTGGAAACCGCTACGCATACATGAGAATAGCTGCCTGGTTGTTCGGATCTCTGGCCAGTTATAGCGCGCGACAGCTGCTAGTGAAAAGTATGGAAGAGATTTCCCTTTGCCAAAACTAGGTTGAAGCATCCGGAATAGTAACATAGATAGGTTGAAGTACGAAACGATTTGGATTGCCATTATCTGTTTTATTGGTTTCAAAACCACATATGTTCTTGGAAAGTTCCTATTGTCGTAGATGAACTGATACATGTGTGCACTACATAGAAGTATACAGTCGAATGCGTGGGGTGTGTCAGGAGGACCAATAATTCTAGTGATTTATGCTTCGCGAAAGAAGTCAGCCCTTCTGGTATTGTCTATCCATCGCGAAGGCACTTGATGGTGACGCTAATTTGCCGTCTCCGCCCCTGGCGCGGTATAGCTTCCCGTCTGTTCGTTCGCAGCATGAGGAACGAACCCACGACTGTGTTCCTATGAATAGCTGTGTGGCTCACCTAGCACAAAAGGAGACCTCTAACAGGCTAACAATGAAGCTCCTGCACATCGTTCGACGATAAGGTGAAAACGAAAACACCGTGGTTTGAGGGATCTCGAATAGTGCACACTTTGACCATTGGAAGTGGTGGATGGCGGGCTCGGAATTGCGACTGCAGTGCTCTTCTAAGAATGATGAGAAGGTCTGCGGGTAATCTTGACTACACTCTTACCCAAAGGGGCACTTTGGACCAGTAACAGTAAGTAAAAGCGAGGTCCCTAGAATGAAATTCTCTGCCTGTCTCCAAATCAACCATCAAAGCGCGAAGGAATAAAAAGTCACCTGCTCTGGCTAGCATTTGATTCTACGGACTCTGCAAAAGGAGCGCAAGACCACTTGTGGTGCTACACCTCCTGTGTACTTATCAGGGTCAACGCTACGTGGTACAAGTGCCAACGGGGGGGGTCGTAGTTTGTTGAAATTTGTGGTGAAGGGCCGTACTTGTTTCGGTAGCACAAAATTACATGTGATGAGGTGAGAGCGCGCGGGAAAAAATTTGCCGAAAATTTGCCAAACTTCTCGGGAAGGAGAGTTGACCGTAAAAAATTTTGCAAAAGGTAGCAACGATAGACCGATCCTGGTCCTTATTCAGAGCTGTCGTTCAAAATTTGCTATTGCTCAAAAGTTGAAATTGGAAAGAAGCAAAGGAAGAGAGCGATCCAGGATCGTGTGCTGCTGAATGGATTAAATTAGTGTTTTGTAGTGTTGTTGACCTTGAGGTTACAAAAATTCAAGTTTGATCTAATCATCCATCAGATTGACAATTGCGATAAACTTCAACGTCACACTGGCGAATGACGTCAAAAGAGAAGCGTGACTTTGAAGTCCGGTTTCAATTTGCTACAGGCTCTGAAGCCAGGTCATGCGTGTGCATTTTGGATCTCGAAAAACTAGCCTGTGAAATGAAATTCCGAGCGCTCAAGGTCGACGAGTCATTAGCCGATTGACTTCAAAGGCAGTGATTACAATAGGTATAAGGAGGGTTTATAGGAGACTTGTATTGCTCAATGGTACGCCGTGGCGAAAAAAGCGGAAAATCTGTCTAGAAAACGCAAAACGGAACCACCCTTTTTGACCGTTGGTTTTCACTCATAGGTATTAGCTAAGAAAACGGACATATGAACGCTTTTGGTGACAGCATGCCATTCCGTGCCCCAGTTGAGTTGCTTTAGTTGTGCTGCTGCTGGCAGCGCAGCTCGTCCAAATCACAAGTCAACTCGTGGGCGGATCGCTTTTGTGGGCGGAGTGCTTTTGAAGTCGTGCTCAGCAACCAGCGCACCTTTGTCGTGGAAGCGCCACACTTCGCTTCCCTGACAACCAAGTAACTGATTCGTGTGGTGCTTATGCTTCCCCGATGCACTCCTTTATCGTAATCGCTGCTTTTAAGTAGCAAGATCTACTAGCTAATTATGTTGAATTGGTTAGTACTCAAGTGCACACGCTGCATGATATGCGTGTGAGCATTTGGCTTCTTTCAACCTCTCTTTACAAGTCCCTTCGCAGTTAGAAAAACGACTTTGCTAGATAGGCTGTAACATGGAGTTATGACTACATCATTTGGTAAAAAATAAGCCTTACTGGAGTCAGTCCCTATTATATCCGGGAGAGTCACGATCAGATGCGATCTACGGGCCGCTCGCGGTGGTAAGCGTGTCGCTTGTCACTCCAACACTCCGCCTTGATAAATCTATATAAATGTTATCAAATAAATATATACATATAATTATGTTTGTACCTTCATTGGTGTTTGTTATTATTATTTACCACCATCGTTAGGCTAATGCGTTGAACCAGCAAGTGTTAGTGAATTGCTTAGTACGCCAGATGATAAGGGTGATGAGATAAGAGAAGTCACAGGATCAATTCCAAACAGTTCATACAGCACACGCAATAATTGGATGGTTTCGAAAGTGAGAAAAGGAACCGTGTGGCTCAAGTGTTTTCAGTTATTCGCCCTAAAAATTCCTTGTTTTCAAACCTAGGTAGAACGTAAAATAGGTTGCACGTAGAGTGGGAATTTTTACAAACGCGAAACTCAAATCTGGATCCATTTTCAGCTGTTACAGTCCCCCCTTATGTTGTTGTTTTCAAGGGAATGAAACACATGCTGCCGACTTGACCTTGATGAAATTGGCCACAGATGATTTCTACAACAATTTTGTTGCACCATCGCACATCACGTCTGCCCTGAGACTTGTGTAAGTTTCCTTTTTCCCTCTACCCAATTTCGCTTACTCACTTGCGCAGCAGGGTCGACCACTGTGTCGAGCGACCGCCTGTCACATCAGTACGCCCCCCGCCCCTAGACTGCCGGGTTCTTGATACGAAGAAGTAGGCAACACAATATTTGATCCTCCATATTATTCGCTTACGTGATCTCTTTTTCTGCCTCGTGCTACACGCCTCTCCCTATCCTGGCACGTTGATCCCCCCATGACGCCACGCTGACAAATAACGCCCCCCCTGTCCGAGGATTTCCTCGACAATTCGCCCTGCTTGCAAGTTTTTTGCCACGTGAAACTAACCAAAAATGTTATTTTACAAAAGTGTTGGGCAGTGATTCTAGCCATTTTGCCGTGATTTCCATACTAGGCATGGTGATTCCGGTGACAAATAACCATTAAACTTATTGGTCTCAGAATCGAGTGTTTTTCGCTCATGCACCAGGGCAATTTCGAAGGTCTTACTGAAAACTAGATGTTCATGCTGAATGTGTTTTCTCTCCACAAAGTGGTAAAAGGTTTAGTAAGGGTCATAACTCTGTTGACGTCATAATCGCTCCGAGAGGGATCATGCATCCTATCTCCCTTTTTCTGCAACTGAGAAAGTGAATACCCCACAGCCTACCGCACTCCTATGAAACTAGACCTGCGCCCTTCGGTTGTTTCACTCACTGGCCCATGCATACGCCGCCGCCAGCCCTGCTAGTGAACGTTATGGAAGAGATTTTCCTTTTCAAAACCTAGTTGAGCATCGAAACTCGTAACCATAGGATAGTTGAAAGAGAGTACGAAGGGATTCAACCCACTCCATTAAGCTGTTTGGTGTTTTTGCAAACGACTGTTTCCTTGAAAAGTTCCTCTTGGCCTAGATGAAGCTGTACATGTGTCACTATACATTAGAAGTGAAAGTCGAATGAGTGGGTGTGCCAAGGCTGACCGAAATTTGGTGATGTGTGCTTGGGCGAAAGATCAGTTCTGCACTGCATAATGTCCTGCATCGCGGAGACCCTTTGGGAACCGCTAATATGTTCGTTCGCGACTGCGCTATAGCTTCCCGTCCTTTCGTTCCAGCATGAGGAACAGAACACGCTTGGTGGTTCCTCGAATAACTGTGTGGCCAACCAACCCTCCATCCCTCCGGGGTCGGTTAATTGGTACCAGAAATGTCTGGGAGGATAAAAGACACTGACGTTACATCGGCTGGCCCCGCACAGGTCATTGTAAAGGCCACATCGCATTCAAACACACTACGAATGTGAAAATGGGTTATCAATAGACTGAGCGCCAGAGCTTATTTTTTACCAAATGATGTAGTCATAACTCCACGCGTTTACAGGCCCAACTAGCAGAGTCGTGTCTCTAACTGCGAAGGACTTGTAAAGAGAGGTTTGAAACACGCGCCAAATGCTCACCACGCGCCATATCATGCAGGCGGTGCACTGGCAGTATCTAACCAATTCAGACATCAATAGCTAGTAGTATCTTGCTACTACAAAGCACCACGCGTTCACACGCTACAGCAAGTCGTCAGTGCATCGGAGAGAGACGTCACGACCCATAAGCACCACCTCCTCGGACTAATCAGTTACTTGGTTGCTAGTAAAAGTAAGGTGGCGCTTCCACCGGACAAGGTGCGCTGGTGCTGAGCACACTTGCAAAAGCACTCCACCCACAAAAGCGATCCCCACGAGTGACTGTGATTGGACGCACTGCCGCTGCCAGCAGCAGCACAACTAAAGCAACTCAAACTGGGCACGGAATGGCAGCTGCCACCAAAGCGTCATATGTCCGTTTCTTACTAATACCATGAGGGAAACCACGCGTCAAAAAGGGTTCGGTTTCCGTTTGCGTTTCTAGACAGAGTTTCCGCTTTTTCGCCACGACCCCTAGTCTAGCCTAGTCCACATACATTGAGCAATCCCAGCCCCACTCAAGCTCCTTATAAACCCTCCGCTCGTACCCCCTACCGTTTACCCCTACTTCTTATCATCACGCCTTTGCAAGTTAATCGGCTATGACTCGCTCCGACCTTCGCAGCGCGCTACCGCGTGATGATGCGCGAAAATCCTCATTCATGCCACGTCCTCCGCCTTTTCGAGATCCAAAAGCACACTTTCTTCATCAATATGACCTGGCTTCAGAGCCTGTAGCAAATTGAAACCGGACTTTCAAATGTCTACGCCTTCTCTTTTGACCGTCATTCCCAGTGTGAGTTGAAGTTTATCGCAATTTGTCATCTGATGGATGATTGAGATCAAACTTGAGATTTTGTAACTCAAGGTCAACAACACTACAAACACTAATTTAATTCCAGTTCAGCAGCCACACGATCCTGCGATCGCTCTCTTCTTTTCCAACAACCTCATCTTCCACCACTCTTCTAATTTCGCTTGAGCGAATAGCAATTTTGAAACGACAGCTCTGAATAGGACCAGGATCGGTCCTATCGTTGCTACTTTTGCAAAATTTTTACGATCTCCCCCCCCCGCTCGTCGCTGTCCCGAGAAGTTTTGGCAAATTGTTTCCCAGAGCAAATTTTTTCCCGCGCGTCTCACTCATCACACTGTAATTTGGATACCGAAACAAGTACGGCCCTTCACCACAAATTTCACAAACTAGACCTCCCCCCGGTTGGCACTTGTAGCACGTTAGCGCGTGTCTCTCGCACCACTGATAAGTACACAGGAGGCTCTGTTTAGCATCCACCACACATGTGCTACTTGCCCTCCCTCCCCTCACCCGTCACCCAAGCGCTTTATAGAATCAAGATGCGCTTGCCAGAGCAGAAAAGTGACTTTTTATTCCTTCGCGCTTTTGATGGTTGAATTTGCGAGACAGGCCAGAGAAGTTCATTCTAGGGACCCTCGTCCGCTCCCTTTACTTACTGTTACTGGTCAAAAGTGCCCCTTTTGGGTAAAGAGGGTGAAGTTCAAGATTAGCCCCCCCGCAGCCTTCTCTATCATTCTTTCAGAAGAGCACTGCAGTCGCAAATTTTCCGAGCCGCCATCACGGCCGATCAAATGGGTCAAGGGCACTAGTTCGAATCCTCAATACCACGGTTTTTCTTTTCACACTTAGCGTCGAACGATGTGCAGGGATCTCATGTTCTAGCCTGTGAGAGGCGCTTGTGCTATAGCACACAGGGGATCATAGGAACACAGCCTATATCTCGATGTTGTGCTTGTTCTGTTCCTTCATGCTGTGGTGGACACTGAACAGACGGGGAAGCTATATCGCGCAGTCGGAATCGACAATTAAGCGGTTATATCTCTCTGATGGCTAGACTAGATGCAGAACTGATCTGGCTCTCAGCTTTATAAATCACTCTATATCTCTCTCTCTTGGCCTACCCCCTCTTACTCATTCTACATAACTCATTATGATAAGTGAGTCTATTGTATCAGTATGTGATATATTATGTATATGTGCTTAAGAAGACATTGTTTATCTTGAATAAACACCAAACAGCCTAATGGGTGGGCAGGCTGAATCCCTTTGTATGTCTAGATCTATGCTATGTTTTACTTTATGTCGTTTATGAGGCTCAACTAGTTTTTGGAAAGGGAAAATCTCTTTCCCATACTTGCCTAGCAGCCTCTCGGTCTGTCTGTTAAATGTCTGTGTGTGGTGATCGAGATCATCCAGCAGCAGTTCTCATTGATGGCGTCACCGGGTTTATTCACTTCTTGCTCAGAATAAAAAGGAGAGTTAGATGCATATCCTCGCGGGAGCGATTTTATTGAGTCAACAGATTTATGACCCTACTAACCTTTTTACCACTTTTTATGAAACCATTTATATATATATCTATCTAATGACCTTCGGAAATTGCTGCTATGAGGCAAAACACACTCGAGTCTAAGAAGATAATAATGTTTAGATGGGTTATTTGTCACCTAATCGGACTATGCTGATATGGAACACGGGAAAATGGCCTATCAATCGACGGATACACTTTTGTTAAGAGTGTAGTATCTATTTTGTTTAGTTCACGGGAAAAACTTGCTAGAGTCCTATCTATTGTCAGGAAATCCTGCGACCGGGGTCGTAATTTGGTCATCTGTATATTTGATCTCTCTATCTCTATATATATATGGCGTGGTTAGCACAAACCAGAAAAAGAAAGATACGTAAGTAATTATGATATCAAATATCGGTTGCTCCATTCTTCGTATCAAGACCCGAGTCTAGGGGGGGGTCGTACGAATGTGACAGCTCCTCGACACAGCATTTTCACCCTGCTCGCAAATGTGAGTATAGAAATTGTATCGGTGGGTGTTAGAGGAAAAACAGGGAAACTTACACAACAGTCGTCCAAGGCAAACGTTGATGGGCATGGGTGCAACAAAATGCTTGTTAGAAAATAGTGCTTCGTTGCCATTTTCAGTCAAGATCCAAGGTTGCCAGCATGTGTTTCCATTTCCCTGAAAACAAGAAGTACATAAGGGAGACCGTTGTAACAGCTGAAAAGGACCCAGATTTGACTGTCGCGTTTGGGGAAAATATCCACTGTCTAGGCACCTATTAGTCTCACCTTAGCGTTATGAAAACAAGAATTTTTAGGAATAATGGAAACACTTGAAGCAACAACGGTCTTGTCTCACCTTCAAACCATTCAATTATTGGTGTCCTGTGAACTTGTTGATTATCCCGTTGATCTTCTACTGTATGGCATCACCCTTATCATCTGGACTAAGCAATTTCACAACACTTGGCCATGGTCAAAACGTGAGCCCTATACATGTGTGATAAATTAGAAACGATTCAAACACCGAATTGAAGCGTACAAACATTAATTTAAATGAACAAATATTTCCATTCCGGTATACATTTATATAAGGATGTGGTACTAAAGGCGGAAGATGTGGTGGAAGTGGCATATGCGATTCCACGCTTACCACTGGCGAGCGGGCCTGTAGAATCAAACCTGATCGTGACTTCCCGGTGGTCTTCCGCTATGCTAGCTTGTATCTTTATGCAAATGGAGTTGTGATCCTATTCGACGCAGAAACCTACTCATTTAGCGAGGGAAAAATTCTAAACAGGACTGCTTCCTGAAGGCACACCAAGGATCGAATTGTTGAGAACTCAGACACAAAAATAGAGGCTGAGGTGAGAAGTGGGTCGGCACAAAAGAAAGAAGGGAAAGAATCCGTTGGAAACGCGTAAGGGTCAAGGGATTGCCATTAGTTCAACTATTTGGTTCGGCTTTATTAGGACAATGAGAGCCCAAGCAAGGTGAAGAGAGGATGGGCGAGAGAGCACAAATGGGAAGGCGCAGACACCAGCATGCTGCGGACGAGGGAAAATTGAAGCGGTTGAATCGATCTTTACAACCCCCCTTCCCGCCCTTGATGTGCACTTCAGAGTAGGGAAATGGGACTTTGGCGGCTTCCGTGAGCAGCTGTCCTCTACACCAATGAATTCATCTACCTGAACTGATCTTGTGATGTGCCTTAAACAACGTTGCAGTTATAACTAGTTGGATGAAAGGTGTTAGAGAGAGGAGGTTAGAGGTGAAGAGAAGCACATGAAACCTCGTCATGAATTTAGGGATTTAGTGCCAGCATAGGAACATGCATTATCGTTTGGTGTAACATTTGTCCATGTGATAGCGCAAAAACATGGCATAATCATGGTAGCAGTGCTGAACTTCAAAAAGCACAAAGACGCAATAAGGAGTGGGGCTTCAAAGGCTCGAGTCGGGAATTAATTGATGCGTTATTTTATTCAAACATTAGGCAAGGGGTGTAATGAGGAACCTCAGTGAGGAGAAAAAGCAATAAGCGCCATAGAAAACACTAAATTTCCCTCAGAAGGCCGGCCGTAGTTCGACGGAGAGACAAAGCGCTGCGAGGAGAGAGAGATTGCGAGATAGCACGTCATACGTGAGAGACGCAGAGACCACGTATGCCGTGGTGGATTACGCTGGCAGCGCGGGCACTGCGACGGGCAAGGCCTTAGCGTCACTGCCGCGCACTTTTGGGTTGCGATAGTGTCGCGCCCTCATTGCTTGGGGAGCCCACTACCGCACCCTGGGAAGAACTTCTGCTGGTTACCTGATCCTGACTCGTGGCTTTAAGTTAGATTACTGTATTTTGCAAAGTATTTTGCACATAACTCTATGGTTTCAGCAATTTATAGTCTTTCTTTGGTTATTGGTTCCATCTTTTCGAAGCGAGTAGAATTTCTAGCTCACCCATCGTAAGCCAGGCTCTTTTTGAAACTCGCCAAAATGCACAGTAATCTTTCAAAGAGATATGAACTAATTACGGCGGGTAAACGGCAAGCGTGAATATTGTCAGAAAAGGTATCCAGGACAATTTAGTGAGTTGCATGAAAAAGTTGGCTGAAAGGCGGAGTTGACGATTAGAAGGCTGCTCGTTAAGGTAGAGCTGGTTGATGGTGCCGTGATGAAGAAAAAACACGAGAAACGGCTCAGTACGCAAGAAATGGCCCCTTGCCCCTTCCTAGCCCGCTGATTTCTGCGAGTCTCAAGTGCTGCCCTCTTCAACGCTAGTGCTCTCTGCTAAGTGGCTTGAGACCTGCGACAAGCGGTTGACCAGTCGGTGGGCGTACCCCACCGATAGCGCCACGGGAAGGGCCACGCTGTATCCCGGGGGAAAATCCTTCGCTGCGAGTTGCGTGTCAATCCACACCCTTCGAGGAATCCGCCTGTTTTCCCGCTAGGTGAGTTCCCCCTTTCTTCGATCGACCTTGGGTGAGTTCCCCCTTTCTTCGATCGATCGTGGGATCCTCTACATTTTCAGGTTTTAAAGTCAAAACGTAAAAGCTTTGCAGGCTACGCAGAAGAAAAGCCTAGGTCAGCCGAGCCTTCCACCGCGGCTTATTGGCACAATACTCATTTGGGTGCACAAAGACACTGACTTCTATACTATAGAAGATCGATGATGTGTTCGAGCTCGGCTCCGATGCTGATCGAGCTGTAAGCTTCATATGCATCGGCAAATGCGGTACGAGGGGTAGACAACGTCAGGGCGTCCACTCAACTTTGCTTGTAGTGCCTCCCTAACAAGGCATTGTAGCAGAGGCTTGATAACACTATCGCTCGCCATTTGAACGAAGCGGGCTAGCAAATGGGTGATATATGGTTGGTCACCGCATGCACTGACAGACCACAACTGATGCACGGGTGACTATCTGGATAGTTTTTTGTTTTGGAATGCTTTTTATGAAAGTTTCCTTGCTGCGGTAAGACTCTTATGTTAACATCCTGGAGATGAGATGTGGTCTCATCTCCAGGGATGATGAACATACGAGAGTCCTACCCAGGGTCAAGCGAAGCGTTGAGGAAAATTTGGAAATACGACCCACCCACCCCACCACCCGCGCGGAGGCCGAAGTCCATGAAGAACCCTTTCAAAGCGAACTATGAAAAGTTGAAAGTTGTTTAATTTCCCCCAAAACTGCTCATAAAAGCCTGCTATCCCGACGCACAAAAAAAATTCGTTTAGGAAGTACAAAGGTGAAAAAGTCAATAGAAATAATAATAAAATAAATAATCATTATTGATGAGTCCTACCAAACGAGCAAACGAGAAGCGGGACCAGTAAAACGACAACTAGCCACTAAAATATGGCATACATGACAAAATTTGTTCTTCTATCTATTTCCTCTACAAGACTTACCAAATTCTAGTTTACACAGATTGTGGTTCTTCAATTTGCAGCGTAACCTTCAGTCGAAGAAGTTTTAACCGCCTCGCAATGAGTGTTGATGGACTTTGGCTGTTGACCGTGGAGCAGCTTATTTACTATTGAAATTTAAACAAATATTCAAATGATTATAACTTTCTCAAATATGACGAATTTTTCAATCTGAAAGCTGATTTGGGAGTTTTGTGAAGAGCTTTTTTCTAATCAGTGATGAAATTACAGAACTTATAAGAAAATAACAAATTTAGATCAAATAGCGAGGGAAATTCGAGAGAGCACGAGCTTTTTACACTTTCGGAGCAATAACTTGCTTCATTTCCGTCAAATTCAAAAACTTGGATGCGTCATACAAACTAGAAGACTTTCTCTATTCAAACGGTCGCTAAGCAGCTTCATACGTCCTATCAAAAAAATGGTCACGTTGAGAGATTTTTTGCAAAATTAACGAGGAAAATTTTGCATGCGTGCGAGTTTTTTTAATTCCTAAGCAATAACTCCGTTCAAACTCATCCAATCCCAGAAGAGTAAATACGCCATACTAAATCTAGAAGATTTGCTCTATCAAACGCTTACTAGAACTGCTCCAAAAGTCTAGGTATCAAAAAAACGGCCTACGTTAGGATTTTTGCACGGGAAGTACGCCGAAAGTACTTTTTCGCTTACATGGCAGACTATTTCAACGGCTGTATGTCCTTCGGGCGAATCATTGTACTAAAGTAAAAGGAGAATTCTGTAACGTGCGTTTGTCTTTCTAAGATAAGTGTATGTGATTAGCGTACATTTCTATAACCTTAAAGGTTACATTTTATAAAATTTACGCGCTGAAGAGTCCCGTTAACGCAATGTTGAAGATGGATGTTAGACTCCGTGGTAAATGCGCGCGGACACTTTCAGAATTCTCTCGCATTGTTCCTGAGATTTGAGCGGCGTAGTTTGTGTCAAGGGGCGGTAGTTGAAGCGCGGCGCAACAACTAGACCCTTTTGGCGCGTGATGCGCCGTGTACCCTCACCATCCCTTTCAGCATCAGGGTCTTACTTGTAAAGATGAAATATCTATTGGGAAAGGGGAGCGAAATTCAGAATTTTTAATTTGTGTGGTGTATAAGACACACTGAAGTAAACTAAGATTAGCGGAGCCGCCGAGAATTCTACGAAAATTTTGTGTGGGTGAAATATCATTTTTCATGGCTGGAAATCCTCTGGCTGGCTCGAGCCCCTACTTTTTTACTTGATATTCGTGTTATTCCGACGTGGGACTGATCGCACTGCATTCAAAGTGGCTTCGATCTCTTCGCACCCAGCGGGCCAATACGACCCCCCTGGACGTGTCGAGGATTCTCAGCGGCACGCTTGACCCTGGTCCTACCGGTAGCAGTAAGAAAGGAGGAACGAACCAGCTGCCTGCTAAGAAAATTAATACTATTCTTTTTTCCTATACTGAGCTAGTGTTTGCTATGGCGAGAACTCCTGCACTAAATGCAGACAATCTAGCTGCATAAAAGAGCCCCGTTAATCTTCCAAATTATTGGAAGAGATGTCAAATTCCTTGGAGGAGGACCGTACAATGATAGAACACCTACCACGTAACCCTGACATTGCTTCTTCAAGGTGCCGCTGCTTCAGAGTCCTAAACAGCTTCAGAGAGGAAAAAAAAACCATGGAGTACAACCATCTTTACACTCTACAATTCGTCGGGCCGCCTTATAGCCGTATGAAGGTGTTCAGTGTCTAGAGAATGGATGTGTGTCTTTGATAATAACTGTGATGATTATCTTGACAAATTCTCGCATTCGTGGAAAAACAAAAAAGTGTTGAAGTGCGACAGGGACCTGCGAGACAACTACACCTGCTTTGGGAACTCTACAGCAGTTTTCTAAGTTTCATTAAGGGCTCGTGTGAGCATTCGGAATGTACAAGAACCGCTTCGTTAAAAAAGGTGACTAACTGAATTACACTGCTGGTTCGTAGTCGACCGGTCCTTATGAAACCAGCTAATCAAAAGAGACCACTGGAGGAATATTTGGTGTGTGTACAGTGGAGGAATGAGCGACATTCCACATTCCAGAGGGGCTTTTGGTGTCTCCTATGTTTTTTACTGACTTCTCCAAAACAAATTGGGGCTGAATCCTATGCTGGCGAAAACAGGATTAGGATAAGGAGCATTTGCCGTTGATAATTCCTTTTCGGGATGCGACACGCATTCTGCTTCCATTTGTACATTCGTAGTAGCGTTTGAATGCGATGTGGCCTATACAATGACTTGCGGGGGCCAGCCGATGTACAAGTCAGTGTTTTTTCCTCCCAGACAAGTCTGCTACCAAATAACCGACCCCTGAGGGACGGAAGGCTCGGTTGGCCTGGACGACTCACGACCCAGGGTTTGATCCCAAACCGCTCGCGTGGTAAGCGCACCCCTTGCCACTACACCACTTCCACTTGTCAGCGAAAACAGGGCATCAATGGTAATTTCTTGTCAAATCAAAATTATTTGCTTGGCTCAATTGCTTCGTATCACAAGGGCACGCGAGGCTCGGGGTTTGAAAATCGTTTGCCTAAGTGGATTCAAATTCAGTCATATTTAAACTACTGGGAAAGAAACACATGTGTGGCCCAGATCAGCTAATGAGCTAGACCTACATGAAATATGAACCACCATATCGGGATAACATTCCTTGTTTCTCTGGTCTATATTAAAGGAAAGGTCAAACAATAATTCAGCACAGCTCAATTAAGTTGCTGGTGACCTCCATTCAAAGTAATCAGGCGGTATACTTGTCGTATAAAAAAGTGAGGAGGTGAAGAAGGATTTTTCTGGAGCGCCCGTCATCGAATTTTTCGTCGCGAAGGGTCACCGTTGATGGAAGTCTTACGGCAATTTATAATCATTTCCGAAATGCCTCTCCATAAGCGTAAGCAAGCCATTGTTCATCGCCACCACCGCCCTCAGAAAATGTAGTCATCCAAATTCGACGCTTTGCACCATGTTTCCATGGCTTCTAACATCTTGCGCGTAATCTAGTATGAAATTCTTGAGATTCAAAGTGTTCTTCAACTATCAAAACATCGGGTTTGACCTTAGCAACTTTTACTGATTCAGCTTCAGATGCTGAAGAAGAAAGTCTCCTTTTTTGACTTCCCCATGAAGACTTGCAATTGTCAGCCGATATTCCTACCGGTATATGTGTCCTCAGGCCAATGCGGTAGTGAGAGCACACGGGGAGATATGGTGATTGGGTGACATGTGCGTGTTGGAATCGTTGCGCGCGCCTCTAGACTGAGCGCTCAGTAATGTACCAGTGTTAGAGTCCCCGAAGTGAGTGACTCCGTCTCGGCTTTAAGTAACGCATCTATTCATATTTGAAGCTGAATCAACAAAAGAAAATCTTTTCATAAATTGGGCACATATTTGAGTGTCCATACAAACTCTGCCAACGATTTTGAAGAAAAAGGATGATGAAATTTAAAATGACATAATGGTTCGAAGTAGACCATTTCAAAACACACAACGAAACGACGTAAGTTACATAGGTAGCCGTAAGTAGAAATAACCACACACGGGGAGCACTAAAATAGTCATATTCCCTCCACATTTAAATGCAATTAATTACGTTTTGATAAGTCATACTGAATGCTTCCAACAGGTCTTGGAGAGCACGTCCCCTCCCCTATCAAAATTTCTGCATAATAGCCTTCCATAGCGACAACATTAAAAACCCACCATGGGAAGAAGGTGGCACGGTCGAGCTCACGATCATCTATCAGATCGTTGGATATACCCGTTAGCTGAAAGTCTTGTTAGAGAGACCTTTTTTTAGAATTAGAGTTCACTGTCTGTCCCCGAGAAGCTATATCTTGAGCTGAACGAAGAACCTCATGTAGCAGCTTCTGACATGAACGATTATTCTGAGCTTCCTAGAGCTGACGTAATTAGGCGAGAATGAAGTCACATTTGAAGAATGAATAAAAGCATTGAAGAAGGATTGCTTCTAACTAGGGGGATGGAGTTCAAGATTTCGGAATCATTGCCTCGAAACTTCCATCAAAGGAGGCACCCTGTGCGACGATAAGTTTGGTTTTGTAAGTTGCGCGATGACAAAACATTGTTAACGCAATCATGAAACGAAGCCTCGAGAGAAAAGGGGCTTTTCCAAGGCTCGGTCTGCACCCCTTCCTTGCAAACCCGGATAAGCGTAGCAGTAGCAGCAGTGATCTGATCACAACGAGTTTCGGCGAATCGCTCATCAATCGCATGCATGGTCGGCGTGTTGTCGTTACGTCTATGACGGAAACTGACGCAATCGATTTTGACACCTGGCCAGCATCGATATTCGCTTATTAATCCTTTGAATTGAGCTTTCGCCAGATCAGAACCCACTAGATCGTTATCGGATGGGCTTTGGAGGACACGCGTCACGGTTGTGGACAAAAGAGGCTTCTCGCAAACACGATTGGAGATATGAGGACGAAAAACATCGTTTATCGAGGAAAAATTCGATACATCACTGAAAGAATGAAACAAAGCACATGAGTTTATTGCAGGAATGCTCAGAAATTGTTAGCTGAGTATCCATGGAGTAGTTGTCAGAACGGTGCTTGTGATGCGCTACGCACTCTGATCATTCAAGAAACGTAGAGGCAATGAATAAGACTTTATACTGCTGTTATCCATACCAGTCTTCGCTTGTTAATAACGTTAATTGAATTGTGTTTTCAAAAAAGGTGAGCAGAATTGCTGAGCAACCTTGGAGGCATCTGTGCTAGAAACAGCGCTACGATTCTGGGTCTCTACGGGTTGCATTCTCCTATTGACTGTGATATTGCTGGAGTAGAAATGAGGTTGAGCTTGGTCCGAGCAGGTTGGAAGGTGAGACCTCTCTATTTCTGATCAAATGTAAGTCGGTGTTTAAATGATGGCTTGAAAGCAAATCTGCTGCGTAACCTTGCAAAATTGCTTTTGAGCATAATTTTGTTGAGGAATAAGAAAGAGCAGGATCAGGAAAATATTCTTCTGTAGGATTCATAATGTAATCCTTCTACCAACGAGGTTGTTGAGGTGGAACTTTATTAGTGGCCTGACGTTTCAACGAAACGTCTTCCTCAACGGCTCAGTGCACCACCCCACAGTAAAACAGCGCCAGTCCAGGTCGATGAGAGATGCCAAAATGTACGACGAAATGTAAGCTGATCAATCATGAAAATAATCGTTCACCACAATAAGGAAAAATCACATGAATTACATATTTTAGCGATAAGATTGCATGTTCGGCAAACCCTGCGACTGCGCGGGTTTAACGCTGCGGAGAAGAAGAAGAACGATAAAATTGTATGTTAGCAGAATTACTAATGCCATGTGTGGATGTGTACGACAAATTAAAGCCTACGTATTGGAAAGGAAAGATGGAGCACAAAATAGTGTCGAACCGAGAATGTTTTATTATTTTATATTAATTAAAACATCTATATGAAATAGAATTACAGATGAGGTAGAGTTGATAAAGGTGCTCTATATTATTTCTGCATTTGAGTCTAACCTTATGGTAGGCCGCATTAATAATAGTAATAATGATAATAGTTGGCTTGCGCGTCACCTCCTCTCTCAATTGTCTAAGGTTTATTACGTTGTGAGAGTTCCATATTTGAGAGTTGTATAGTACCTACACAGGATATGATTTACGGGGATGATTTTGCTTTTCTAAATCAACATTCAAAGGCGGAAGTGGTATAGTAGCAAGTGGCAGGCTTACCACGCAAGCGGTCCGGGGATCAAATCCTGGGTCGAGAGGCGCCCGGGCCGACCAAGCCTTCCATCTTTCCGGGGTCGGTTATGTGGTACTAGACTTATTTGGCAGGATAAAAAAAACTGACTTGTACATCGGCTGGCCCCGAAAGTCGCTGTAAAGGCCACATCGCATTCAAACGCCACTACGAAAGTACAAATGGAAGTAGAATGTGTGCCAAGAAGGGATTGATCAACGGCAAATGCTTTATCCTTTTTGTCCCTTAAATAAACATTCAAATGCGACGATCTCGAATGAGAGTGAAAAGAGTAGTGCGTTTGAAAAACTTAAAGGCTATCTTGCGCGAAAAATCATTGCACTCTTTCCTAACATGAATATTCAGTTGATCACTGGAAATATCTACACAAGTTAACACATTAAAATTCGCTTCTGAAGAGAACAACGTCACAAAACTACACGTTAGGACCATCGAAGGACCAGGAGCAGAGCCAGGCGAGCAATGGAAAGAAGACGGCGTTGGCCGCTACGTATCAAGGCACGCAATGAACGAGTAAGTACACGCAGCGATTTGGCAGAGTGAGACAACCATCGATGAATAGGATGGAGAGACGGTCAAGATTGAATGCAACAGGCAAAGTCCAGATAGCTCCCTAGTAAGCACTTCCAAAATTAAGATTTGAGCATTGCCCCGTCGCCAGCATTCGTGAAAGACGTCCGTCGGCAATCCGAAGGCGCGTAGCACCTTTACGAGTTTTCCGAATTTCAATCAAAAACGAAAGCAATACATTCAGTTTCTTTTTCACTATTCGTGGATCATAGTCCCATCGCAGTGATTTATGGCTGAAATAGAATCATGATTTTTCCGCGCAAGATGCCGTTAAGATGACAAGTGCTCCTGTGCGTAACGTGAAGCTGAGAAAAGGGAACAGATGGCGATATTTCTTACTTTTTGTGATGCAGCTTCCAGCATTCTAAACGGTTATCCTTTCTTACCTTCTGCACCTTCCCTGACAGAACCATGAGGAGCAACGCTGATGCGTCGCTGGATCTGGCAATTGAGTGCTGCCGCGATTGTTCATCTTCGGTTCGATTATAGTGCTTCGCAGATACACTTCGCTCTAATCGGAATATCTACATACTAATAAGATACTTGTGCAGTGAGAGGGCCAGGCACAGAATATCTACTAAACAATTGCATCCATGTCCCTACGCCCTCCCATCCTCCCCCATCCCCGTGACACAGCCAACAACGTTCAGTGTAAATGTCCACTTGAGTGAAAGCGATATCGTGCCCATTCAGTTTAGTCAAGTAGTTCTTTCAATTGGACTCGTTTTGAATGCCATATGTATCACCTGTTGGCATAGATGTCCTGTTTCTCCTGTTCGCCTATGTAGATAAAAAAGCCCAGCTTCATCCACAACAGTGGTTTTCCGCTTATCCAGGCATGATGGGAACGATAAGCTTGTTGATGCTCCGTCGCTGGCCAATCGCTTTATCATAAAATCTTCATCTTCTTCGAAAACGACCAAACCGGCATCATGTTCCACACTCGACGCTCAATCCTCTAATCTTTGTGTAGTAACTGCTATAGTAAGTAAAGGTATTAAGGCAGTTAGGTACTAAAGTACGGAAGTAAAGGTATATTTGCAGGTCCTCTCAGACCATAAATTAAATAAAAAATTATAAAACCATTATTTGGTCATTCTAAGCATTTTAAGAATAGCTGAATCATGCGAAGTCGAAAACTTATCGTCAGGTGCTAACTTATTCATTTAATAAGCTCGAACAACGAACTAATTAAAGAATAGCCCCGTGAGGTTTCTGTGGTAAGTCTCCTGTTTGTAGCCCACGCTCCTCGTCTGCCAGAATTAGGGCATTGAATGCATTAAAGAATACGAAGCCGCACTGACTGCCTAATTATCGAAATTGCGATAACTTTGCGATGCCTTGCTCCCTGCCTTCAGGCCTACCTTGATAGAGATTGTTATCTTATGTTTCTGTTTTACTAATCACTGCTAAGTGCAAACGCATGTAAAAATACAACTCCTTGAAAACACGAATAGCCGATAACACAAAAATAAAAGTCACTGGCACATGCGAGTAAACTAAAAAAAAACTATTATAATCCCATAATCTCAACTTCAACCAGATATAAACAAGACACGGGATTCAATATAATCAATGATCAGTCTTAGAAAACTAGGAAAGCTCATACTGCTACACCACTGTCATGTACGCTTGAAATCCTAACTCAAGACTCGTGGACGATCAAACTTGCTTACCTTTGCACAAACTACCGACTCTACTAAGTGAAACTTCTGAGCTCTCGTATTTTTCCAGCCCAGGAAGCATAATTTCAGTCTGCCCCTCTTCGTCGCCCCTATTACATTTGACGGCCTAGAAGTATTGGCGCAAATTGCAATCATCGCAACAGCGCAAGATAGCAACTGTATTGAGGGAAGAGGCTTCTTCCGAGCCAAAAGAGCCGCGATGCAGATGCCGAAAGATGTCCCGCTAGCATTATGAATCAGCGCTCAAGGCATAAGATCCGGTGCAAGAACGATAAGGAATCATGGATGGTGGTAGGGGAAGGGGATTTACCAGCCAAGCGATGGCTTTGGCGATCAACTTGGCTTTTTGAGATGTTGGCGGTACGTCCACAACGCAGGTAGGAAGTTGTGCGTTCGGTCTACTGCAAACGATATTCATCTTCTTCAACTCCTGGGCAGGAAATGGGGCTCGGCTGTCCTCTCTATAACATGTGGAAGCATGTCGTGATGAATGAACGCCCTAGTGGACCTGATACCATTGTACCACCACTCATTCCTCATATTGTAGGGCGGGTCACGCGATGTTCCTGATAGGTTTTGGGAGAACGTACAACCCTTTCCATCGTGATGAGTATACAGACATATATAGTTAGCGTTTCGTCCTACTAGCAATAGGCGACAATTGCGAACGGAACAAAGAATTCGTGGGCTGCCAAGATTTGCACTGGATAGTAATATATACCCGTAAACCGACGTCGTGCACGATAGGCGTGCATGGTACAGGGTTCCGTAAACGTTTAGTATCAATAAGACGCGTTGAAACGCCTTCACGTTGATCGCTACCGTTGAGAACGGCCCGCCGCCCTTTCGTGCGCAAGTGAGTGACAGCGTAAAACCTATCGGAAAAATGCACGATTTGAAACGCGGAATCCATTGATGCTTTTGTTCCCATATCCATTTCAGTGGGTGAATAGTCGCATAGCAGTCAGACACCACTCCCCAGTCCGTGGTTTGGTAGGCAGATCCTAGCATCGTAGTCTCGCTCAAGCCAACTGGATTTTCCGTCACCCGGAATACACAACTGTCTCACAAGTTATTCTATGCCTTACAGCGTTTTCAGAATGCCTTACAAATACGCGTGGACATAAGAATTCGCGGCGAACCTGCCTCTTAACAATATCAGCCAGGGATCGTCGTATCTCCAAAGTGATGGGCGCAAGAAGTGCGCTGGATGTGTTTGAAGCGTCGCGATGCCTACGCATTGTCGCTTCCCACCAAACGTAAGCTTAAGAAAGAATTAACATAGAATAGAAATAGAGAATACCCCCCTGACATAGAATAAGAATAAAATACTATATAGATATAGAATAAGAATCGGCCCTGGCATGGCAGTTCAACTCTAATATAATTCGATATTTGCATTGCCTCCTGAAACAAGCAGTTTTTCTAATCCTGCAGAGGTTGCTTCAGTCAACCTTCCCCTCCTAATTAGACTAAGCCTGCCAATTCTTGGTTGATGCTGTTAGTATTACAAGTATATAGATTTATGGTATTTATTTTATTCTTTTATATTAACTTAATGGTTTAGCAAGCTATTGTGCACCAATGCAACAAAAGAATCGGCGCTGGTCCCCCAAACCGCCCAAATTCACTGTGTCACTTTTTTTTATTCTTCTGAATACGATCCATCTTCAATTCAAAATTACGGGATATAATGTGTGCACAGACAATACAACTTTTTCCATACACTACGATAATTTTGGATTTTTCGGACATATAGCCTTAAAAATGAGAAGGTTGTAGCCATGTTAAATACTTCTAATTCTCTTGTTTGATCGAATAGTTTCAAATTTCGCCATAATGATACGTGTTATATGCTCACTAACGTACTAACAATACTAAAAGAAATTTCTACCCCTGGAAAAAATTCAGTCCGAAAGGGATATATCTTTGCAAGAAATGATATGCCCAGTTCCCATTTTCAAGTCAATGTTTTCTTCTTTTCAGGTTATTCGTGATTAATTTCTACGAAATCGGATAGCTAACTGATCGAATGAATTAGATCATCGAGACCTACGTAGAGCGCTGGCTCCACTACTGCGGCCGTTCAGAAGATAGAAAAGATAGATCTCTTAGAAAGTGTTGGAATAATCGAAACCAACACTAAAATTTTGAACGGGAGTTGTGGAAAAGAAAAAGAGTATTTCAAAAAAATTGCTCAATTTTTCAGAACAGTCAAGGCCACAAAATTTTCCAGAACAGCAGGCCACATTCCAAAGCCGAAAATAAATTCTGCTGCCTCTGGGGAGCGGCTTATCGGGCTCTCAGGCGACTTTAGAATCAAGTGCTTGCGCTTGAACAGGCAATGTGAGTTATTCCGGTCAAGGAACCAGTCTAGCTGGCACATGCACACACTATCAGCTGGTTTTTCGAGTACAAATTTCCTGTGTTCCTTAATGGTTCCTGACAAAAACCATGCCTAACCGATAATTTTAGTCGTAGCCCGGCTAGCCGCAATCGTTATTCATCCACCGGATCATCGACTAGAGACTAACGCTTGTGCGACACAGTGTTTTGAATCTTCTGGGTCTCTCGCCTGTCTCTTGTTCGGCTTTGGACTGCTAATGATTGCGATCTCGAACCGGTCTCTGGTAAGCTCTTCGTTAGCCGAAACATCGTCATGCAAGCGACTTTAAGCGGCATAAAAGCCCACGATCCTCGATCGATACTATTACAGACACTCTCAGCATATACAGTCCATAAAAAGCTGGTTTAGAGAACCCGCCTCTGGCCTCGTCTCCGGGCACATGAATACAGAGTGGTCGTTCTTATATACTTGCGCAAACTTCGGGGATGCATCTCTGTTTGTTTTGTTGACAATGGCCTAACGTCCTATTGAGATTGGTAAAGAATGGATTCAGGAAGAGAAATCATCAAAGAGTGGTGAATAGCTAATGCGAAGTCTTACTAACAAAATATAATTTCTCAATGGTTGATAGTTGAACAGCGAAGGACGAAGTAGCTAAAGAAGCAGAAGTAGCTTGGTCATGTCGCAACAGCTGATTTTGAAATTAGCTCCTAAGCTTTTGCTTGCGTTGAAACGCCTGCGAACTTTCTGCCCCTTCTCCGGCAATTGCAATGTTGCAGCAATCTCGCGGTGGCGATTCTCGTCAAACTATTCAGCACTATCGCCATGCGCTAGCTGCGCCACGCCTTCATTACTGGTCATCCCTCGTGAAATTGTTCGACTGGACATTATGCCTCTGCAGTGAAGTTCAGCGATCTTTCTAATGAATTGAAAAGTGAGATATTTCAAAATTGAAGGCAATGGCTTGTTGCTTTTCGATTTGGTAATCTTGGAGATTTGCAATTTAGAAAGCCGAACAATTTCGAATAATTCGATCATTTCCAATCTTCCATCGCACTTGGAAGCTATGCATGCGATGCGCAGACAAAAATCCACATGTTTGCGGCGGATTCGTTCCGCCTCGTTACCACATGAATGGTCGTATTCGCTATCGCCAAGTGAGCGACAATGCTTGAGGCCCAGGCATTGACAAAACTCTTGCGTGCGATTGTATACAGGAAAATTTTCTAAGCGATACACGAAAAATGACAGGAGAAACAAGCTTAACTTAGATTTTTATGGCGATCATTCCCTTGGTTATCCTTCCTTGGCACAATGTTATACATGTCATGGAGCTAGATGAAGGGAGTACAGGCCCTACTCTCCATGCTGATCTTGCCACAAGGTTAACACTTTAACCACTGGTCGTAAGGTCCTATGATCATTTTTCGACTAGTCGTAAGGTCCTATGATCATTTTTCCAGTGGTCGTAAGGTCCTATCGCATGCGCGTCAGAGTTTCACCGACATGAGGCTCGTTTTGGTCGGTTTATTCGGCATGTTTCATATTTCAAAACTGTCTGGATCACAATCTTATCCGGAAAACTGTGCACTAATCAACAGTGGTACAATTGTTGAAGGAGTAAGGTCGATTTTGAAAATAATAAACAAAAAGTTGTCGAGATGCGCGCACAACGGGCTGTCGTCAACGTGTTAGTGTTACCGTTCACTCATGTCTGCGATTGCAAGTGAATTGGAGTGCGTGGCGTATTTTGAGTGGAAGTGAAGGAAATAGCCGTAATGTTGAGATCATTCTGTAGGTATCGTTGCGAAGAGGAACGGAAAAAGGAGAGCGCGGATAATAAAAAGAAATCGGAGCAAAGTCGAAAGAGGAGAATGAGGGAGAGTTCGAAAAAATAGCATTATGATGCCAAGACAACGATAAGAATTCGCAAATAGGAGGAAAACCGACGATAGCTGTCGCGGCTGGACAGGTAAAGCAATAGACGAGATAGCACAGAAGCCGGCTGCCGATCAGATCTATGTGTCCAAAAATAAACGCCTCTAGGGAAGAACGTGGCGATGGCGACATTGTATCGCTCCGCCTCTTCTAAACAGCGATTTCTTTGGCCTCACACTGGAACAAGGCAGATTAAATCACCAAATGATCGATTGCGGAAAGCCAGAGGTTGATATCAAATCATCATCGCCAGAGTGTCGAATAATGCCAGCAGTCATAATTGGACAATATCCCTTAGAACACTGTCACGAGGGCAGTGCTGGTTCAATAGGGGAAGAAGCATAGTCGATGGTTTTTTTTACAGTCGGAGGCCGATCCGGATCAGATGATGGGGTGCGAAGAAACGAGAAGTTGCTGCTGATTAGGAGAGGCCTAGGGCGAGATGCAACAGGGAATGGGGTGCGGAGCGCGGGGCTGGCTTGTCAATATAAAGCGGGTCACCAAGTTGGATCGTCTGGATCAGGAGCAAGGAGTGCTACGGCCAAAAACCATATTCACTAGATCAGGTGGTTGTTCCTGAATATCATGTATTTTTAGGAAGATCATTTCCTGATCTGCCATGATACGTTTAATGATTGAAGCAGCTAACTGAGCTTGGGGAACGGCGAATAGTAGTTGGTCAAAGCTCTTGGAAACTGCGCTTGGAAAGAGTGGATTCCAAAACAGTTTTTTTTCCACAGGAATAGTCCAAGTTCAAAAAAGCACTTCCTCTTTAGCTTTGTTAATTCATCTCTATACTGGGCTAATCCAGGCAATATCGAAAGTGTGCTTGTTTTACTCGAAAATTGAGATAGAAGTCGCAGTTGGATCGCCGGTGAAGAAAAAAAAACGAAAAGAATCCGCCGAAACTACTGAAAGTAAGGGCTTTTTGTCGGTGGAGGATTCTACGATGCAAAATAAGACATATACATATTTCGCCGAGGTGAGGGACAGACACGGAGGCAACAAAACCGAGCGAAAGAACGAGGTGCGGGAACTGCAATGATGGACGTACATGGATGTAACTTATGAGGCTCAACGTCTATAGTATGGCATAGTAGGGAAAGTTCGCGGGAAAGATCCTTCCAACAGAACTAAATCTGCATTCACGTTACAAGGAAGATATATGTATGAATCCGCGCTTCTTCCTTGCTAATGCTTGGAATCCCACTTTGCTATTGAGAAAAAAAAATGCGGCGAACATTCTGTGGCACTTTTCAACTATTACAACCCTAAAATCTCAAAATTTTAATTTTCGCCGAAACTTCGCCTATAAGGGTTATTCGAGGCCGTGATCACGAAAATGACATTCATTTTTGGCGTTGGCGCCATCTGGCGCCAAATGGCACCAGTTTGGCGCTAAGGCTATTATCGCTATCGCACCAAATTCGCTCTAAACTTGTATACAGGGGTTATTTTGGGTCCTGATCACGAATACGACATTGGTTTCCAGCATTTGCAGTATTCAACGCAGATTTTCCGTTTTCCTGGGCCCTCCCACTTGTAAACACATATTACCTCAGACTAAGCATAGGAGGAGGGAGGTTCTGGGTGGGTGAACCAGGCAACGTGTGGCAAAAGTTGAAGCGTATAAAATCAAAATACATATACAAGTTAAAATATACAAGTTTACAGCGAATTTGGTAAAAATAGCCCTGGCGCCAGATTGCGCCAACGTTAAAAATGAATGCCATTTTCGTGATCAGGGCTTCAAATAACCCCTATGGGCGAAGTTTCGCTGAAGATCAAAATTTTGAGATTTTAGGGTTGTAATAGTTGAAGAGTGCCCATTCTGTTGATGCCTTTTAAATGTTACAGGGACTGTACTGTTGGGGAAGCTTCAACGCGATGTTCAATTCCAAGGCAAAGTCAACATTAGTTTGATGTGATGATCTCATTCATTTATGAAAATATGTAGGGATGGGAGGGGGACTGCAATAGAGAAAAATGAGGGGAAATTCGAGAAATTCCAGGAAATATAATACGAGCATCTTGTTCTACGTTCCAGGGAATTCCAGGCAAGCGCGGGTATGAAAAGAGACTTAGAGATTAAGAGAAGTTCGAGTGGGCACAGCATAGCAGAGCAGCAATGCGACGCAGGTAAGATGTCGAAAGGTGGGGTGATCCTCATGGGATCTATAGAAGTCTTACGCCTAGCATCTTATAGTTAGGGACACGTTTTAATGTGCAAGCTGGCGCAAGCTCTGCAGTGGCATCACACACCTCTAACGGGGGGAGTGAGATTGAGCCCGGTCCTTTTAAGCATCTATGTCTTGATGAAGTCATTGGAGACAGCGCCGCGTGCCCTTTTTTCGCACAGGGGATTCGTCTGATTATTTCCATGTTCTTAAACTCCTTACACTTCACAGATACAAAAGAACAATATGACGAAATGATGAAATTACTAAAGGGGTCCACACTGAAAGGAGAAAAAAATTCAAAAAGATACTGGGATAACAGCTGTCGGCAATGTTCTAACACTGTAACGACGTCGCGCGTTTTTGCCTTTTGGCGGCATGGGTCTGGTGCGGTGTTGCGAACGCGGCCGTCTCACCTAACATACGTCGATGTCAGACTTTGCGAATCACGATTCTAACATCTGCCATACGTGCATTTTTGGAGTGTGAAATCACAAATTATGGATCGAAAGATCCCTTTATAATGATCAATGGGTAGAAGTTATCAAGTGGTCCAGTGGTAGTATTTTCAATGGAAGAATGTGAAGAGGCAATAAAAAGTGAAATCCTCGCTGTAGTAGACGTCAGGAACATTTTTGGCTTTGTAGATCCTATATGTGCACATATTTGTCATCCACTGAGCTCTCTTTCAATTTTGTCGAGCACATCAATGAAAAAATGAAAAAAAATATCTGAGAATTTCGCAGAGCCTAGAAAACCTTGACTAAACCAAACCATATCCCACTATTTCGAGGCCGCTGAACGTTTCGAAGTTATCGATGCATCGTTATGGGAAAGCAGCACTGTCAATCCTATCACGTGCAGAAGTGTCGTTTCATTCTGTTCAGCAACAAGCAGCAGATATGCCAGGAAGTTGGAAGTTACACTGGCCATACGGGTCTCTCAGTCATTTTCTGATGAGGAAGTATTCGCTGTGGAGGGGGTGATGAATCGCCAAAACAATCCCATTCTGGTTAGAAAGATCAGGAGTGCCATCTCACGACGAAAGTTGTTCAAAGAACGGCTGAACCGGCATCACTAATGAATTGGATGTGGATCGCGGCCGCTGGCGAGACGCTGTTGAATTTCGCCGATCTATGTGTGAAGGCTAGCAAGGGCGTGCATATTGGTGAACGTGTGTTGAAGCCTTGATGCAACTCTCGCTTTGGGAGCAAGCCGTGCCAGGTGGACAGTGCTACAGCCCATGGGGCCAAACTCGTTCAAGACAGATGCGAGCTGCGAACTTCGAGCTGCCCGGCTTTCTCGCCGCCAGGAACACCCTTCTTGTACTCCTAATCTTGATCACTTGGGATAAGGGATACGTTCGTACAACGTGTGAAGGATGCAAGAAGAGACTCCAAGCCCTGTATTTACGCAGGTAGAGGACATTTTAAAATCTGGGTGTTTCATATTGTTGTGTATGATCCTACTATATATAATTCGCTAAGCATGTGTGTGTGTGCATCTGTTTGTCATGAAATTCATAGCGTGCTTCGGTGCATCGATGGAACGATAATTTTAGTAATTTGTATCGCGCGTCCCAGCAGCAGCAGTGGGGCATTTGTTCCAACAGGTGATGTAGAGAACAGGAAGAGAACATTTTTGATGAGGGACCCAATGTGATAAAGGTTGATAAGATCTGACAGGAGGTGCTAGAACGCAAGTTTCACGAAATTCATAGCGCAGGTCCCAGCAGAAGTTGGGCGTGGGTTCCAAGACGGACTGTAGGGGGTGGGACAGGAACATGCTTGATGGGAACCGGGACACGAAATTCACAATGGGTCTCCCGGCAGCAGTGAAAGGTTAGTTTTAACAAGTAATGTAGAGGGTAGGACGAGAACATGTTTGATGGGGACTGGTAAGTGATAAAGACTGATAAGAGCTGACAAGAGGCGCTAGGACGCAAATTTTACGGAATTGCAGTGGGCATCCCAGCAGCAGTGAGGCGTTGATTCGATAAGTGAGATAACGGCTGATAAGGACCGATAGCAATAATGCGTATGAACATAGAGGTCACTCAAAATCAAGCTCGAGATAACGCTTTTTCAATTCAGTAGTATTTCTTTGCGTTGCTATCCTTAACCCAAAATACCATTCGGCCGCTCCAATCCCTAGAGTTCCTAAAAATGTACGTTGGATGTTGGGTACTGGGTATTTCCATTTCAAATTCATTAGCGTCAAAGGTTATTCTACCGCCAAATTATTCTGACATTTAGTGCATGGTGGTTGTATACAGACACCAATTCAGCTCTATATCCGCCTTACTTCTTACCGATAAACCTAACGTTCCTCCGACTTTTTTGCTCAAGCCTTCGGTATGCGCGCGCGTGCGGAGCTAAACTGGTGTTAGTATAATTGTTCAGTTATCATTTTCTATCCAACATATCAATAGGCATTGCAATAAATAGGCGCAAGTAATTCTGGGACACCATGTACAGTTACAGTTCTTTTCATGATCATGAAGCCACCAACAAGTTTTGCATTTCTGCACAACTGGAAATTTTTCTAGTCTCGTATCGCCAACTGATCCTCATCATGAATAACCCCAGTACCGCAGATTTGGGAGAAGCAGCTTTTTTCTAGCATTTAATAGCTATTCTTTGGTTTTGCACCGTTTCATAATTATAAAGTTACTCTGGGAGAATCAATATTACATTATGAGAATGAACAAAACCTGACAGCGAAACTAAAATTCGAAGTCACATCATACAGCTTGATAATTTCATTGGTTGGCATTTTTTGGATAATGAATGTTAATTCAAATAGCTCCATGGAAAACACTTCTGACGTAACTTGCGAAGGTGGCCAATTTGCTCAAGCGCTCGCAACTTCAGTGAAATAGGTGTAATGTATGAGTACTTCCTACTGTGATTTACGGTAACATTTTTCACTAATCTCCACAATGAACTCTGAAGATTACCATAAAGGGCATGTACTGCAAGGACACATACAGTAGTGGCCAGAAATTTATAAACAGATGGTTTTTTTGAGGATTTCTTCTCGCAAAATCGCTGAAACGTGTCCAAATATGAAACAGTTATTGAATAAGTGTTTTCTCACCCACACAAAAATATCAGCCTTCAGCTCAAACAAGCGTTTGAAAAATTATAGATTTTTCGATCGAATTTCGCTCCTCCAAAACGAAACAAAATTGATGTAAAAATCCAGCTGAACAATTCAAGGGCTCCACTTCCGCTTGGATAGAAAGCCACTCAGGTGCTCTACTTGGGGCTATTTACAGGATCGAGCGCCCAAGAATAAAGGAAAAGCCCTCTGAAAGCGATATTTTGCGTTCATTGCTTTCTTTGGACTACATCTTTGTAGGCAGTTGGTTTGAATCCGCGGTCATTTTCACTACAGGACCATGCGGAACGGCCGCATGTCTGCTCATTAGGCATTACGTAGTAGAATTTGAAGATGTTATCTCTATCTGTATTGGCGAAAATTGGTATAGCAAGACCTGTGAATCCTTCTTTCTGCCAGCAGTTGATTCATTCCATTAGCTGGCTTATTGCTTTATTTTGTGGTCATATTGACCATACATGCTGTGGTTGTTGAGGACTTTCGTGGACATTTATTCACACACTGCATTCATACAATATAATCATATCAGTTAATTGCTACAATTTTTTCGCACTTCTCAACTCGATGCTGCCATTAGAGGACAACATCAACATCAACATACAGTTGTATTCATTAGTACTTAAAATCGGTTTATTGTTTATTATCCATGAACTTCGGATTTTCTTTTGAGGCCGAGTTTCTGGAAAAAAACCTGGAATCGACCTGTAAGGATGTGGATATGTTCTGCGAAAAATAATCGTTTTGAAGAGTTTTCGTATAGAGGGCCGCTTCATTAAGATTAAGATTAAGCAATGCAAAAACATTTTGCTTATTATTATTGCAAAGTGCAAAGTTATTTCCGCATAATTGAATAGCTTTTAGTGGTGAGTTGTGGCAAACAGTGATTTATGGTCATCATCCTTCTGAATACCTAGTCCGCCGTTGGTACAATTTAGGCTCTAGTCACACTTCTTAGCATTAGTACACTTTCGCGATGCTCGTAGCTGACCCGCGAAAACTCGGTTGTAAAGTTCTGTCGCCATTGTTGAAACGGCTGTCATTGAGTAAGAGAACTGGAAACTTTGCCATCGAGCGACTCAGTGACCCGAAAAAGAGGAAACAGAGTT
Source organism: Ostertagia ostertagi (assembly GCA_036418205.1). NCBI lineage: Eukaryota > Metazoa > Nematoda > Chromadorea > Rhabditida > Trichostrongylidae > Ostertagia > Ostertagia ostertagi. Next base: position 34,109 of record MU868394.1, read on the forward strand.
AAAGCTAGGTGACGGTTCGCCTAATTTTCGCCTTCTTAATCTCCCAAGTCGCTAGGCTTGGAATTCAAGTTCGCACTAAACGTAGAGTAAAGTTAATATTTTTGTAAAGCAGACACTTCTCTTTCGAATGGTTTATAACATGATGAAAACGAGGGAAACGGACAACCTATTACGTTACAGTGGTCTTGGGAAATGGTAAAAGTTTACGTTGGCGCTATAGGAGGGGTGGTTTTTCTACAAGGCTTATCTCGAGGTACTTTTGGTATATTTTCTCTATCGGTAGATTAATAGTTCAGAAGTAAAGTGATACATTACCGCTATCAATCGACTGTCTTTCTTCCCCTTCACAACGATTGCATCCGTTGCTCGTTTTTCGCGATCAGTTGCTGGATCGGCATCTTCATGCTTGGCCTGCAGTACATCCACAATTACTTATTGTTACTTTGTTTTCTTGGGGTACCTTCTGCTTCCTGCTGCAGTTCTTAGGCAAATCCCTTTTTTGAGCTGAGAGTCCATAGTATGCCCTCATATGTGATAGTTAGGTAAACGAAGAACCGTACAGCATACGACAGTTTACGGAACCCATGATGAACTTTCTGCCAGCTGCTATAAAAAATTCCGGCTCGACTATGCGCTACCTGCCGGTATGCAGGGTACCTACTCTGTAAAAATCCAGCAGAACGGGGTCGCTTAACCCATAACGGACGGCATGCGCCACATGGTGGCGCACGATTATTTCCTTTTTTTGGAATGTTTCTAGCGATCTTAATATACCCGTGTATACTCTCAGAAATGTGGAATAACATATCTTCCCAGGACCTGGACGACTGGATTTTTGACAAACCTACAATAAATTTTACATACATTTTGTCTTAATTTACATAAGTTTGCTATTTAATGGGTGGCTTACCCATGGTTCGCACTTCCCGAGACCCTTTCCCCTAAATATAGCCACATCCTTGCTGGGGGTTGTTATTTCGCACTTTTCGATAATGTCACCTACAGCTTCCATTCATTCTTTGCACCCTAGTTTTGAGCAGAAAGGCGGGTTACGAACTTGTCGTCAACGGAAATCTCTTCTTTTGGATAATGAGACCCGGCCACCTTCCTTAGCTCCGTCTTAACCCTGCTGTCGGCATAAGCCTACATGGACCCTATCCTGAGTGGCGGCGTGCGCCACATGGTGGCGCACGCGAAAAATACACTGGCCGTCCGTTATGGGTTAACAAAAAGGGGACCATGGATGACCTTGGCGATTATCGCATAATTTGCATGCTGGCTGCTATCTATAATTTTTTTCGCTCGAGTCATCCTCAGCACACATGACTGGCGGATCACTATGAAGGACGGCCATAATAGCAAGCAGAGTTTAGAAGAGAGTGCACGATCAATCATATCCAAACTGTTACGAGACCCGATGAAGTGTTGCAAGAGTGCAGGATTCTGCTTTGTATTATGTTCATCTTTTTGAGCAGGCCTTCGAGTCTGTAGGGAGAGAAGCGGTCAGCGAAACGTTGGGCAATCAGGCGTTCCTACTAAGTACGTAAAGGTCTTTGATTAGTTCTCCAGCTACCCTCGGGAGGGAATTTCGCCATGAAAAGCTCATCATTAATTTGAAAAGAGGGGCTCTGCTAGGCGACACTATCTCTCTTAGACTTCTGCTCCGCTTTCTGAGAATGCATGAGTCAACTGGAATGAGAAGACATGGAATGTATGGTCGTCAGCGGGCAGCTACACCACCTTCGGTTTGCAGGCGACATATGCAGTTCACATAAAACCGAACATCGAGCGAGTAGAGCGAAATCTGGATGATCTCGACTGCACCTGTGGTATGGTCTGCTGCAGCAGTCTAACGAAGATGATACTTATGAAAGACGGCCTGGTTCCTGATGCCTCATTCACGCTAAACGGAACAAAATCTCCGAACTCGGAAAGCAGCATGACGAACGATCTAGCTGCAGATCTGATCAGGAGTAAAGGGGCGGCATAGGAAACGTATAAAAACGTAGAGGGGGTAGTGAAGAAGACGACGAACATCGGTCTCCGTTTCCCTCTTCAACTCGATTCTGTAGTCATTCCTTCTTAACCTGCGGCTCCAGAGGCCTGAAACCTGTGCAAGCAGGATGAGCATGTGGTTAGCGTTATCCAATACGCTGTGGAGAGGACCTTGCTTCGAGTCACCGAACATACGCAAGGGCGGTGCGAATTTCGGAGTTGCAAACCACGTCAACGGATGGTGCCGTTGTCGAGATCAAGTGGGCCGGACACGTCATGCGATTCCGCGATGACCGTCGGATCAAAACGATTACCGAGAGAACCGCCCGGGACGTCAGACGAACATCCAGACGACCGCTAACCTGATGGTCCAACTTCTTCACGAAAGTTCTGAAGGAAAAGAATGAATGGCTGCGTGTTTCCAGCGCACAAGATTCACTATGCTACTCTTGCGCACGACAGGGACGAAAGGAGGTTTTCTTGTCTCTCTCGAGCATGGGACGACCATGCAGGTGATGGTTTTTTAGCCTTGTCTGGTTTATAAGGACTAATTAGAAGTGAAGAAGTGGCATCAGTTTTTGCATGAGATTCTTTTGCAGCAAATCATAACTTAATTTTGAGTTCACGTTGCTCTGTTTTGAAAGTTGTAGTTTTCTAAAAAGGCTTGGAGCCAGGCCTATTTTCTTCATAGCGCAGGTGCTAAAATTCTACGCATCGCAACAGGCTCCTTCTGTTGAGTAGTTTAGGGAAGACCCGAAGTTGACAGTGGAGGACATGCTTCAGATTTATCGTCTTCTGTACTCATTAGACTCAGTTTCGCTGCACGACGCATGGCGAAGACAGCAGAATGATATTATGCGAAGGGTTTTGAGGGCTTGAAAGATTCGGGCATCACTCACATGACACAGCCTGATCGAGTAGAACAACATAGGATTTCAGGAAATCGTCGCGCTGCGCAATGAGCTGTATGAGTGTCTTTGTCGTGACCTCCGCCATGAAAAGCAGGGTCAACCGTCACGTTGGACCGATTTCGAAAATTTTACGACCTTTTCCCCTCCTAGAGGGCCTCGATACGACACCCCCTCAGGCACCACCCTCGCCTGCCATCGTCATCATGGGGCTCGTTCTATTGTATTCGATACTGATTCTGAGACCAATCGACACAGCCCAAACTCCGCCCACTTCTTTCCTCCAAAATTGCCGTCGAGAAGGGGTGGGGGGTATATACCTACCACGAAACCGCAAATATCCTCTCCCTCCTCCCCCCCCCTCCTTGGACTTTTTCCAACGCACGCTTGACCCTTATGACAAGATGCTTTAAGGCAACGCTGGCAAGACGCAGTGCGAATACCCATTCGAAATTTGCGCCGATCTCGAGCGGCGCGGAACCTTGGTCTCCTGCGCCTTCAAATCGCGTGCTAACCCTGGCCACGCCATTCGACATTGCATCATCGTCCTAATTGGTAGCCATATTCTCCTCCCGGATTATTCGGTCATTTCATCGCCTTATTTAGTTTTTTTTCAAGTTTTTTTTTTTTTTTTTAGTTACGTTTACTTCGTCAGTAGTTTGCCTTTATTTTACAGTTCACAGTGTTGCTTAATAATTCACAATAGTATTTTTCTTCTCTATCTATTCTAGGCATTACGCAATGCAGATATCTCTTGTGTTGCTACTTTCCAGAATGTATTCGGTATTGCTTTGCTCCATAGTTATTTTTCTACATGTTTGTTTAAGGCGACGTGAAGTGTGTAACATGTAAGTCTAACAGTTAACCTCCACGCAGAGAATACGCCGCGCACACGCCGCCTATAAACTTCGCCTAGTCGGTCCTTCGAGTCTTCTTGGATATATTTCTTGTTCACCTGGCAGATCGACATCCTTTGCTCTACAGTGCAACCGGCACGCACTGTCCCCATTGGGCGCAAGGGAGCAGGCCAGATCCACAGCCCGCAGCAGGTACTAGGCTTCAGTACACAGAACATTCGGTAGCGCAGGCGTCTTCCCGTTAGAGGTGTTGTGGGCACTCATTGGAATTCCACGTTTTGCCGAGTCGGGTAGATTTCACCAATGAAATCTTTACCATTGGTCCGCCCGGCACGACATCCTTCGTACGTCAAACAGTGTCGTGTGCGACCTACGAAATGTGATCCACAAAGAAATCATGCTATTATCAAGACTTATCAAGTTGTGGAATAGACATTCAACCTCTCCATCTGAGAGAGAGAACTACTAAGTGCGCACCACAAAGAGAGCGGCGTAAATAGCTTTTTATGATTTACTCACCTGAAGCCTATTATTCCTGTTCAAGAAATTTCGAAATTTCTTCAGAAAAAGCAATGAATGGAGTGAAGTGGAAGTTAACGCTACCTTTGTGGATGCTAGTCTTCTTAGGCGGTGAATTTGCTGGTTCTCATGACGATTATCAAATGCGTATTCTTCCGCACAGGGCCAGGGAACAAGCCTTTGAGATTTACGCACTGCCGCGTTGGTCAAATTAATGTGTTTTTCATGGTAATCGGCAACTTTGTCCTTCCTAGATCCTTTCGCTGAACCCATTTCTAGATTGACGGGACTCAAAGGTTTTACAGGATTATGAGCGCCCGAGTTGACTGGTGAACTGTGCGCTGAGGGGCGACATGCAGCCTCCAGGAAACTCTGAAAAGATAAAAAGGCATTAATTGACTGACATTGAGAATCTTCCCTAATCTGGATGCACCTTCATGTTGGTGATCGCTTCGTCGTTCACTGGCCGTTCTATTACTAGGTTCACCATGTTTGAATGCTGCAAATTACCCATTATGAGCATTTATAAGCATCGTTTAGAAGGTTTTCTCGAAATGTTTGAGTTCAGAAAATTTGCTGGATCGTGTTTACCAGGGCAGCGAAGGTCGTGTTTGCTTGGAGGCAGTGATTTCGCGTAGGATCAGAAAGGGTTTAGAGGTAGTGGGGGTGCTCAAAGGGTCTTTATCTTTACTTAGACTAGTTCCTCCGTGCTGTTGAAGCGCCACATCGGCAGACGCAATTCTTTCCATTGGCTGACGATTTTCCGCAAGTATTTCACCCTCGTCGCCTAGAAACATCCCATGATCTTTAGATTCATTAATCGAATGTTCTCTCCACGTGTTTCTGGGACGCCTCTGCTCTTCTGGCTCCTGGAGGAATCAGTACATGGCCCTTTCCGTGAATACGATATTGAGGGCCTACTAGAAAATGTCCAGCCAGTCGAGTCTGCGCGTGCCAACACCTCACACGTGAGGCTGCTCCCTACCTGTGCGGCTCAGGACTTCCTGATTAGTGATGTGGCTGTAATACCGTAATTTTCCATTGATTCGGCGAGGCAAACGCTGATGAAAGCGCATTTATTTTCTTAATCGATCCCCAGCAGTTATTTTCCATAGTCTCACTTTCATACAATGGCGGTGAATATAACTGATTGGATTGGTATAGACGTAATCTTGATGTTTTGTGTGAAATGGAAGTGCATTTGCCCATTACTGGCTGAAGTCGTTGAATAAGTGCTGCTTTTCGGCTATTCGTATCCGTGGCTATCTGTTTCTGCATCCTGCCATCAGCAAGCAACTACCTTCCTCAAGATAAGTGAATTCTTCGCACGAACAGTCTCCAATTGTTTTGCAATCAACATTTGATGACCGTTTGCACATCATTGGGGCCAATCTTATGACCCTTTCGATTTTTCGGCGCTAATGCGCAATGCCGATCATTGTTGCTTCACTGTTCAGGCTCGTAGTTGCTTCTTGAACTCACGTCCTTCTTAAGGCGCACGAAGCGCCATGTCGTACGCGCAAAATCCAATGTCTGACAACGTTCCTCCGTTAGACCAGCTCATCCTGTTTCTTGTCGTTCATCGCTTATTCGCATGATCAAGTCCAGACATAATAGTGAACCAACAATTGGAGACAAAATACATCCCTGTCGTACTCCTGTGGTGAATTTCAAATGAAGTTTGTGTGGCCATTATTTGTTCTTACGCACACGAGGAGTTTCAGGTATAATTCTTAAAGATGCTGATGAAGCGCGATGGTTCCCGTAATAAGTTCTAAGCCTTTTCCCAGTGATAGCGATGATGCTATCAAATGCTTCTGAAAATGAATGAATTGATAAGAAGGGATGATGGTAATTCTATTGCACTGTTTTTCGAAATATTAGGGAGAGTGAAGATTTCACCAACAGTGATCTTGCCAACTCAAATCCTGCTGTTTCTCTCGTAAACACGTGTCGATGGCGCTTTGAAGTCTTCGTAGAAGTATAAGCAAAACGTTTTCCGGGTACTGAAGGCAACGTGAATGCCTCTCCAATTCCCGCATTCGACAAATCTCCTTTTTTAGGCAGTCTCACAATGACTCCTTTCTCGCATCCTCTGGGACTTCTCTTGAACTCTCAGCACCGGTTAAAAGTTAGTTAATGCTGTCGATCAATGTTTCAGCAGCATCCGCCTTCAATAACTCTGCTTTGAATGCCAATCTCAATGCCCCGGCCTGGAGCTTTCTTTGTTACGAGGCGTTTTGAGTGCTTCATCCGTTTCTTCAGTAGTGTATGTCTCCAGTGTTCACGTCGAGCTCTCTGCTAATCCTATCTCATCGAAACCAATAGGTCTTGTTGATCTGGTTGGTTAGCACGTTTTGAAAGTGCTTCGAGCCACTATCGCTGTGTTCGTTCATCCCCCTTAGCAGAAGTTTTCCATTTTTTATCTCGAATAGGAACATTTAATGGATTGTTCTTCCTGTCACTGCATATCCACGAATGCGATAAAGGGTTTTCGTGTCCTCCAGATCTGCTGCTTGTTGAGCTTCAATTCTTTTTGATATGAGATACTCTTTTTTATCAACTGACGACAAGACTCTTGACAAAACGATCTACATCTTTTTTTTCCATATATTTCCGGCTTGCCTTCTTCTTTCTCCTCTTGTGTTCTGCTTGGTCTCTCTGAGTTTCAACGCTTCCGTTCATCTATTTTCTGGCCATGTGCCGATCTTGATCCACTGTTGCCTTTCTTTTGCCACGTTGCGGCGCAATCCACTTGTTCTGCGCATGTTTGGATATTATCTTTCATGAACTTTCCACTGCGATCTCAATATTCCGCCAGATATTCTCCACTTCTAAGGTTTCGAAACGAGTTGCGTAATTCAACCTTGAACCTGTCTGCAGACGGCTGGAATCTCTTACCTATCCACGCGAATGTGGCGAATTGACTGTTTCTTCTTTGTCTGCTGTTTCAGTTTTAGGCTTGATTACAGCTTTCATCAAATAGTGAATTGAACCTATGTCTGTCCTCTGATGTGCGAGCGTCTTGAAGAGAGGTTCTCCATCTGCGACTGATGGCAAATATGATCGATTTCATTGAAGTTACACCATCAGGTGACCTCCAAGTTTTCTTGTGTATCCTTTGTGTTGGAAGTATGTGTTTCCTATGCAGACGTTCATTGTAATACACAAAGGAAGCATAGTCTTTCGGCCTGTTACTGAAAGCTCAAGCCGATGTGAAAGGTCGAATCGTTTTCTCAATTGCGCTCTGTCATTTGCCAAGCTGAGCATTGCATACTCACAATGATATCTTCAACCCGATCCCTTCGCGGTGAATTCATCCGAATGTTTCTTGAGTTGCTCGTAGAAAATCATTTTTCACTTTCTTCGTCTGCAGCTTCTGTTGGTGCATACACCTGTACTGATCGTAATTTCGAGTAATGTCTTGTCAGCGAATTCGAAGCCTGTAATTATCCTTTCATTTATTGGTTTCCACCGTTAAAGAGCGTTTTTGGGTTGCCTTTTTGTTCAGGACAACCGACTCGCTCCTTCGCTGTTTGTCTCGGGCCGGAATAGAGATCGTTCTGTTGTCACTGGTTATTCTGGGCCATTACCCTTCCAGCGAACTTACAAACTTAATTCCCATCAATATCGAGTCGATAGTTTCAAATTTCACGAAGTAGTTGCTCAAAAGGTCCGCCAGTGCAATAAGGGAGAAATCAAACAAAGAATAGCGCTGAATGGGACTATCTTTTGCCGTCAGTTCTGCTAGTGAACGCGCAACGGCTCAGACATTGGACGTATGCACGAGTTCACCGCAACGCGTATAATGGTCCCATGCCAGTCCATGCCCAGTCGAGTTGCTCCAGTTCCGCCGCTGCTGGCAATACAGCTCGTCCTCAAAATCACAAATTGAACTAGTGGGCGGAAAGCTTTTGGTTCGGAGCGCTTTCCAAGTGCAGTTCAGCAACCAGCACATGTCGTTGTGTAAGCGCCACGCCTCGCTTCCTAGGCAACAAAGTTACTGCTTCGTATGGCGCTTACACTTCCTCAATACACTCTCTTTATCGTAATAGCTCCTTATAATGGCGAAATTTACAATGAAACTTTTGAGAAATTGAGGCAAAGGTGGTCAATGGCGCCGGTAGAATGAGATGAAAAAAGACCCGGAACCCAGGAGCTGGACCTCTTCTTGCCTGTTGATTTGCGGGTTGGGCGTATATCATGGGTGCTGACCTGCTCAACGCCAACACTCTAGCCTAGAAAGACAAGAGTCAGACGGCAAGGGGTTGGGCGGGCAACGATGTGTATGGCCCTGCGCGCCGCTGCGGCATACCCTTTGCTGCAAAACCCACGTTGTCCCCCACCCTAGGGGGCCGCCTGCCCTTCCACTATCTACATTTGTCCCTGTTCGAGCTCCAGCCTTATTGTAAAATGCACCTTTGATAGCTACAGGGTCCGGCTGAGTTGGCTCACATGGAATTACAGGTATTAATTAAATCAAGTCTGACGATAGTGAAGGCTTGAAGAGAGTGAATTGCGATAAAGTAGAGCAGCGGGGTTGTGAAGTTCATTTTGTAAGCATTTTGGGGAAATCCCCGAAAGTATATACTTTGCTGGCAGAATCATTCTATGACTAGTTGTGTACTCAGCGAACGACCTCCCTGTGCCAGTTCTGCCAACCTAAGGTGTCGTTTGATAGGAACAGACTGTGGTGCTGAAGTACTTAGGAAAAGGCATCATTACGCAGAGAGCCCAACACAATCAGCATACCCTCTCCCTCCTCAAGCCGGAATGAGACATATAAGCAGTTTAGTTTTTCCCTAAGTTCATCCTCTCTTCCAGGTCCCGTCCGCATAACGATGTCTGTTCCACTTCCCCTTCCCTCCCCCTCCAAGTACACTAGCGCCTGACTTACATTGGGATCACTTTTTCATTCCACTTGGCTTACTAGCCAATGGTAATGTGAAGTGGAGATGAGATTACAATACCAGTTTTTATTCCTTTGTTCTTGAGTTACACAATTTTCTCTCATTCGCGGTATAGAGTAGTTTACATTTCAATGAATGCATACCTGCATAGACTTGATAAGCATCTCTCTACACACATCTTTGTCTGTTACGGGAATCCCATTAACTTCAACAATGTGATCCAGTACCTTCAATTGAGATCCACAGATTGAACCTTAAAGAAAGTGATCACGATGAATTCTATGGGGACGAATGGGTAAAGTACACATGGATTGGGTAGGAGTCCTACCCGGCGTGCCGATAGGCAACGCTTCAAGGGCAGTGCCGCGGCGGCACTGCCGCCTTATCGAAGGCATGATATGGCGCCGGAACGAGATGTGAAGCGGCATTGCCTTGACGAGCTCTAACTCGCTGGTACAATATCTCATCTTCTCATATCTCGAGTCCTTCCGTGAAATGACGCGTGAGACTCTCCCTCTACTCGAGACCAGCGAGATGCCAGGAAGATGCGTCCTTAGAGAAATCACTTCCTCTAAGGAAGCATCTTCCTATTTTATAAACCGTTATTTTGGTGTGTCGGTTTGGATGTACAGAAGGGGGAGGGGGAAAGGGCATTTTGCCCATGTCGCACTTCGGCTCTTCTTTCCTAGCAGAGAGTGCCGTCGTTGACGGAAGTTCCTCAGCAAAGTATTCCTTAAATTTCCATTTTTGAGTAGACGCAAGCCCTCCTTCACTGCCCTCACCGTTTTCAGAATATGACGTCACCTGTCACCGTCGTCAAGCCCAAGGAGGCCTGCTTAAGTGCTTCAACCTGAAGCTCCTACGTAATTTCGTGAGTCGATTCAATGTTGGGTAGTTATTTAATTTCGTGAGTCGATTCAATGTTGGGTAGTTATTTAGGGAGATTAGCTCCAATTATGCGAACCCCCCTTGAAACTCACTTTCAGTAAGGGTCATTATGCTACGCGATCCTTCGGGATCCCATTGAGCTCGAACAGTCACCACGTTTTCGGGGGCAATTCTTCTGATGCCGTCCACATAGGTGGCCACTATGAAGATTTTTTCATAGAATGAAGTGCGCCTCCGATATTAAGTTGGGACTATTTCGAATTGAGCAATGTGGATCATCTGAATGTGTAGACAAAATGTCTTTTTTTTATTGCCCCTCTGTATTTCTGCGGTTACAAGCAGGGCCAATCCTATGTTGCTACAAGTAGCAACGGGGGGTTCGTATTTTGATGACTTTGTAGAGGGGGGTCGTATATTTTGATGAGTTTGTAGAGGGGGGGGGGTCGTACTTGCTTCGATTGTAGTACTTGCTTCGATTGTAAGAAGTTGCATGAGATGAGTGAGGAGTGGCGCGGGAGAAAATTTGCCGTTTCAGCGCGCGTAGACCAGCGACGTTTCAGCGTTAACCAAAGGGTAAGAGCGTAGCTGGAAAAGCCCACACTTTGTGTTTTATCGGGACTAAGCCTTTTGAAGAACATAAAGAAAGGGGAGATGCTGTGATAGTGTGCACTTGTGAGAGTTCCCAGACATCACCAAAAAATGCTGAACCGCCAAGGCTTGCGGTTGACAGATGCCCTGAGACCGTATGTCTGCATATGTGTACATCTGTCGGTACATCTGTCGGAAGTTAGTGATAAAGCAGCTAATGAAATAAACAACCGCAAACAGAATTGAGTAGCACGGCTTGAGCTATCAATATTTTGTAATAGGATAATTGTGATAACACCCACACATCATGCTAAATAGGACCCATTTGTTCAACCGTACCTTCGCCAATGGACGAGCCAGAAACCAAGGACTCGCTTGCACACTAGGTAGCCAACGAACTGCATACTTTGCATGATATAACGTATTCCATAGAAAATTTGTAGTGTACCACTCGCGTGGAATACTCTCTCGAAATGATAAACAAACGATGCTGCTACTGGCAGCACACTTGTGAACGGAGCAAAGCGGAACGGAGCACTGTAAGGATTTGTAATCTCAGGCTGGTGTCAGAGTCCGCGATCCGTCTGAAGTTATTGCAAGTGCCCCATTTGAAGATTCGAAACACTGAATATGAAACGAGTGGAATCATGAGCAGTCGCCGTTGACCCATCACCATCAAGCAGAAGTGGCGGCGGGATTGGAGGGCACCTCGCAGTCTTGGTCGGGCACTTGTGATTTCTGTGACCTGTCGCGCGGATCGCGCAAAACCTGCGGCGGATCGCGGACTCGGACACCAGCCTTAGTGCGCTGCAACCAGGGCACCTTTGGCCGCAGGCCACATTTCGCTCTCTTTGGCTCTCGGCTGCTGCTTGCGCTAGTAGATGTAATCCATCCTCCAAGGAAGGCCTGCGGTAAGATATGCTGTTCCCCGATCTGTGCTTACACTTTTCAACATTCGTTGGAGATCATAAAGCGTTACTGTTGGCAGAGCCAACCCTGTCACCGATCACCAATTAGTGTTTCGAATTTCGGAACCATTTAGTTTTCTTATCTCGCAACTTTCCACTAGTTTTCACGTACTCTCGTGTGCTGTATCAAATAACCTACTTGCGCTTTCTGCGTATTGAAGGAGCTCACCTTTTTCTGATTTGCTGACAATGACTTGATCGTTGAAATGCTTAATACCGAGTCCAAATCGCACCCCTTTCACCGAATGGATTGTCACCATAAAACAGACGAACCTAAACGACCAGTTTTTCGAATGTTTGAAAAATCAGCTTTTTCTATTGACGAGCAATACTGTTAGTACGTAGAAGCATGTCGCACCCTTCCCTCTTCTTGTGCTCTTCCTTTCTGAACGTTGGTGCCGTGCCCACACCGGAGCTCGACGGAAGCCACAGTTCCTTCTATAATCAACAATTGTACGTTCCCGAGGCAGAATAGGTGGAAAGTTGCAGAATTTGCGTGGGCTTACGGAAGTATTTCTGCGATCTACAGCCTCCGTTGAGCCTTGCGTGTGTTCAGGACTTCCGCCATCGCCCATCCCGCAAGTGTTAGTAGAAATGAACCTCACCTTCTACAGTTCCCTTAAATAAGAGTGTCTCTATGATATGGCTGCTCCATTTGTGTTTTGAAATGGAGATAAGTGATAATAGATGTTTAAGCGCACTCATATTGATTTCTATCATTGTTATAAAGTCTGAGGGAAGCTTATGGTCAGAATACTCCATAAGAAGGATACTTTCTTCGAAAGGAATACGAATTATGAGGTAGTGGACAACTCAAGCGATACTATTTTTACCCTTACGACATCGTTCAGTCCATATCTCGCCGTACGAGCAGGCATGTGGATAGACTTGACGTGGCGGCCGCCGCACTTGATAGAATTAGGCCAAATCCAAAGCTTCGCTGGTTTGGTCTAGTTCAGCATTTCTAGCATGCTCTGCTGATTTGTTGGATGCATGGTGAGCAACGGTCGAGGAATTCGATAGGGGGTCGTATTTGCTTCTATGGGATGTGAGAGCGTCATAACCGGAAGGATCAACAACGGACACAGATGCCACTCCTCTCCGGTACATTTGGCAATTTATCCACTTTAACCACGCACGCGACCGTGAACAGTTAATGCTACTGGAATGGAGCGTGAGAATGTTTGCCTCTAGGCCGTACTTACTCCACGTTTCCACGTCCTCAACTTTTCTAGTGGGAGTTTACTCCTTGTTCCTCTTTTGTTTTCTCGATTCAATTTCACTTTTGTTCGTTGTCAAATCAGAAGTTTGGGAGAATCCATTCTTTACCTTGTTTTTAACTTGTACGCAGTACGAAATGTGAAACTCATCGTAGGAATGCTGAGGTAGGGGCAAAACACGACCATAGCCGCGAATCGCCTGTAAACGGGCTGTCGTAATGTTGTGACCGGCACTCAGCGTCTTTGAAGAATGTTCCAGTTAATTCCGAAGTTTTCCATTTTGCGGTGTGAAATCATTCCTTAAACTTCATTAGAATGAAATTCAAGTTGATCAAGCTCTTTTCACCGTTGCGCGACGTATTCGCATCCAGGCACGATTGGAGTAACTTCTGTGTGCGTTTACTTAACACTGCGAGTGTCTGGGCCGTATTTGACAACTTCTCTCCTAGGCCAAAGTGGCACAGACTGAATAAGCCTGTAAGGGTATAACAGGAGCCAATCAAAGCCAACTAAAACTTAGGTTTAAGATTTGAGTCGCGGAGCGTTCGCGTGGCATCTGCGCTGCTTCAATCTCGTGCATCTAATGGTAGGACCAACAGTTTTTGCTATAAAACCGGATGTGCGCAGGATAGAAGGGGTTTTACAAGAACCACGTAAAGGTGGGGGGAGGGGGGGGGGGTGGAGGGAGCGTAATGTCGCGAACATTTCCTCGACACGATCTTCACCCTGTTCGGAGACATCCTGCCGCACGCGACATCCATCAAGTACGGTGGCCGCCACGTCAAATCCGTATTCATGCCTACATAGACAGCGCTATATGTATAGGACAGTAGGTTCCTTTGCGGTGATGATGTGGTCGTGAAAGCCAATGTATCTAATAAGGCAAAATTACCATCAAGGTTATATTCACGCAAGGTCATCAGAAAAATTACTGGTCTGCAGACCTGCGTATTCGTTGATAAATAAGCGAAGTCCTCCAGGGGACATACATATTTTCTGTTTTGTGCAGATACATGGCGCCGAGTTCGTTTTAGGCGTTCATGAAGAATTTATCGATAGTACTTAATTCAGACTGTCTTCCCCAACACACCGTATAGAGTACGAAGCGCTTCATGGTAAGTAGTTAGATGAAGTCTGAACTGATGGTGAGTCAAGCTGGTGAATATATGTGGCGAATTCCGGAAAGTCCCTGTGGTGCCAGGTTCGACCCGATTCCTCAGTAGAACGAAGAACGGTTTAACTTCCTGTATGGACCTTGAATGGAGATCAGGTAAGCTGGTAGCCTGGAACGCTGGTTAAAAGTATGAGGTAAATTTTAAAATCTCTCAAGCGAGTTGTAAGCGGTGAAACTCAACGTCGGTATATGAGGCAACCTAATGTGGAGATGTTCGAAATTGTTGCGCAGAATCTCATTATCAAATTAACGGGGTGATCGGTGTAATCAGTCTACGAACTTTCAGGGCCATTACCCATATGTACTAGGTAGACAAAGCGTATGGTATGTAATTGTCAGCCTAAATATAGCATTGCTTTCAATGGCCGTTTCCTTCTGTTTCATAACAAGTTGTTCGTAGGGTTGAAGGAAGCGGTTACGATAAGAAATTTTCGCATCGGGGGAAAACTTTTGCCAAACGGAGCAATTACTTGGCTGCCAAGGGAGCAATGTGTGGCGCTTACACAGCGAAAGTGCCGTGGTTGCTGAGCAGGACCTCCGCAGCGCTCCGCACCAAGCAGCGTTACGCCCACAAGTTTACTTGTTGACTTGGATGAGCTGCGTGACCAGCAGCGGCGCAAATAGAGTATCTCGATTAAAACGTACTTTGGAATGGTTCCATCAAATTCGTTGCGGTGAAGTCGTTCATACTTCTCTTTCTTAGCTGTTACCTGTTCACGAGTTGAAACCAATGGTCGAAAGAGAGGGTCCCGTTTTGTGTTTTCTTGACGGATTTCTGCTTTTTTTTCGCTGCTGGGGGTATCATTGAACACCATCACGTCATACTGAACCCTTCTTGAATTTATCGTAACCGCTTCCTTTAGCGACGTGAATTTCTAACTTACCACTGTGGATAAATCCTGTTCACTAGAGTGACAACGTTCCACTTTTCCGTTTGCCAGCGGCCTTGCTCAGCTACTCTCTTGACCCTCTGCAGCCGTAGTGGTTTGGTGGTATCTCAGTGATACCTAGTGTGTAAAATCTTCGAGATGTTGTACACTGTGTCACAAAATTATTTCTGTAGACGAGCGTAAATGCTTTCTCGGTTCATTAAGTTATGCATCTGTTTTATATTATTCATTATAAGTCCTTTCCAGAGTTTCATTGATAGGAGTTGATTGTATACATATCCACTTTTAAAAGCGATTTCTCAACTGTTCCCCTTAACCTTCCAGTTGTCGTGGAACGATTTATGGGTTCTGGTAGCCATTTGGCAGTCTCTTTCTGGCTTTATGGGGTCTCATCAAATTAACGACCCCTCAGGGTGGCGCTGGGATCTTGATCTGTGAACACAGCTTAAATTCAGCAGCCATATGTGCAGTTCATAACGAATACATAGCACTGTTACATGCAAAATTTAAGCATGACTGAATTCCGAAGCTAAGTATATCTATTTTATATCAATATGGAATTGATCACCTTTCAATTTTCGATAAGACGTAAGTCACACTTCTTATGTGAGGTAATTCTTTGACTGCTATCTAGCTGCCAGAAGAAAATTTTACCGCTGTTGGTATCAGTGTCTCATTTCCAGGGTGAGGAGTTGCTTAACTATTATTACTTTTTTTTTTTCCATTTTTCAAAACAGAATTTCGAGGAACTCAGCAAGGAAGGTCGCTTTAGGTGAGCAAGCTTTTTCGAAATGGTTTCTTGCATGACCATTGGGCAACATATGAGGACCACGAACTAGCATGGTATTTTTTTTCCTGAACGGCTCTCTGGAATACGAGGAAGGGGTCATAGTTGCAATTCCTAATGATGATAAATTTTGCATTTTCGCGTTGACGTTCCAATTGCCGAAAAATGGGTTAGCTGAGATGATAGTACATATTTCCATGGCTAGGACCAGTCATTAATCTTACGAGATGAGACTTTATTTGAGAGTGGCGAAAAAGGTGTGACTAGGGAACCCCTATCGCTGGCGTTCGAGAGTAGTTTAGGACAAAAATCACTATGGTTCATGTGGTCGCATGTACCTAATACTATGAACAGACGTTATTGAAAAAGCTTGGCACACTGAACTATCTCCTTGTAGGCAGAACTGCGCTTTGAAAGGACGAAATTCAACGATGAAAAACCATTTCGAATGAGCTAAGGGATGGTGAGTGGTACAGAAAGAAGGAAGAAGCCATGGAAGGCCAGAAAGAATGGGACGCTCCTTCTTGGCCGCGATTGAATCGAGCATTGATGCGGCTCTCATGCTGTGCCTCTTCTAACAGTAAGCTTCTCTCACTATTAATCACTCGCCACGTGATTGAACTACGGCGAGTGATCAGATGATCGGATGGGCGGAGACAGCCGATCCTCACCTTTGAGGCTGATACATCGGGGTTCAAATTTTCGCATGGGCAATATAGCGGTACAGTTCGCACCCTCGGAGGTTGTGAGTGCTCAACTAGGATTCAGTTTTCCCTTTCGTCGACGTTCGTTTAATCGTGAATTCTCCTTTGAATGGCCGGATCGCGCCCTTGAAAATCATTGTTTATAGTTAGTTACAGATTTATTTGAGAACTGAAAACACTGGCACCCAGGGGCGAATGTATGCAGTTTGTGGCATTATATGAACAACTGCGAATTCCATGAAAATCGAGTAAGGTGGCTGATCGAAAGGGAAACACCACGTATTATAGCATTTAGTAATATTTTCAGTATGCGCAATTGAGTTATGCTTTCTTCGTTCTACGTCACAAACTGACAGTGTTCTAATCGGAGTGGAAAACTCATGATTTGAAGGGCTCTCCGCTGGAGAACTATTTAACATTATCCCTGTCATGTGTGTGTCGCTGTGATCATCACAAGCCCGTACAAAATTAACACACAAAGAATTCAGCCTCAAAAAACCCAAAGACAGGCTTCACACGAATGCTAGGTTTGTGAACAAACTTTCGCCCGGCGTCAACCAAACAAAACAAAACGAGAATGTCACGGAACAACGCATACTGGACCGGCGAGGGTAGGTTGTGGCGGGAAGAAGAGACGCATCGGAACTCAAGTGCGCCTGCGGGTTGGTCACGGTGTATATCCGCACTGAAGAAGCGGTGAAGCGTTTCAACGCGGAGAATGGAGACAACGATCGTATGGAAAGATGCGTATATCAGGTGAAAAAAGGTAAAAAGTCCAAAAAGAGAAAGCGACCCCGCCCCCATACGTATGTGAAGCATTTCCAAGAACAGCGGAATCGTCCGACCCGCTAACCATTGTGAGAGATGCTTAGAGAGGGAATTTGAATGCATAACAGTCTTTCGCAGTTTCCGGATACGGTAACAAATCCAACGCAGTTTTTCTCTTCTTACGTTTTCAGTCGTAAAGATGGCGTCCCACGGTCAGTGATGTTATTTACGGCCGAAAGCAAAAACTTCAACACGATTTTAAATTTTTTCGTTTTAACTTTATCTTCTTATGCTACAACTGCCTGACGCGTCTTCATCTACCAGGAGTGTTCCTCCGTTGGCCCGCAAACTCTCAAAAAATTATCTTCGATGCTCTTTGCCAAAACCAGCGGAAGTGTGGGTCCGAGAAAAGAGGCGACCCACTTCGCAGATTAGGTTGATCGTTTAATTACATATTTCGTCATCAAGTGCCTGATTTCAAAGGCCAGGGAGGGTGGCATTCATATGTACGTCGATCCAGAGATATACGATAAGAGGATAAGAAATCTTGTCGGCCGCTCAGAATTTCTACCGGGCCCATTTTCGATCATGGTGATTTGCAATGTCATGAAGGAAATAATATTTTTGGGCGATAGGAAGGCTTCTGACGAGCTGCGCTGGCCAGTTGCTGGTATTCACAGCTAGGCTCTACCTAGACAATGGTGGCCTATGACGGAGGCTGATGCGTGAGCTTTCAGTAAGAGCCCTTCCAGTAAATGGGTGTACGGGACGCCTGTGGTTCGTTAGAAAAATATCAAATATCGAAAGCGCTGAATAAAGGCTGAAACACGCTGTAGCGGTGCAACGACATGCCTAATTGCAACGTTGAGATAGTGGTTGGTCTTGGCACGAGTCCGCACAGTATGGAGACATTTGTATAGACAGTGATCGTGTGAATTTTACAGTGGTCGTGTTTTTTTGAATTTCTTGTTGTTACTCAACTGACTGCGCAGTTATATGCCACTCGTGGATTAAAGCCTCGAGAAATGCTATACTATTTGTTAGTCATAAATGTTACCCTCCGGATTGCTCAAAAGAAGAAAATTTTAGAAGAGTGCGTAGAACTTTCTTTTCCAAACTAATATTTGTGAGATAAAACTATGATCCTTTCGTGGGAGGGCCGGGGGGGGGGGGAGATTCCTTAATGATCATTGTGTAACGGACGGCCACTCATCTATATTGTATATCTACGGATTCAAACAAGGGAACTGTAGGAAATGGATGGACCGATTCTAGATGCTTCCACATGCACTTTAGCTTGCCTCGACGGTGAATGCTGCAGAGGACACTCGTAATTCAGTTTTTGGTGTTTGAGTAAGAAGAACTGATCGATACTCTAAATGGAGAGTTTTGAAGATAATTGTACCGCTACTACATCAAGACATCTTTGGGGAAATTGAAAGGCATAGGAATACTCGACTTCTCGAAAGGTTTCGGAAAATAAGTTTTTTGTTGCTTTTCGTTGTGGATTGTAGATCTCAAGCTCGGTGACTTTATTGGTGAAGTAGAATCGTGACTTCTCCGTAGAATCGCCGACGTTATAAGCGCTATGATGGAATTCCAGTTCTTAGCATACAATTGACTGTCTGAAATTCTCACGCATTCATAGTTTGACAGCAGAAGCATCTTCCTTTGATGAGGGCAGATGGGCGTGTCCTCGTAACGCTCTAACATGACCATCGTTCAAAAGCCAATTTTCCTTCTCGCTCAGTCATGCGGCGAGAACGTATGGTGATTCCTACTCATTCTCCACCTTTCAACTCCATTATGCATTCTAGAATCCTACGATTGAAAGTCTTCACACTCATCGTCGAAGTGTCGTTAATTTCGTTATTCTTAAGCATCTTTGCTATCAGGAAAGCTCAGTATAATCGGACTCACTCTGCCTAATGCAGAAGAGACATCTACGCTTCTAAATGCAGTAGTTACAATAAAGTGGATGCGCAGCGAGGCGTATTGCGGGGGGGGGGGTGGCTAGTACGCGCTACCGTTTTGATCTAAGAGCGTTATTTATGGTGTAAACCTAAGAGACTCGCTCACCTCAGACCGCTCCATCATATGTGGTCCTGCGCGATAGGGCTAAAATCTTCTTACAATTTCCATTTGAAAGCGATTTTGGTATCAGGCATCTTATAATCTTGTCGTGCTATGTACATATCAGGGATCTCTAAGCCAAAAAACCAATTCTGAGCCGTACATTCGTTCGCGATAAGAGAACCAAATCAGGGTATCATTTCGCAGATTTTTTGTCAGCTTTTTTCTGCTTGTTTCACCGCTGGCGCACCACTTGACCCTCTTCCTCACTTCCATTCTGGACCCAACAAAATTGTCGTACACATTGCTTAAAAGTTATCATAATTTGTTTTGAGTTGAGGATTGCTATGGTGTGGCAAAGTGCAGCACTAAGTGCGCTCGGGGCATAGACATCCACCAAGGCAAATCATCTGTCACTCATGTGGACGTCTGTTTCATGCCCGCGGAAAATTTCGAAATATTACATCCAGACATGAAGATTGAGCTGTGACAGATTTCGTATGGCTCAACAAAGGATGTCGACATTTTGGTGGGGTAGTAGGGGAATGAAAAACAGAAATTGTTTTGGAAAAGTTCCTTCTTCAATGGTTTTCATTTTCGCTTTCGAACTATACTTGGAAAGAGGGTCGCAATCTTGGTTGTAAAATCATGTTTCTTTAAAGCATCTTTTTTGTTTTTTGATTTAATTACATACTAGGTGTAGAAAAAAAATAAAAATTCATCGGGTCGGTAGTGTGCGATCTCCCACAGTAAGGCCAGTGTATGATCTATTTAGTAGATTATTGAGAAAATTTTTTTCACATGGTCAATCTATGGAACGACCTTTCGGAACTCTAATACGTGCATAAAATTGATGAGAATTAATAGGCAGTTTCAAGATTGTAGATTGATTCGGTTAGGACGGAGATTGATCCACTCATCACAGCTAATGAAGAGGTGCCACTTGCCATTGAACGTACTCATTTGTGGAAGCCCTTCTCTCTTGAAACCTACCACTTAAATATGGTGAAGGCATTTACGCATAGTCGAAGTTGAAACGAACGATCTTACGCTCAGTGACATTCTAGCCGTGAGGAAGTTCTTTTTTGAAGGAAAATTCACCTTCAATGGCTCACAATAATAAAGCAACACTGCCAGTTAGGCTGAATTTATTCAAATGCCGAAGTGGTTGGAAATTCGTAGAAATTGGACAATTATACAGGAACAGCGACTTTAATAGTGATTATGGACGATCGTTGAAAAAAGGACCTTTTCAAAAAGTTGTTTCTATCGGAATCTTGATTATGGTCAGAAAAACATCGATAATTCACTTAGTAAATGTGGCCCCTTTCTCAATGATTAGTGTCGTCCAGCTTGTCTTTATGACCTTTAAACGGTACCTAATTATGAAGTCGTGCATAACTCATCGGCGTCTCAGCGCTAATCCCCATTTGGGGTCATCAGCCATTATTCTCTACCTAGATCCGTTCTCTCTGTGTGGGTGGGACGTTGAGTATTAATATCGCACCCCACCTTGACCCATGAGGATTCTTGTGTGAGATGTTTCTCATGCTAGAGGTTTGCGGCTTGCGCGACTGCCTATTGCCGCCACCCGTGCCCCTGTGGGGCCTCCAGAGACTTCTGGCTGTCCGCTTGATGTATGGCCGTGGAACGATCTGTCCGCAACGGCGTTACATCGATTCAGCCAACAACTCGCTTCACATCACCGATTAAAAAGGCTTTCATGTGTGAATTACATAGGTAGCGCTACTTGTCACAAGTAGCGTGTTCAGCAACAAAGTTGAAGTGTCTCCTGTCACTCTATCGTTGATCAACTTTCCTGAACTATGAAACATCTTCTGCATTGCATGGGCTCGTTGTGAACATCAAGCACTCACAAGTGGAAATGTTACGGATATGAATCCGGCTGCTTATCTTCTACAGTTGTTCCCCTCGTTTCTGCTTCTTCATGAGTTGTCCGTCCACTCTTTATTCCTCGGTCATAGTCGAGCAGTTTGTTCAACAGAAAGAGTCTACTATTCTGTAACCTAATTCATCGTACTCTTACGATAAGTAGGCCATTGAATGTATGATTTTTATACTACAAGAAATATTCGCTTCCTTGACTACTGTTTGATAAAGGCCTTTCGAAATCACTCGCTCTAACGATGATATCTATGAGTCGCCAAGGTAAAGAAAGTTGCCTCCAATCCAAGAAAAAACACCACGACAAGCTTATCTCGGGTTCTCTTCTCTCACAACACCCTCTTTCACGTATCAATTTCTATAAAGGTGTTGGGGGAACTTTGGAAGCGGTATTGCGGCACCATTCACACCTTTGAAACGATCATATTAGTGGTAATGGCTGAAATATGTTCCTCAACACGTTAACGATAGCATGACGCGTATGCGCGTCAGATTTTCACTCGGATTGCTCTCGTTTTTGTCGATTTATTTCGTATGTTTCATATTTAACACGCTGACGACATCGCGCGTTTTGTGCTTTTGCACCGCGTGGAACAAGAGCGATTTTGCGAGCGCAGCCGCCGCACACCGAATCCATCAATTTTAAGCTGTAGATCCGCAAAATTTAGATGCGATGAAATGTTTTCAAAGATGTTCGATCTGTCTAGCTTATCAGGAGTTACAGTAATGAAAATTTGACCCAAATGACGTGTCAAGGCCATGTAAAGCAAACTTTACCCACTTCCCCTTTAGTGGTTTCAAAATTACTTTGGATGTGGTTGTCTCAGTAAAAACACATGTCATCCTATAAGAATAGGTTCGTACTCGTTTCTAGTATTCCTTTTTATCAACATGTCTATGTTATCGAAAAGAAAACGAGGGATGAATTGAACAGATATATCCATAAATTCTGGAAAACGTCTGCCAAACTAACGAATATTTGGCCCTTCTGTGTAGTCTTATGTGGTTTTTAAGTATGCTAGTACATGACCTATAGAATGAGTACAAAGACCTAATGAATAAGTCGCACAAGCGCAAGAAAGAGGGATGACTCGGGTGGGACGCGTTACCGCGTCACAACGTCCCACGAGGTGCGCAAAGTGGGACGCGTTACCGCGTCACGTTGTCGTCAACGCGTTAAAAAACTGTCTGGATGCACTATCTTATCCAGAAAATAGTGCATCAATTATCAGAGGTGGAGTTTTTGAAGGAACAATATCCATTTCAAAAATAAAATAAAAGTTGCCGAAATGCGCGTAAACAGGCTGTTGCCAAGTTGTTAAAGTACGTGCAATGAGGGAACGGTGGTGCAGTCGCAAAGAAAATGGTGAAGAAAATTGAAACCAGATAAAACTGAACCATTCTCGCGTCTATTAAGCTTTCGTTTGGTACAGTTTCACCGTTTCCAAACAATAGTACTAGGGAAGCCAATTTTTAGGCAATCCTAGAACGTGTTTTCTTTTTCTCATTATCGTGTCATTGCCCAATTTAATCATTTTACTCTATTTTTTTCAACTAAATATCAAGGGATGATCTGTGAGCAGGGGACCTGTAAGGTGATGTGGACACCCTTAGCATTTACTTCTTTGCTTTAACATTGGCTTCCTGGATTGCGAAGTCTTCAGGTTGACTGCTACAATAAGTGTCTTTGTTTATTGTTTTTTTTGGTAATCATTATCGTTGCAGAATCTACACTAATGGCCTGAATCGGCAATGCTGATCGCGTTATTAGCTGTGGTAAGTTGACTTTCCATTGGCATCTGAATTTTAATGAATATATAAATTTTCATTGCATTTGAACTAAGTACGATTTTCCTATCGTCTACAGAAACTAGTTTGTATGAGATTTTTATTTGCAAGTCCCTAACATGAGGCTTTCACACACGGTGTAGAAATCAAATCTCAGGTCGATCTTGCTCACGCCAAACGAGCCTTTCATTCTCTTGAGATCGGGATAGTGAAGTAGCGTGGCAGCACAAACACTACAAATTGTTCCTTGGATGTCTCATTGAATAGGCCAAATTACTTTCAGAACGTCTCTGAAATTCGGATGAAGTAGGAGGCGTGGCGCATTGCACAAATTTGATTTACGCGAAATGCTTCACTTTTTCTATGCTTATTGTTCTTCCGATTGACTGGCGCCTTTTATCTGAATGAACTTCTAATAGAATCAAACCTAATAAGTGTGAAAGGAGGAGAAATCTGTTCCATCAGTGGAAAAACGTGTGGCAGCAATCTAAAAGTTAGTAAAGTCCTCAGATACGTGAAGAGCAGAATACGAAAGTCTGTCAGACACCTACAGTACTTCGCTTGCTCAGAGGTCATTAGTTCGTGAGTTTAGATGTCATCGGCGTTGTGCGCAGAAGAAGAGTACGCAGCTCTAATGCGCAGTGACGTGACGACTCGAGTGTTACCGCTTACCATTACCGTCAATTCGACTGAGCCAGTGAACGCCACGTGTTCGTTCACACTTCATCGGTGAGCTTTCATACTACAGTTATAGAGCCCTTGATGTAATTTTTGATTTTTTTTGTTGGAAGTATGGTATTTTGCTACAATTTTATGCTACACGCACTATGCAATTATCTCTTTTACCTTTTTACTCAAGCAGTGTGCGAAACTGTCGTTCTGGCATCAGTGAACCAGCTGGCTACGCTAATCATGATCGATCAATTTTATAACAAATCTTCAATCCTCCCCTTATGAGCTGAAAAGCCTTCCCTATAAACTCTGTCGTTCCATTTCCTGAAAGATCTCCCTTGTTAGCCCCTTTCCATAGTGTCTTCTGAAGACATAGGACTTGGATGTTCCTGCGCGTCATCAGATCAGCAATTCTCGGGACATCCCAGTCAACGATCCTACGTCCAGAGTTCCAACTTGTGTGGGAGCAGAAACGAGAGCTTTTTTTTACATTTAACGCAGAATTATCGAACTTTGGTAAACACTACAATGGAAGTTTTTGCCATGAGAACATCATGCGCCGTTAGCTTGGCGAAGTCCTCAACTTCCTGCTCCTCATTACTAGTTCTTGCAAGATAAGCGCAAAGTGATTCTTTTGTTTTTGCCCCTCCTTCCCCTCCCCTCCTCACCCTCCCACGACCTTGCTCCAATATGCCAAGCTAGCGGCGATAGAAACCTTACTTACCTGTAGAACAATCACACGGCTCCTGTCGCCATATTTTGGCTCATTTTAGCTTCTCCGCCATTTATATGTACTACGGACGCATTTATCAAGCAGATGCAAAGAAAAAGGTGTGATACAAATCTCAACTGCCCCGTCGCCTGCGCGATAGCAACGCTCCTAAACCGTGCACTCACCCTCACATCTTTGAACCGAAGCCGCGGTCCATCTCTCACTCATATGCACTCCTTTTTTTATCAATAGCTTTGCTTTCCAATGCTATTTTACTAAGTAACCATACCATTTCGATCGCGGGGGTGCCCCTAGAAAGGTTCCTATTCAAAGTAAAATTTCGCCTGATCCGATATATCTCATGTCGGACTGTCGAAATCATGTTGATAATGGCTGCTATGTATATGACAATTAGCTATCTCGCTTAAAATATAGTCCATATTCGAACTTCCAGCATGGGTTCTTTCAGTAGTTTGTAATAGTATTTTTCGTCAACCTTCAGATGGACGCTGACCCCTACCACCCGTCACTTTCTGTTGACAGATTCGGTTGGATTATAAAAGCTGCTTAGGAGGAATCAGGGGTCTTATCGTAAATCGTCCTCACGCCAATGAACGGGTCTGTTGAAAAAGCCGGTTAATAATGTGTTTTTTGACACGCGAACGGGCACTTCAAAGGCAACCGTTGCGGAGCGCTTATTTCAGCGATGACGAACGGCGCCCGAGAACTCTTCCCTGAGAATGAAGATTTGCAAGAGGTTTCTGTAATCTTAGAAAACCTCATGATCCACTCTGTCCCCTCATTACACACCTTCAAGCTCAGGTCCCCTCAGGTAAAAAAATCAAGCTTCTGAATCGTTATTTGCAATCTGTGAGAATTCAGTTGGATTTTGAGTCTGAATCCTGAATTGGATCCACTAGGTATGGTCGTGATTTATCGATACTGGACAAAGATTGGTTCATCATACTAAAAATATCAGAAATTCTCAGAGGAATTCACGATTAAAAAGTTGAAGAAAGGGGAACTGACCTAATTGAGGGACCCACGGACCTCCTGAGGGTGCGAACTGACGCGCTATTCGCATGGAAAAATTCGACCTCGGCGACCTATCATGCCTCAAAGCTGGCGGGTCCGACGATCTCCGCCCACCGATCATCTGATCACTCGCCGTAGTTCAATACTGGCGAGTGATTAGATAGGTGAGAGAGCGCAGTTTGAAGACGGCGCAGCGATGATAGTCGCATCAATGCTCAAATCAACGGGCAAGGAAGGGATACCATTTCTTGGGTTCTGGGTCGTTTCTCATGGTTTTTCCTTCTTTCGTGTACCACTCACCATCCCTAGGTCAATTTGAAATGGGTTGCTTTTTCATCGCGAATTCGTCCGTTAATTGTTGCCATCACTCGTCCGTTCCTTGCTTCTTCTACTGATTTGAAGAAAGGCCATCTTCTCGCAACACTATTATTATGTCAGTTTTTGCTTGCCATAGGAGCGTAATTTGTGGCTGATTGGATTTATTTTGCTTGAACTGGCTCCTACTCCTGGCTGGGAAAATCCACACATAAAAGGATGGTTCATTGAATTTCTCTTCCTATATCCATGCAACCTAAGCTACACCGTCTCCTTCCGATATGTTTTCATTCGAGCGCTTTACTCATTCCTGTCGTTTTGAGGAGGAGATACACGAGATCCCGTGGGACAAATTTATCGCTGGTTAGCCATAACCATGATGGAAAACATTGGTGGGGAGCTAAAAACAAGAAAAACTGGTGTGGAATATGTCGTTATTGGACCTTTGGGGCCGTAATCTAGCGCTAGCGACCCACGCATAAACCTACTGCTATTAAAGCAGTGTGTGCTCAAGCGCTGGGCTCACAAAATACGATACGAAAGGCTTAATTCTCAGACTATCAACATAGTGTATAATCGAGTTTGTTAGAGAGAAGTGATTAAGAACTGAACAGAAGTATCAAAATCTTGGTGCATTAATTTATGATGATAATAAATTTTCCCAGTATCGGTACTCAAGAAAACGCGAGGGAATCTAGAACTCAGTACTATCATTCTCGAACTGGGGTTCCCTCTTCATACAAGTCAGCCTGCGGTGGACAGTGGTTAAAATATTGAATTAAAAAACGAATTCTGTTTCCGATGATCTACAGACAGACTGAATTACTTAGGAAGGTATGGAAAAAGTTATGTGCTGCGTCTGGATAGAATACGTTACCTTTCCGATTGGTTTGCCCCTCTAACGCAAACTCAACTGACATGAAACTAAATGAGAGCGCTTCTATGTAGTTGCCTGAATGCATATTGTTCTCCTGCTCAACATTCTATGTAGTGATCGGCTAAAATTCATCGGGGGTTCATCATCTTCATTCAGCCTTTCAGCAGTTCTACCTGAATATTACACCATATTCTCTGGTATTGAATGAAAAATTTTCTTTCAGCACGTCATGCAAAAATCCTGCGTTAACGGTGAACGACTCGATCGCATGGCACACAAGAATCTGTTTCGAGTGGAAGTGCAATGCTGGTGAGCCTCTCGAATGTTGAATGAATCAGTAGTATCAGCCCAAACATAGCGAGCATTATTCAACTCCAATTGACAGTATTTGCAAATTAGATTCAAAGTGCTCCTTTCTCAAAGCCTTGTGACAAACTGAATGTTGGGCCCAGCGCTGACTCAAAATTTGCTGAAACAATTTGAATAACGAAAAATATTCTGCATATGAAGAAGTTTTCTGGACTTAGGCTTTGACTCTAGCTTCTGACCCATGGCCAGTTCGTCTCCGCAATACTTTATCCCGACAATTTAGCAATAGTTATGGGGTCTCACTGATTTTTCTAATGGCATACACCAGAAATAGACTGGTGCGGTTTCCGCACACGAATATGAAGTGCGGTGTAAGTGGGCAGTGAAGAAAAGAAAATTAATTATGCTTGAGTTAAGAGCTTGTTCATCTTCGTAATGCGGCTGAGCCAAAGCAATGAGTGATTGAGCACCGAGAGGAGAGTAAGAGTGAGAGAGCACAACATGTGAGAGATGCCAGACAACAGCATGCTGAGGACGGACCAACTGAAGCTATTGAAGCTATATTTGCGATGACCTAGCGCCCTTGTCGGGCAATCTCCATGCACAAGTGTGCCAAATTTATTAGTGCCCCCTAAGGTCTATACTACAGACCAAAGGATATCGTGAGCACGACTTCTGAGTGGGTTGTGCCTCTATGGGCAATGGTGGGTTGTGCCTCTATGGGCAATGATCGGATTCGCGGACAAAATGAAGCTTTTGCGCGAGAAATATGGACGGGAACGCAAGGATCATATACCCACATAGCGCCATGACAAGGAAAGGCTGATGTGTTAAGGCCCAAGGATTCACCTATGCTGTGCCCGGGAATCCGACAGGAGGCTCGTTGCGCGGAAAGAAGGCAGAGTAACCGGACGAGTCGCCGCGCGTACTGTAGTGATTTCTCGTCAAGTTGAATAGGATGTATGTACTGTACGTCGTACACTGCACAGCACGCGCTGCTACACCTTCGCTGACTCCGCCTTCTTGCCGCACGACGGGCCTTCTGTCGGGTACTCTACTCTGCCTATTGCACACCCCACCCACCTACCAACGTCATTTAACCTTGCCTTTACCGGCAAGGAGGGCTTTATTTTCGTATTTGTTGACGGTTTCTTCCCGCTTTTTTTCATTTCTGGCGTTACTTCACAGCTTCGCTGTCATTAATAAGCGCAATAACATT
The DNA here is from genome assembly GCA_036418205.1 of Ostertagia ostertagi. Classification (NCBI taxonomy): domain Eukaryota; kingdom Metazoa; phylum Nematoda; class Chromadorea; order Rhabditida; family Trichostrongylidae; genus Ostertagia; species Ostertagia ostertagi. The sequence goes on from MU868394.1 coordinate 62,190, forward strand.
TCGAATCAGCCCCAGAATTCGCCTATAAGTTAGGCTGAATATTCTGTCAAAATTGTTCTATTTCTTCAGATGAACTGCGCAAAATGTTTTGATTTTTTTAATATGGACTACTAATTTGAGTTTCAAAATTTTGCATTAATTCGTGTGCAGTAGAGACTTTCATTGTTGACTGAAACTGGAATACCAGAATGAAACAAAGTATATATATATATAATATATATATATATATATATATTATATATATATATAAATATATATATATATATATATATATATAGTATATATATATATATATATATATATATATATATATATATTATATATATATATATTATATATATATTATATATATATATATATATATATATAGTATATATATATATATATAGTATATATATATATAGTATCTATATATATTATATATACTGTAGACCTTTTCAGCGTATCATGCGATGCGAGTCGAAAGTTGCTGGGTTGGTACGAAGAAAAGCCCAGTGTATCTGGTAAAACCTGATGGGTGAGTAATCTTGTGGTGATCAATCTGTGGTTAAATCGAAGTATATCGAAGGCTACAAGGAAACTTCCGAAACATTCATAGGCAGAATTTTGATATTTGTTCTCTTGATTCCGCATTTCTCCAAAGATCCAAAGAGAACAGCAATCGGAAACAAGGTGAGAGCACAGATGGCTCGCGGGTGGCGAGAGTGAATATTCGCGCGCGAGAACTTAGAGGATCGGGCGAAAATCCTCGACGTGCCGTTGAGGAATCCTCAAGCAATATTTACCCTGCTAGGGAATCGCATATTCCACCCCGTTATGAGTTGAGGCCTACCTCTTCCAAGATGAGAATAAATAATTGCGTTTGTTTCGGGAAACAAAAAAACCAGGAGACACGGCGCTCGCAAAATTTGGTGGAGTTGTGACAGCAATGCATTCAGAACCCGCGTGAAGTTTTTTTCTCTATGTTTAAGTCCGTACTAAGTGTGAGGGGGGAGAGGAGAGGTTCCAGAGCGTGAGATTTTTGTTATCCTTGAGTTTCCTACATCCTCCTAGACTTAGTCCTTGAGTATGTTCCCGTATGTTTCGATAGCGCTGATAAGACTGTGCTTCTTCAAATTCCCGTCGTAGAACTTTCACAAATGTTGGCGGCGCGGGCTCTTCTATTTTTTTTCGTGGAGTGCCGTCACCAAAAATGTTTCGGCCCCATCAGCTGTGGCGCTAAAATTAGCTCTTTTGCCATCTTATTTACGTCAGGAAAGCCAGGATATTTTGTTTTATTTTTTCAGAAATCAGAGAATCGAAAGAAAGCTCCAAATAAGAAGTGGTCAATAAAAGGGAATAACGTTATGAGAATCCGGAATTTCCTTTCAGCTGCACTGCTGAATCGGCGCTGTTGCACACACCGTCGTACGCTTCCTTCTCGAGGGCAGTATCAGTCGGTTGGCTGTCGATACGACAAGCGGGTGTTAGCCAGCTGCTAGTTTCCTGCCATATCAGACTCTGTCATTTTTGTGACGAGACCTGCCGAGAAACTACGGTATGTTTCTGATTTCCGTGTTCCTTATCCTTACCTCAAAGGCAGCTGTTATGATAAGCTGATATGGTGAAATATGTAAGAAAGGTGAAATGGCTGTAAAAAAAGCTGTGAATAGCCCGCGAGTCGAGACTCTATTTTCGCCATCTTTTACAACGCCAGTCCCGATTTCTCCGTCCTATCGTTCGAGATGACGGTCTGTTTTAGTCTCACCTCCTTTCAAATGCGAGTTAAACGGCTCAAATGAACGGGTTGAAAGTGTGCTGCGCATCCCTCGGCGTCAAGGGCACATATTCTTTTTACTATTCAATAGACATTTCACTGCCTCCCTATTTTGCCTTCGGCTTAGATCGTGGCTGTTCACTTATTTACTGTTTGGCGTCAGTTGATATCCAAACACTGAGCCACTATACCCATCGTGCGTTGCTACTTCGATGACTTGTGCAGCAGTGCGCATAGAAGAAAAATGTATAGGTAATTGTGCGATGGCGGTAATGGTTTCATTTTTTTTTAAAATTACAAACCCGTTACCATCGCTTTCACGTACCATCGGTAGGCGTGTCTGAGGACCAGAGAAACTTTTAGAGCATCCTCGATCCCCCTTACCATCTCGTTGACAGCTCGCCTTTGCCGCGAAAGGTGCAACCTATGAGTTAGCCCTGCCCTACGGGCAGGGTGAAAAATCGTGTCGAGGAAATAAGCGCCTATTTACGACCCCCTCCAAAACATGGACTCTGATACGACCCCTTTTTGTCCTCTGCACATCCGGTTTCTTATCAAAAATGCTAGTTTCAGATGTGCGAGAGGGACGCAGCGCCACTGCCACGCAAATGCGCTTTGATCCAAATGCTAGATTCAATTCTGCTCAGATTAGGCTCTCTTTCTTTCCTTTAAAGACATTTAACCTTTGCCACATTGGCCGGAAAGTAGAACATTGAAGGAGGTGTTACCCCTACACAGTAGAGGCCGTATGCTATCCTCCCCGAAGGAGTTAGGGGACAAAAATCCCTTTAACTTTTCTCTGTCTTCCCAACTGGTGTTACCCTGATGGAAAACCTATATCAAATGTATGTATGTAGATCAAAGTAAACATACATTGAAAATGGAGAAACTACCATGTTCAAAGCAAATAAATTTGAAGGAAACTTTGCGTCGCTTAGCTCCGGGGAAGGATAGCATACGGCCCTAGAACAGTCTCGCGCTCCAGTATAGTGGCGCTAACTACCCGCGATCGCGTTGCGCGCTGTGCCTAGAGCGCGCTAGTTGAAAAAATCGTCAAATGTACCCCCTATTTAGAGGACTATAACTTTCTTCATCGATAACCATTTCGAAAAAAGAAAGCAGCTTTTCAATGCAGAGGACTTCTAGTTTCTAAAATGTGCTGAGCGTTTTGCTAAGCACACCTATTCTCGAGAGTGGGAGACGTCGAGAAATTGTCGAGGAAATTGAAATTTACATGTGAGTTCCCACTCTTAGAAAGACAGTAGCTGTCTTCATTGGCAATACTTTGAAAATCCGACGGAAGCGTTTCAAGTAGAAGATTCACGCTTTCTAACAGATGCTCCCTTTGTTTCGAACACTTTCTAGTTCGCGAGAAATCTGCGTCGAGGAAATGTCAAGGAAATTTTTGAAGCCACTCGAAAACTGTATTACTCCCTCGCCGTAGTGGGGGACTTTTTTGAACATCTTCAAAATACTTCTATACACGTCAGTTTGATGGAGAAAATTGAAAATGCTGCACCTGGCGCGGATCCATTCCGTTCTTGTATGCGCCATGCAGTGACCCCACTCAGAGTCATTGGGATGGTGGTTTGTCTTGGTGACGACTTCCCTAAGCACACCAAAAGATATTCCCAGTATTAACTAATTAGGGTGACTCTTGTAGTCATAGTGATGTCTGATTATTCCTTTATTGAAATCGCTTCCTTTCCAAGCCGTTCTGATGAATGACACGCTCGCGGTTGCAGGATCTGATGATGACAAGAAGGCTGCGAATCTGCCTGTTTGAACTTTCTAACAAGATGCTGTTCCTCCATTAAGTTTTCGAAACATTAACGTCATTCTAGGGTGGATAATCGCTGCCCTTTCCCTACGATTCTTTTGCAGGACGCGTTGCCTTCTTAAGCCATACTGATCACTACGAACCAAACCAACACACACTTTTCCATATTGAATTTTAATTCCAGACAAGTGTGAGACATTATTTGCATTAGGCTAACTACAACACTTGTGAAAGTAATGATGACAGCAAATAAGTGGCAGCAGCACCCTTGTGTCCGTTGATGACCCTTTTGCTTAAGACCCCCTCCCAACTCTCATCGGAGCAAATACGACCCCCTGTCGAGGATTTCCTCGACCGTTATTCACCCTGCCTACGGGTGCGTCGCATCTCCTACTCAGGTCAGCTTACCTGAAATTGAGACGCCACGCGCTCAGGACTAAACCTAGACCCAATCATAGGCTTGAGCCCAGGCCAATTTGTAAGCATAGCCTAAGCCTAAGCCCAAACCCAAGCTTAACCTTGAGTTTCAATGATCCCACTACCCGTCTCTTTTCTAAACATCCATTTCATCACAGTTATGTTTTTAATATTATTATATTTTCTTCCACTCTCTATATAGTCTTCAGCCGCCACGGCCGTGTCGAGACTCAAAGGGAAGTCATTACGATCGAATGTGGAACGAGAGCACAGCAGTGGAACGGCTCTGTTATCCACCGATAGAGACGACTACGGTGGGTGCGGTTCTCCTCAACGAAGCGCTTTCGAGTCCCATCTGGGACTTTGCTATTGTAATGGTTCTTGTATACTCGACATTGTAACGGGTTTTCATGCGAAGCAGTTCATCACTACCGTAGAGTTTGAGACAGGCGGACCTTTGTCTTTGAGGGGTTTTAACAGAATACGCTAGGCTTATATGTCCTCTGGAGCTAATCTCCGAGAAATTTTGCCAGTCGGGATTTAAAAAGGTGTAAGAGCAATCTTCTGAAGCGGCTGCTTCGGATAGAAATTTCAATCATTTCTTGTCGATTTTTTCCCATCAAATTCATATGTTCCACTTCAATAGTATATTTCCATCCACAGGTCGGATAGAATTTTGTATGCTACACGCAAACAGATGGAGTAAGAGAAGGGACAGGACGGGATATCGCACAGTCCAATACAGCGAACGTCCCTCCAGGGCTCACCAGGAAGGTCTTTTAGGGACTGCCAAGCTTTTTCAAACGATTTTCTGCGTCATATGTGGGAACCACAAAACCATGGTTAATTTTTCCTGAACTACTTTGGTGCCAAAACTTTTCCACCAGTTTTCAATCAAAATCTATTTTCAGGGGTTACTGACAGTCCTAACTATGAATGTGGCATTCATAGTTCATGCTAACTCCATTTTGAGCAAACTTTGAAACGTCAACTCAAAATGCAAAATTTTGTCACCACGAAGAACCGAACCAGGGATCTCTTTTTTGTTGGTATTCAGAGGGCCGTTCAGGAAAAATCAACCGCGATTTTGTAGTTTCCACATGTGCCCCTATATAATACAAAGATTCTTCTGAAAAAGCTCGCCACCCCCTGAAAGACATTCCTGGTCAGAGTTGGCAGTAAGCTGTCCAAAAGTCCTGTCCTGCTAAGTACTGTCCAAAAGTTGCAATGGTGACTCACAAACTACACAATATTGCGAGAGGAGGTCAATCAGCGATGGGCGCGTCCGTCGATTATCTTTTGCTAGTTGAGAGCAACCCACAGGAAACTTCTTCCATCATTCAAAATCACCGGTCCCCTTATTTGATCCGCTGCTATTGCAACGAATCCCACTAACCATAAGTGACAGCTTCCTCTCTCCTTTCTAGTGTGACGGTTAGCTTTGCCAACTCTGACCTTTGCCCCATTAAATACTCACTTGAATACATGGCGATCAGGGTATTATCAATGTGGATTCGTCTCAAAAGCTTTTATCATCCGTGGATTTTGGCCGTCTCACGGTGTGTATTACCATGGTCGTTCTCCATTTCACCTCTAACCCTTTGCCTCTCGGAACCCCACTTCAATGAATATGGAGAATCAAAATGTAGAGCGTGTATTATCAAAAGACG
>MU868394.1:96884-173774 GCA_036418205.1 Ostertagia ostertagi
TTAGTGACTATATAACACCGATCGAGCCCGCTCAGTCTCTATTCTGCAGTGGTGCTGCCGCGGCAGCCGGATGAGCGGGGGTGGGGGAGGGGTTGGAGGGGGTAGAGGGAAGGGAAGAAGAAAGGGGAGGCTGGAAGAAAGGGGAGAGGGATAGAGAAAGAGGGAGGGAATGGACAGAGGAGAAAGGGAGGGAGAGCATGGCGCTGTGATGCGCCAACCGAGAGGAGGGTTTAAGGAGGGGGAGGCGGGGAGAAGAGACTGAGTGAGAACGACTTTTCAAGAGTAAGGTCCATATTCATGTTGACGTATTATTCTAACCCGATGTGGTGATTGTGATGACACCCACAATGGCTACAAAAGCCCTAACGAGCACACAACCTCATTCTACATGGTGCTGCTGTGGTAGCCGGAGCCGACGGGCAGTGGAGGGAGGGGGAACCAGAAGGGTAGGGGGTAGAGAGGAGGAGGAGTGCGAGGAGAGGGCAAAGAGAGGGGGAACATGGTTCTGATATGCGCCGGAGAGAAGGGGTATAAAGAGGCATAACACATTCAATAGTAAAGTGCTTAATGGAGTACGTCATGCTGTTATCCCGTGGTTCCTACCCTCCAGGGTGAAAATCGTGTCGTGGCCGCGGAGGTACGACCCCCCCCCTGGAATCGAGATCTTGGCACGTCCCCCTAAAACAGAGCATACGCAATTAATCCACTTCAGCAATTGAAATAAAAAAAACTCCTGCAAAATAATATTGTAATAACATAAAAAGCAATAGTGATAGTAAATAAAATAATGAGTATTAGTAATGGTAATAATAATATTGTCCTCCTTACACTTTCTCTCATCGCTGCATACTTCTAGCACTCGCTGAAATATGGACTGGAGGAAGGAGGCAAGAACTCTGTGTGGTCCCAGAAGCAGGTTCCTTTAGAAATGCACGAAAATCCTCACTGCACGGGTTGCAACTGAATCATAATTCCTGCTTGAGTATTCACAACAGCCGAGTGTACCGCTCAACATCAGATTCATCGGTAGGTGCGGCGCGATTTGTCATTGGGTCAGGTTTGCCGAAATCGCGAAAAAAAATCGTCGAAATCTACACCCTCGATGAAAAGTGGCATTCATCCATTTCATAACATTTGAAGCAGTACGAGCTAAGGTTTTGGTAGGGCTGGATCTCGCGTTTTCAACAATTATTTCAATTGCTCTGAAAGCCTCCCATGCAGAGAGCTATGGTCTCTCAATCTGCGTCGAGTCAGCGTCGAGGAGGCTGAAATTTTTGCGCGAGTTTTCGCCACTTCAAAAGCAATATCTCACTAATATAGTGAGATATTGAGGAAGGGAAGGTAGTTTTGGGAAGCGGAAGGTTTGCGCTTTCTGATAGTGTGTTTGGCTTTCTTCTGCAATGTCTAGTTGAGGAGATAATTGCGTCGAGGATCTATCGAGGATGATTCTCGGCCGCTCGGAAAGCCGCTCCCTTCTTCACCATTGCATGTGTAATTCGTTGGCAACGCTAGAAATGTGTCTAGAATACGTTTTTACGAAATAAACAATACGAAAAGGGGCAATCGTCATCATCCGACTCTGCCTGGGTACAGGCCATGCATACGGCCTTCACTCGAAGTTGCAGAATCGATTGAAAGGTGTTATATGACCACGACCAGCCAGTTGACAGAAAGTGCAATGTAGTAAACACATTTCGTAACTCTTATCGCCTGAGAAACGGCTTCATTTGCTCAGAGCCTTTTCTTCACTGTTGTCGTTTTTGCGACAGGGTCCCTAACAACAGTGCCATTATTACTATTATTACCGGTATTATGTACGATGGCGGACGGTAGATAGGGGCATGCAGCGCGCGTGCATATGTGGCTGTCTTGCTTGGGGGATGCACTTCCTTCCTTTGTATTGCTGTCAAATACGCCCTTCTAATAAAGATAGAGGGATGGAGAACTGAACCAAAGTACATTATATAATTTTTCTCACATATCTTCCTTTTCTGCTGCGCTACACCCTCTTGCTCCTATCTGCACTACGATGCCACTGATGTTATTGACGCCAACGAGTACGACCCCCCATGACCTAGCCTGACAAGTACGACCCCCCCTGTCGAGGATTTCCTCGACCGATATTCACCCTGCTCCCCACCCTTTGATGGGCGCGATAGCGGGCGTAGCAAACCTGGTTTTATGTAAAACCAGCTTTGCTCTGCCCGGTACCGCGCGTATCATACGGCCTAAGACTTTACAGGCACTCCAGGTATATTTATCACACATAGCTCTGTGAACACTCGTCCATTCTCCTGATCCTGATTTTGATAATTTAGCGGTGATGGTGTTAGCCTCACAATTAAATTGCAACATTATCATAAGTGATCATCTAATGCTGATCATTCATTCACAGTGTTCGCAAATCCTAAGCTTCAGCGGTCATTAAAGGAATTCTTCGCGGAAATTTCCTGCATTCTTTCTTGACATGAATGTGTCAGATGTGATCACTGGAAACAGCACACGAAATATCACGCATGAAGATTCGGTTTCCGAAGAGAAACAAACGTACAAAAACTACATTATATGGATATCGAAGGTAATTCTGGCCAAAGGCAAGGCATGGGAAAAAGTTGGCCTTTGGCCGGCTACATAATGGGCGACGCAATGAAAGTTTCGGAATATAGCGCGCGATTTTGAAGAGTAGAGACAAATCAATCGGTAGAATAGGATTGAGTACACGGTGAATAACGGTCGAGGATTTCCTTAACCATAGTTCTCTACCATGCGAGAGTAGTGCCGAGAGTGAACATCTGCGCAGAGGGCGCAGACGGCACTCGCATGGAGTGTGGATGTCCGCGCGAGAGATCGTGTCTGATCGGGCAGAGAATCTCCTCGATGTGCCGTTTAGGAATCCTCAAGCGATATTCACCCTGATTGAGTAGGAGTGTGAGATGTGAATGTAGTAAGTTAAGAAGTCTGAAAGTTTCTAGTGCAGGCACTCCAGAACCAAGTGGAAGCATCCCCGTCGTCAGCATTTGTGAAAGACGTCCGTGGGCGACTTGAACGCGTAGCAGCCATTTCGATTTTTCGAATTTTGTACCAAAACAAAGCAATATTTCCGTTCTTTTCATTCTAATGGTGGGTAAAGAGTTTCAAACCAACGAAAGGCTTATGGCTGAAATAGAGTCATGGTTTTCCCACAAAGGATTCCTTCAAATGAGTTCTGGTCTTCTTGGTATTAGATGAAGAATGGAACGTACCACTCGCCAAGAGTCTGCTCAAGCCAAGCTGATTATATCGATAGAATGTCCCCGCTCAAGTGTCAATGTCAGCTGCTCAACGGAATGGGTACTTGTGAGTTCGAGGCGCCCTGACAGCCCTTATTGGTTTCCATCATCCCATTCTACCCACAGTGTCCCGGTACCACCACATAACACTTGTAAGTATGAACGCTCTAGTGTCAACGCGAGCGCTTGAGTCATATTTAATGCAAAGAAAAAGTCGAGAAAGATTGGGGATAAAAATTAAAACGAACAGGACGTAAAAGAAAACAAAGGAAAGTAACTGACGAATACACAGGTGCGAGAAGCAGTAAATGCCTAACAAATTTGTCGCGCGGTTTCCCGCACGCGTCAAGCCGCTTGTACAACGTCGCGCGGTGACTGTCCACAGGCCAAATCCTCAGCTCTTGCTTTCCAGCCAAACCCCCGAGAACTCGATCCTTCTGAATGGTTGTACTCATACTGGTAGGAAAGTGGTATCACAATCACGATATCTTTCGCGACCATTTTGTGGACGGACAGACAGACGTGCAAACACACACAAACAAACCGACACACCAACCTTCTGGTTTATGTAATGAAATGGAAGTGAAGTGAATCTGGCGCATAGCACTCACCTCGCTGGCATAGTAAAAATTCAGCACGGTTTCGGTAAAGATTAAACACCTAACAAGAAATCAACCAGGTTTCTTCGCTTTTTTATATGCTTCCGATACATTCAGATTTAAGGTTTATGAGAAATTCTTCTGTACTTATGAAGTTATGTGATTTCCACTCTCTACCCCTTCCCAATCCGAGCTCTACTCCGAACCTCTCATTCTTTTTAAAGCAATTCATAAAATGCAAGCTTATAACTGTACTCATACATCAACAAAGTCAACTATTCGATGGAAGAACAGCTTAAGGAGCATTTTACCCAATTTATTGGAAGTTTGAGCGCATCAAAATGAAGCGTGGTCCCACGAGCACGTGCAAATTGCCTTTGTCGTCAAAGGGTTGACTTATGATCTTTTTCGTTCCACCAATAGTGCCTCAACAATTCTGAAGCAAACTAAATGCTCAAGAAAGCCAAAATAATCACCAAGTGTACTTATCAAAAAACTTGATTTATTTGCTAAATGAACGAGTCAGAAAAATGAGGCCAACCTTGGACAGTAGTTAGATCTGAATGAGTTTAACAAATTGACGACATTAAGACGCAGTAACGCGTCCCACTTTGCGCACCTCCTTGGTCATTTAGACGCGGTTGCGCGAATCACCCTTGTCATACCTTTTTCTAGCGTATGCGGGAATTTCGCCCAGTTTGTTTGCCTCTATGCTATGGATTACAACATCACATAACTGTTAACGACATGGGTCACGGTATGATCAAATATGCACCAGTTTAGCGAAAGTTCTTTAAGCACAGCGGAATTGGTAGCTCGGTTCATTCCTCGTTTTCTCCCTATTCTCATGAACATGTCAGTGAGAAGAGGTAATGGAAGTAAATACAACTCTAAAGAGATAGAAAGATACATGTTCAACTTGACACGTTAAAATTGGAAATAGCTTTGGCATTCACAACAGAGAGAAGGACTCAAACTCCAATTTTCTTTACCATTTCACGTTTTTTGATCGGAATTTTGCTTCTTTATCTTCGATTACTTGCTACGCATTGAATATTGCTAAAATGGTCCGTGCCTTTAAAGTTCCGCAAATTATCGCGGGTCTCTGCCAGGTGGGCGGAAGAGTTGAGCGGGAAGATGTTGGGTGAATGCCGTTTGTCGAAGAGATACTTTTCGATGAGAGCGGGCTTAAAGAGTTTTTGCAAGACAAGATTTGACTCTCGCATCTAGACCGGTCTGTTCTATCGAAAACGAGATGAAGTTCATAAGGAGGGGTTCTCAAAGCACAAAAAAAAACAATTATCATTCTCTAGGAAACGCCTAGAAGGCGGATTATTTGCAATAGAGAAAAGTGCATGCAAAGAAATGGATAGAGGCGTGTTTTGGTGTAGCAGAGAGAAGAAGAAGACATGGTTCGGAAACGGACATTAACGCCAGAAGATGGACCCCTTCTCGCGTCGTGGTGGGATTGCGGCCTCTCCAGCGGTTGTGGCCCTCCTTCGGATACGCCAAACGTGCCGCCTCCTGCTATGTCTAATCAGCTCGCCGCACTAATAGAGGCGACTCTGCGATTAGCTTGGGGGTCGGGGCCACGGAGCCAATGGGACACGATGGGAGAAGGGCAGGGAATACATATTCGGGCGGAGGCATCTATCCTCTTAAAGGGATCCGGTCTCGCCACTTCACACTACTGTTATAAAATCGCCTTCTTTCACTGTCTGGTCGACGCCTTCTCATTCCTTTTGCGGAATAGGCTCTCTTCAATTGAGATTTTAAGCAGATATCTTTCAATCCACACTAGGTGCCCACTCTTGCCTCCACTGAAATTCCCATCGTCACGAGTGAGCTTCAACAACTTTTTTGTATGCATAACCCTGTCGAGCTATATATGAGGGGGTGCGAAGAGCGCCCTGTCCGCTATCTTATCGGCTACGGCTGAGCACCCGGACGAAGGCAAATCATTTTGAAGGCAGGTTGGTCCACGGGTCACACGTTGGATCGGCATGTGAAGTGGGGAAGAGTCTTCAGCAGGCATTTGCAAGGTTGAAATGGGGGAGGGGAGGGAACCTACGTATCCTTACTATACGATAAGGCGGCTGAAGGTTGGGCTGTTCTATCGTTTATGTGTGGTGGTGTTGACGTTGTGAGTACGTCTCGACCCGGCCAAATGTCATTAGCTCGTAGTGCGGACAGGGAATAAGTAGCTTCCGCACTGGTCTCACATATGGTTGTAGGGTCGGTTGGATTGGGCGCAGGGGTCAACGCCGCTATCTCTCTGTATTTGTATATATATGTGTGATTCTATTCGTCCTTGTATTTGTAGACATTGTCGTGAGATCGTAGGTGGTTTTTACCCACTCAATTCTATTCTGGGTGCTATCGTAAGTTCTATCGAAGTCGAATCGATGGACAATTTCTGGCTCAAAATCCAGGCGGAAGATATTCATGCCTGCCGTCGCCTAACACGGGACAAAATGAGTAATGGCGCCATGTCGAAACTATCCGTTGGAGCTACTTAAGGGCCTGGTTACTCAAGACTCAGGATCGAGTAAAAATAAAGCTGCAACCTCCAGTGACACGCGCATATATGAACAATTATTACCCTGGCGATAACAACTGTATGAGAGAGTCCGGATCAATATTGCGTTCGCTTCCAATTGAAGATATTGAAATCACGGCTCCACGGGGGCAGCTCTTGAGTCTAACACAACTTGAATAATTGGGAAAATAAAGTGGGTAAAAATTTAAGAGCGCAATTTTCTACACGTGCCTTTTTCTCGGGGGTCTATCTAAGCGTCCTTGCTATATTCATGAGCTGCCTGTGCGTGTCCGAAGCTGATTTCATTTGAAAATCCAAATCATTACTCGTTCAACCATGGGCGGGGTAGAATCGGGTATTCTGCGTATTTCTTCGGAAGTTAATTGTAATAAAAAGTTAGTGCGGGAGTTTTGGCTTACACTTTTTTCTTGTGGGCCTAAGACGCGACTTGACCCTTGAAGAACGGATCATAACTTCCTTCACAAGTCAGTTCATTTGGCGACAGTCCCCATGAACACCCCCTATGGACAAACAACAGGATTCGAATCCTTTACGAACGACGCTCCATAAGGTCATCCGACACACACAAGGTTCAGCAGTTCATAAAATTACGTCGCTTTGTTACTTTTGGGGCAGTGGTCGCGTATAGATTTTTTCATCGGAATCAAGCGACTTTTTAGCCTTAAAACGTATCATTTAACCTCCTCTTCATAATTGTCATCAGCTTTTGGCCTGAAGCCTGAACACGGCTGCGACAAACTGAACCAGGCATCCAAGCTTGGAACGCGGTGTTCTCAGATGTTACTCCCGTAACCTTCTCTTGTGGAAGACCTCAATTTCATGTTTGAACTTTAGGACTGGTGCTAGTAATAACTTTGGAGCATTGCGCTTGCACCACTATCCCGTTGTCTTCGGTGGGCGCCAGCGCCTCGTGGGCGCGGCCTTTCTGATTCGTCTGATGTATTGAAGCGCATTTAGAAGGAACGCCGTGGGCTTATAGATACTCTGATATTATGCCATCTTATGAAAACGTAGCGGTGCTGGGCTATTATCAGGTAGTATTACGCAAGAATCTCGAGCTGCCGGCCAACTCGTGAGAGTACGACCCTCTCCAAGCTCACCTGAGTAACGGACCCCGCTTGTTAGCCTCGCAACAATCGTGGGTGCGTTGCACCCCTAGTTGGATGGGGAATTATACGTGGGTATTGGTGTACGATGGAACTTGAGAACGACCGATTAATAAAGCTATAAAGGACGGGCTAGAAGCGAGTTTTGTCGTTACATATTGGTATGTAGGGGGTCACCTATACTTACAAAGAGTTATGTGGGGTGGGTCTTCCGTACATGGTGTGCCTGTGTCCTGATATTGGACTGAAAGGCCCATACAACAAACGTATCATCAGGCCGCATGACAGATCATCCTGTTAGGAATCCGGCCGAATGCGTCGACTGCCGCTGCTTAGCTCCGCCATTCTGACACCAGGAGTCAATCCATATCTTTCAGAGTCGTTAGGTAAGTGGGCCCGGGCTCGAAACTCTCGTATGCTAGAGGAATCTGGAGGCCCGTGACAACATGGAGCTAATAAAGGCTGATATAGGCTCAACGCCAGAACGCCAAAAGTTCGTCGCTTCTTACCCGAGCTTGGCTTACTAGCGTCAGCGATCCATAGCCTTCTAGTGTGTTGTTATAGGTGATTGGACTGGAATATTTTTGGTAGGTGATATGAATTCACTAATTGATAAAGCTGCCTGATAAGGTATTAGTGATAAGGTTGCAGAACCGTCTAACTTCGTCGATTCCGTTACGCTAGCCTCCGCTGCACACTTAGGGCGCGTCTCCAACCTACAAGTTGCTATTTAAGTTGGCTCACGTCGCTCACATGTTATCACTGTATGACCAGACTTACTTCATAGTTAGTTACCGATGTGCAATAAACTCCATCAAGGTTTCAGTAGTTGACAAGTTTCATTTGTCCAGTGCTGAATCATTAAAAAGGCGGAATTTTCATGCCTGTGGATCAACTCGCTAAATAGTCTCTTTCGAGTTTTCTGATATTATATCGGTAATGTGACATGTAAGGCCTTGCTTAATTATATCAAGCGGCTTAACTGTGTGTGTCGGTTTGGGTTATTCTGCTATCTGTGTGTGTCGGCGCGTCGCCCGTGCACGCGGGCCCATTTGTTATAGTATGTACTGTGGGCTGTTCGTCCGTCGCAAAAGTGAAGGTGGAGTAGAGAAAGGAAGCGTCATGCGGAGTTAAACAACGCTAACATATCTGGGTCTAGCTTACAGGCTATTTGGCAGATATATTGTCAATGTTTTGAGCAGGAATAGCTTTGATCTTAACGACCTTAGGGCTATATAAACACGCTGCTTAGTCCACACTTCTCCCGTTCATGCCACATGGTGCTTGCTAGTGTGCAAAGCTCGGAGGGCAGTGGAACAGAGGTTCAAGGGGGGATGAGGAAGGCAAACGCGAAACAAATTACCGTAGTATTCATGTATTGGTGCCTTTTACTGTATGGAAAACACATTCGTGTTTGCTTGATACGTCTGCTACATCTCCAGGGAGTGTATGTGTTTCACGAGGACGGGAAGGGGACCTATGTATGCGGGGAGGATAGAAGAGCTGCCGCAATCTAATAGGAAGGTCCTCGGTCCGCCGTTGACGGGGACTAGATCTGCGTAAATTGATAAACTAGCGCATGCTCACTATGTGACATGGCGGCATTATTCATTCTCACTTTGAGTACTGACAGCAATGCCCTTATTTCTACCGCCTACCAGTTAATTTTGATATTCAATGATATTAACCATGATTATAGTCCCGTTCGAACCGCCGGATCCTTCCTTTCGCTGTCCCGCAAGCTTTCTAGTCCTGCACGCTATTTGGGTCCTTCCTTACTGTGACACCAACACTCCTTGGCAAGGTACGCGTTATTGCAAGGACAATAGGTGTTTATACAGTAGAAACGCGACACAATCATTGATTTAGGACTGGTGAGATTTATTCGTACCTTTTCCTCATCCTCCCTTCCCTCTCTCCACTATGCCTGCCAGCTCGCCCACCTCAGCACCATTGGACCATGAACGGTAAGTCATGTTGTACTAACAGGGGTGTTTATAACCGCCTAAGACGTGGATATTCACAACTTATTCCTGCTACAATAACATTGAGAATTCTTTAATCCTGGTGAGTCTGGACCCGTTATGTTTTAGCGGTTGTGGTTTATCCCTATGAGCTTCGTTTCACTGTGCATCTTCCATTTTGCGGTACGGGACACACATCACATCACGACACAGACACGCACACACACATCACTACCGATACAGCATACACATAACGCGACACACACAAGTATGCGCGCCTTGGTAGATTAATAGAAGGATCTATGTCTGCTGGGGCATGCGAAAGATAGAACCTATGTGGATAACCTGCTTCCAACATGAATCGCTGCATATCATCAAAGTATGCTGGCAGCAGCTTATCCACGCTACTTCTATCAAGTGCACGTCATTTCCGGTGACACACCTGCCCCAACTTTCGGATATCGACTGTACAATTAGCGAATTATATATAGTAGGGTAAGCAGTGAATGATAAGAGGAACGTCATTGCGGTTAGCCAACGAATTATTAGTTCATCTCATTCAAACATGTCTACAGTTTTATTCGAATAAAATGAACAACAAAAGGCACATAGGGCAGATATTTCAGCGTCCACTTAGATAGGCCCCGTGTTGTTGATGACCAGTAACCAGTTAAGGAAGCATTTGAACACCAAGCGGATTTTTGCTCGAACAAGTCCAGACAAAACGTTCCGAACGTCTGTTTCTGCGATCGACTGAGTGTCGTAACGCTTGCCACTGATCTGTGCTTTCAGCTGACCAAAACAGTTGAAATTGGACGGCCGTAGGTCGGGCGAACAAGACGGCCGAATCCAAGTTCACTATCCTTTTCGTCAAAATACTGCTCAGTACTCTAAACTACATGAGGTCTGGCATTGTCATGAGCGATGACTGCTTAAGACGTTGACGACCGTGTGGTATGATGCCATACCACACGGTCGTCAACGTCTTAAGTCTTTCGGCCACGTGGGACCGTGTGACATGATGTCATGTCACAGTCTTTTTTACGCTGGTTTTCAAACATTTTAGGTAACTTATTCACGTGATGTATGCGCCATACTTAGGCATTGTTACAAAAGGCGTGGTCCCTGGAAGGAAGCTTCGGTTGATAGGCTATCGAGTTTTTCTAAAAAAATTTTAATAATGATGAAATCACAGGAATCGCTAAAATGGCCAAAATCGCATAATCGCAGACCTACCACACAAGAAAGATAACAAAGGCACACTTCCTGAGGAAAAGGAGTTTTCGTAGGGCTGTGTAACATGACGTCATGTCACACTCGCGTGGTCAAAATAATGCGCGCGGTCCCACACGCCAGACAGCGAAAAATAGCGCGGTCGTCAACGTGTTAATTGTAGTTGTGTGCTGCCATGCGTTGTCAGTATTATCATCGAGAAACTGACGACACATCTCAACAGTGATTCTTTGGGAAAAGGGGAAGTTGAAAGGAGTGCTCTTCAGTGCTAAGGATAAGAGAAGATAGGAGGGAAAACGTGCACCTAAACTTCATTTTGTCGGATGATCCTAGCTACGGGGTTTGTGGACGGACAAGCAGACATTCACCCATGCATCTTTGGCTACCAAGAACCATAAACATGTCGAGGGCAGACAGCACTACGTGATCGACGACGGCCTTCTAGTAAAACTGATAACTGCTGCTCATAGTGAATGCTAATAGATGATATACGATAATTGCAATAAGCGTCAACAAATAGATTACAACTGCAACCGGCTATCACTGCTAGGAATCTTTTACACTTTGCGGAGGCCTCGTATGTTGGGTTGGGAGGTCTGCACTCGACGAGCTTCTGGTCGTCGGAACAGGGCATACCTTCAAATCCTGTGGCGAAGTGCGTCTGCGCTGTAGATTCACATTACAAATGACGGCAGTTTTCAAACAAATTTAATCATTAATTGTTCATAATGATGTTCATAATGATAGTTCATCAGTGACAACCAGTAGTAACTAGTGACAAATAGTATGAAATGGTTAGTCAGTCAATTATTATATTTCGTTGGCACGTGCGAGGTTAAGGCTGACGTCACTGTCACTACAACTACAATTTTCTACGGCCTGCAGTGCAGGCACACTAGAAGCTGGGTACAAAGGGCAGGTTACCTGACAGAAAGCCTGTCGCGTAGCGAGAAGTAGGCGATGCAGAGGAATGAGCGATTTGTTTACTTAACGCTATCTATCCTGCCTTCTCTTAGACAGTCTTTGTAAATCGCCGTAAGGATAGCTGGAACAACTCGCATGGTGATCTGCTCTGTATCCGCATTTATTTGGCCCTTGCCCGCACAATAGGCTTCCTGTTTCGGGTACTGCAAGGGTTCACACACAATGGCATACCGTAATCCAAAAAAACACGTCAGTGATTCTCAAAATGGGAAGATTTACGTGAAAAGTGAAAACAATGCACGTTTTTGCTGGTGGAAGCAAGCATCTGATAAGGCGTGGTGATCATCGTGATAAGGAACACTATAAAAGCTGGAGAATGGGGTGAGGTCATTTTCTCTGCTGAGTGATGATGGTGCTCTTCTATGTTCATTGCTTCGTGTTGCTCCTATGGAGCCTCTACCCGGCCTGCCAAACTGCTGTCGACGACGATACGGTTGCAAGAGCCAAGGAAGGTGCATGGGTTACTCTACGCGACGGTGTCAATGAAGCACCAATCAAAGTGAGTCAGCGACTGCTATTTCAAACAGATTAATCAGTTTCACTGCGGTCTCTTCCAGGTGGCGAAGATGAGCGAAGTTGGTGATCCTTTCGATAGAGATATTTTCGATAGAGCGGAAGAGTTTTGCAAACAAGATGACTCCCATCTGACGTCTGTTCTATCCGAAAACGAGATGAAGTTCATAGGAGGTTCTCAATATCATTCTCTAGGAAACCTAAAGGCGGATATTGCAATGAGAAAGTGCTATTGCAAAGAAGGATAGAGGTGGTTTGTGTAGCAGAGATGAAGAAGAGACCATGTGAAACGGCCCGATACCCAGAAGATGGGACCCCTTTCTCGCCCGTTGATGCGGCTCTCATCGTTGTGCCCTCTTCAACGCAAACGTTCCGCCTCTGCTATCTAATCACTCGCCGCAAATAGAGCGATTGGATAGTGGGTCGGCATTCCGGGCCAATTGAACGAAGAGAACAGAATACCATATCGGGGAGGGCATATCCCTCAAGGGATCCGCCTGCCCCTCCACTACGTAAAATCGCCTTCTTCACTTCTTCGACCTTCATTCTTATCGTTCATACCTCCTTCAATTGAATTTAATCAATATCTTTCAACCACTATGCCACTCTTGCTCACTGAAATTCCGCACTGTACGAGTGAGCTTCAACAATTTTTGTTGCAATAACCCTTTCGAGTAAGAGGGGGTGGAAACCCGCCCGCGCTATCTTATCGGCACGGCCTAGCACCCGGAAAAGGCAAATCATTTGAAGGCATTGGTCACGGTAAGTTGATCGCATGTGGAAGAGGAGTCTTCAGCGGCTTGCAAGTTGAAATGGAGGAACCTACTATCCTACTATACATAAGCGGCTAATTGTGTCTGTTAGTGTGTGTGTTAGTGTGTACGTTCGACCGGAAATTCATAGCTCGAGTCACAGTAATAATAGCGCACTGGTTCTCACATATGTTGTAGGGGGTTGGATGCAGGGTCAACCCTATCGTTGTTACTCTTTGGAAATTTTTTACGACCCCCCTTGTATGTAACACTTGTGTAGAGACAGTGTTTACCATCAATTTTATTGCTACGTAAGTCATCAAAGATGAAACTTCGGCAAAATCCACGACAGATATTCATCGCTGCTTCCAAACACGAAAAAATGAGATGCATTCAAAGATATCCGTGTACTACAAAGGGTTACCAAACTAGGAGATAAAATAAACTGAACCAGTGACCGGAATATTAACAATATTACCTGATAAAAACTTATGAGAAGTCGGAAAATATTGTCGCTCCAATTGAAATATTGAAAACCTTCACGTTCTTGAGTTCAACACAATTGAAAATTGGAAAAAAAAATTGTAAAATTAAAACGCAATTTTTACACTCCTCTTTCTCGGGCTATAACTTCCTTCATATTCGAGCTTCTGCGCCGAAGTGATTTGATTTGGAAAACTCAAATCATTCTCTCTTCAACCATGGGTAGAATGGTATTCTGGTATTCTTCGGAAGTTAATTTAATAAAAATTTAGTGCGTTGTTACATTTTTCTGTGCAAACGCGACTTTTTACCCTTGAAACGATCATAACTTCCTTCAAAGTCATTCATTTGGGAAGTTGAACACGCTATGACAAACAACAGGATTCAATCTTTCTAACGAGCTCCATAAGGTTCCTGAAAAGTCAGCAGTTCAAAAATTAGTCCTTTTGTTACTTTTTGGGGGGTCGCGTTAGATTTTTCTGGAATCGCGACTTTTTTACCTTAAAACGATCATAACTTCCTTCAAATTCATTCATTTGGGAAGCTGAACACGCTTTGACAAACTACAGGATTCAAGCTTGGAAACGCGGGTTTTCTCAGATTTTACTGCCCGTAACTTCTTGGAAGACCAATTTCATGTTTAACTTAGGATGTGCTAGAAAACTTGGAGCATGCGCTTGCACCATATCCCTTGTCTTCGTGGGCGCCACGCCTCGGGCGCCCTTCTGATTCGCTGATGTATTTGAAAGCTCATTTAGAAGGAAGCGTGGCTTATAGATACTCTAGTATTAGCCATCTTATGAAAACGTAGCGTGCTGGCTATTATCCGGTATTACCAAGAATCTCACTGCCGGCCATCGGGAGAGTACGACCCCCCTCCAAGCTCACCTGAGTACGACCCCCGCGTTGTTACTCGCAACAACGTGGGGTTGACCCTAGTTGGATGGGGAATTAAGTGGTATGTGACAGGAACTGATAACGACCGATAATAGCTATAAGAGGGGCTAGGAAGCGAGTTTTGTCGTTCATATTGGTAGTAGGGCACCTATACTTACAAGAGTTATGTGGGGTGGTCTCCGGACATTGGTGGTACATGACTGAAAGCAACAACAACTAATCAGGGCTGACAAGATCCGTTAGAACGCGAAGCCGTCGACTCCGTTGCTTAGCTCGCATTGACACCAGAGCAACCATACTTTCAAGTGTTATAAGGGGCGCGGCGAAAACTTCGTTGCTAGGTGATTGGAGGTGACAACAACTAATAAAGGCTGATAAGGCACGCCAGAACGCAAAAGTCGTCGCTTCCGTTACCCAGCTTGCTTACTAGAGCATCCATACCTTCATGTGTTGTATAGGATGGGACGGGAATATTGTTGGTAGGTGATAGAAAGTGGTCACAATTGATAAAGGCTGATAAGGCTAAGGATAAGGTCAGAACGCAAACTTCGTCGATTCCGTTACGTAGCCTGCGCTGACACTAGAGCGTCCCAACCTACAAGTTCTATTTGTAGTGGTACGTGCACATTGTATCACTGTATGACCAGCTTACTTCATAGTAGTCGATTGCATAAACTCCATCAAGTTTTCAGTAGTTGACAAGTTTCATTTCCAGTGCAATATTAAAAAAGCCTAAATTCATTAAACCGCTAATAGTCCTCCTTTCGAGTTTCTGAATTAATGGTAATGGTGAATGTGAATCCTTCTATTATATAAAGCGCTAACTTTGTGTGTCGGTTTGTGTATCTGTATGTGTGTGTGTGTGTGCGTGTGTGGTATGTATGTATGTTGTCCGTCCGCAAAATGAAGTGAGTGAGCAGAAGCTCAGTGGGATAAACAAACCGTAAACAAATCGGGTAGCTTAAGGATTTGAGATATCAATGTTTTGGTAGCGGCATAGTTTGGTGATCACACCTCTTAGGGCTATATAAACACCTGCTGCAACTTCCGTTTCATTCCAACATGGTGCTGCCAGTGGCAGCTGAGGCAAGTGCGAAGACGGATGAGGATGAGGAAGGCAAGCGAAAAATTACCGTCAATATATGATTGTGTCCCTTTCTAACTGTCTGAAACACCATTGTGTTCATACCGCGTCACTTCAGGAGGTGTCTGTTGTCACAGAGGAAGGGACCATAGCGGAGGATGAAAGCTTGCGCATTAAATCGGAAGGTCCCGGCGGTTGACGGGGGACTCAATCTGGTAATGATAAACGCTCCTCTCAACTATGTTGCATGGCTATTCATTCTCACTTTGGAGACTGGACAGCAATCCTATCACGCTGCTAAGTTTTTTGAACTTCAAGTTACCAGATTAGTCCGCCGCTCAACCGCCGGACCTTCCTTGTTTTTTTTTTTTTTTTTTTTTTTTTTTTTCCTGCGCTAAGCTTTCTATCCTCTCTTGTCTCTGGTCCTTCCTTCTGTGATCCCACACCCCCTGGAAGTGACGGTATGCAACATAAATGTGTTTCATTACAGTAGTAAAGGACACAATCATGATATGACGGTGATTTTTCGCTTGCCTTCTTCATCCTCCCTTCCTCTTCCACTGCCCTCAGCTGCCACTGCAGCCCACATGTGAATGAACGGGAGTGTGACTAAGCAGGTGTTTATGTAGCCCTAAGAGTGTTATCACACTATGCTGCTTACAAACAATTGATATCTCTAATCCTGTAAGCATACCCGATTTGTAGCGGTTTGTTATCCATGAGCTATCATTCTCAACTACTTCATTTTTGCGGACGGACACACATCGTACATAAAAACACCACAGCACACCACACACATACAGATTACACAACCGACCGGGACAAACAAGTTAGCGCTTTATATATAGATAGGGATATGCCAGTTCAGCTCCGAACGTTATCACGCCTATTCTCGATGGACTTCAGCGAAACTGGGAAAGGTCTAACAAATTCAATAGGGAGGTGGTAATGGAGTACCTCATGCTGATATTCCATGAGTCCTCCATTTTCGCTAAAGCCTGCCGCGTGATGCGCGCGATAGCGGGCGGAGCAAAACTGATTTTTAATACGATAAACCGTTGTGTATGTGTGTTTGTCTGTACAATCGGAAATCCATAACTTCACTCCCTTCTGTCCCAGAGCTTCAAACATATAAGACGCATAGGGGGCTACAAGTGACAGCAATGATGGGGGGCGGGTACTGATTTCGCTCGCGCTGACATTGGAAATTTTGCATAAATGAGAACTATTCGGTGTGGGAAGAGGATCCAAACAGAGAGCGAAAGAAGGTGATAGTACGTGATAAGAAATAATAAACGTGGGCCGGGACGAAAATTCCATCGTCTCCGCTACGCCATTCGCATTGAAAGTAATATTTGTACACATGCATGTATGTAGGGGTGAAGCGGGGACTGAGAAGGTGAGTGAAAGAAATCGGCAGTATGATAAGAAGAGATAAGGAGCGTCAAAGTGTAGATACCACCAGTTACGTTGCAGCTTTCGCGGTGACAGGAGAACTTTGCACTTGCTTGTGTTCTAGAGGATCGTCCTAGAAGGCGGATATCGGGTGGTCAAAAGTGATAAAGACTGAAAACAGGTGATAATAAGGCTAAGAATTTAGGCGACCAGTTTCGTAGAAGTCTTCGAGGTGACAGTGAAACCCTCATTGCTGTACGCTGCATGAGGGGAGGGTCGCACGGGGACACCGATGGTAAGTGGTATCAGTTGGCGAGGAAGGACAAGGAATGATGAACGACGTGTAAATATGTCCATCATTGTTGCAAATATTAATGTAAATGTAAATACATCGAGATGGCGATTTGTTGATGATAGGTGATAGGAAGTGGTGTGCGTGTGTGTGGTGCAGTGTGTGTGGTGTGTGTGTGCGGCGTGTGGTGTGTGGTGTATGTGTATGTGTTTGTGTGTATGCCGCCAAGTAAGAACCATTTACTACAGGATGGTTGAGACCAGGGTCAACTGTCATTGTCGCACATTTCCGGATTTTTGCGATCCCCCCTGCTCTCGAGCGGGTACCCCCTGTTGTTCTTAAGAGTGCTCTTAAGTGCGGAAGCGCTGTAAATGTTTTATTTCACTTCACATTTATTTATTACATTGCTACTGCCCTTGCGTGGACCGTAGCTCGCAGGTTTAGCTCCTATCCAAGCAAAGGCAGTGGAAAGCAGACTCAAGGAAGTGCGGCCCCTGCACGGGTCAGATAGATTGGCTTTGTCGTTTGGGTTAACAATTTGCTTTTCGTTACTCGAATGTTCGGCTGGCTAATCGGCAGATGCTCCGCAATGATCCTCTCAGCAAACTGATAAACTATTAAAACCCAGGCAACACCTGCAGAATAGCATTATTTATATCTAAGTATCGTCGACGACCTGAATCAGCAAGTAGCGAGTACCCTTACTGCTGCCGCAATCAAACGTACTACATTCCCCTTTCAGTTTTATTTCATTTATAAGTAAACTGGAGCTGTTGTCCCACTTTCAACACACTAGTAACACTTGCCCATCACACAGTACGTGCGACTCGTGGAAAAATGAACTTGCAATCAAACTAGTCCAACGAAATCGTGCCCATTCAAATTGAACAGGACTATAGTTACGTGAAATAGTCACTTCATTGCATGGTTAGACATATGTATCTGACCCACTCAGCTTTGGTTCATGGTTCAGATAGACTAGCCAAAAGGAATCCTTACATTCTCCATCCTCAAGCCGGAGCCGAATAGGCGTCAAAGCGTACTGATGTTTGAGGGAAAGTGAAGTGTGGTCCCGCACGAAACAAAAATGGAAAGGAAGAAATGGCAAAAAACAAGTAGTAGCGGTGGAAGACTCACGATAAGTGAAAATTTGGGGCGCGTGCTCAGCGGCGTCAGCCTTGGAGCGACTGGTATCACCCGGACGCTGAGAGAACGGGACGCGGAGAAAGAAATATTTTCGGGGGGAGTAACTCTCTTGGGACATAATTTTTGAGTTGTTGAGGTAGATCTGAACTGTGCCTAAAGTGCGCTTTCAGAAAACTACAAGGATTACCCAACACACCGGAAAGTGCTTCTTTTAAAAGTAAAAAACTCAAAATTGTGAGAAGGCGCACCTCCAACTTTTGAAGACCAGTAATATCTTTTGTATGCGACATTTTGGAAAGCTGTAAAAAGTTTCAGAAACTACAAATACTTTTCTACTAAATCGGTAAGAAAGTTTTATGTTCGGCTACTTTTTAAAAAATTGTCCCGTTCGAACATTTTGCGTGCGAAGGCGAGATTTTGGCTTTTCAGCAGTCGTAACTCCATTTTCATTTTTGTGATTCACGTTTCGCATGGGAAGTGTTGTAGATATACATGTACTCATGTGTGGTCTACCGTAGTCAATTGCAGACCACCCTTCTAAGCGCCAATTTATAGGGTTTGATCTGGCATTAATACAATTTGACCAGGATATTTGACCGGGTCAACTACTGAATAAACCCGATAGTTTCTTAAGATATCCATTGTATTCGTTTCGTCTTCCGGAATAAATCTTCTAAATTCGACTACGCTTCAACTAGCGACCAGGATCAACTACGCCGTGCACCCGACATCACCAAGCAACGCTCCCAACGTTGAATGCTGACACTCTACGCGCTATTCTTAGCGCCCAAGCTGCTGCCCAGGAGAAGATGCTGCAAGCCGTCATGAAGGAAATGCTGCACCTATTCTCCACGATCGCATCCAGTCCGACGACCTCCCACACCACATTAGCCGAGTTCGTCACCAACTCGCTATCAGGGACAACCGTCCGTTAGAACCGTTCGAACGAAGTGGTCGCATGTTGTTCGGAAGGGGGTCGCAATTTCGAGGACTGCCAGCCACAGGCGCGTGCGTGGCGTATCCGTGGGCAAGGCTTGCTTGTGCAAACCGCATTAGATTCGATTTATTATGCACAGAGAGACAGTTTAAGGCAAACTACGGTGTTTTCCTTGAGGAATAAAGAACAGTTGAATGCATCCCTATGAAAGGTTTGACTTCTCGGGGCGGAAATTAAAGTTCTTAGGAGACCTATCTTTCTGAGGACGATTCTTCCAGACAACGATAAAACATATAAGAAAGCAAAAATGGCCACGGAAATGGGGACGCCTCTTCCAGAGGACTGTAAAGCTTATAGGGATGCAGAGTTCTCGTAGTCTTCAAAAATGTCTTCGTCCCTCTCCAACAAGTTCTTTGAAGGAAGTCAATATTGCTGAAAGCTCAAAAACTCGCATATGCTGCTCAAAAACCAATGGGAACAAAATGTTCGAACGTGTGATTTTCTCGAAAAATGAACTTTGAAAAACGGTTTAGGGCTTGTTAGAAAAAGCAAATCCTGTACTTTCACCCCATGAAAAAAGTGCATCACAGAAATGAAAAGTGAGTCATGGTCGCTGAAAGGCCAAAAACTCGCTTTTGCCTGAAAAATGTTCAAACGGTACAATTTTTTGAAAAAGGAGACAATCACTAAACTTTTTATACTGTTTTGTTAGAGAAATGTTTGAAGTTTCTGAAACTTTTTTCAGATCCCCAAAATGTCGCATACGAAAGGTATTTTGGGCCTTCAGAACCTTTCATAGCGATGCATTCAACTGTTCTTTATTCTTTGAGAAAACATTGCAATTCGCCTAGAACTGTCCCTCTGCGCATAACAAATCGAATCTAATGCGGTCTGCTCAGGCAAGTCTTGCCCTCGGATACGCCATGCACGCATCTGTGGCTGGTATTGGGAAGTCTATTTCATCTTGCCATGACTTGCTCAGTTTTTTTTTCACTGCTACGCTCTGATGCGACGATGCGAGCTCTCCCTGAAAGCTTTGCTGAAGACAGAGAGATTTTTTCACCATGTAAACTAATTTACGCGGAGAAACACTTCAGGACGAAACAGCAAGCCTGGAGAGAATAATTGTTTTGAGCTTATGATAAGATGTTTTTATGAGCGTTTCTCCCTCTTCCTTCATCCGCTTACCAACTACCGTTGCGATTAACGTTGCGGGTCCTTGAAATTGCGACCCTCCTCCCTCGGCCCATAACCGAAATGTGACCTCTTCGTTTGAATAGTGCGAACGGACGATTGACCCTGGTTGGGACACTTGTCAAGAAGTACAGAACACATACCAGCTCACGGAGACGAAGCTCCACCTATGATAGGTGGGGCGCGCACCTGAACGTACATCGCTTCGGGCAGATTAGAGAACAGCTCAAAGCTGAGTGTGGTATGAGTTTATTAGTCGATTATGTGAGGCCTGTCCGCGGTGGGAGCAGCGTCCTTTGAATGGACTGTGCTTGATGAAAAAATGCGTAACTCCGTTAGGGGAAAGCCCAAGGAACAGAAAAGCCGATCCAGGAGGGCTATATCTACGGTGCTCTAAGCATATTTGAACCGAGCAAAGGGCCGCCCACAATAGGCTGAGCGTGCTCATGAATGGACGCTATCAATGATGTATCCTCATAACTCGGTTGTAAGAAGTCCCAAACACCGGAAAAAAAGAAAAAGGTCGACGAAGGGGGGAGGGTCAACTGCAGTCAATAAGCGTGAAGAAAGTGGCACATAAAGAGAGGTCAAGTGCATTGTGTTGGTGGGTGGAGCACGAGATGGGCAGAGTTTGCCAATGAACTTACTCTTTAGTTCCAAACAATCCCGGATGCCGGGAAAAATGGGTAAAGCTGACAAATAGGAGGTGAAATGCTATTGGTGGGTGGAAAGAGCACTGAGGTGGGCGGAGTTTGTCACAATGGAGTGAAGAGACATCGATGGCCCTGTTTAATGCCATGCCGTCCGCTGTGGTGCAATACCGCTGGAAGTGAATATTCGAGCAGGCAGTGGACTGCCTTAGTAACTCCTATATTTCTTTATCAGAGCTGGTCATAAGGATCTATGGTGCCTTCTTCGTGGACGTACTGACAGGCTTGCGTATGAAGGCGCCTGTAACGTGGTCCGATGGATCTCCAACTGACTTTGTTCGGAATTTTCAAAAGGATGTGGAAGCCGAAGCGGACGGCCGTCATTGTCTCTACGTGAGTTTTTTTTTGTTTGAAGATTACTTGGTTCGCTTTTATTGTTCTGGCTCTGTGCGCTTCGCGAAACGCTTCTCTGTAACGAAAGGGAAGTTGGCTGAGAGAATCCTGGAGAACCACTTGAACTTGTTGCATTATTTTCACAGTGAATACACACCTTTTCGCCGCACCCTTCCATCGGCCGCTGCTACACTGCTCGTGCATGCCACGAGAAGAGCGCCTCCCCCACCCCGGCAGAAAGTGGTCATAGATAATGAAGTAGTGGTTCACAATCTGTCGAGAGCCTTCCTGAGCTCCGAATTCCCGAATCCCACGTTCCCCTAGCAAATTCTTCTGATGTCATTAGCATTGAGCGCTATTATGAAAAAAAGAAATAAATTGATTTTCAGATGGAAACATTTGAATGAACGTAGCAGAATGTCATCAGTTCCGTTTCAAAGGCATGCCTCAGCTTCAGATGGGGGTGATTCTTGCACACGAATGCGAAACTATTAATGCGGAATGGGCCGGGATCACCCGTCAACTGTAGTTACGCTGATGATCGATTTGCTCGAACGGACATTAGCAACATCGCCATTCGTCCCTGTCGCATGCTAGAGTGGTCCAATGAATCCGCCGCTCAAGGAACAGTTGAGCTCCTTTCGATAAGAGCTTTCGTAACATTGCATGAACATTGTATTCAAGCCGGCGGTCGTTCAGAGGTTCATTTGACGTCCCGATGGATCCACTCGGTGACCGCTCCAGCCCCGGCCATCCCAAAGTCGCATGACGTGCCTGGCGACCTGCTCTTCGACTCCTTGGCAAGAACGACAGCGTCCCTATTCTTCAACCATGGCGAAGTTCGGAACTCCGAATCTCTCCGCACTTGCGCGTATAGGGTGACTTCAAGAACTTCCTCTCGACAGCGCTTTGAATAACGCTGAGCGCATGCTCGTCCTGCCTGCGCAGAGTCCATGTCTCTGAGGCGTAGGTTAGGGCAGTAAGGACTGCGGAATCAAAGAGGTGGGCACGGAACCCTGTGAATTTCATCTTCTTCACTATTTCCGATGTTCTTGTAAGCTCTTCATGTCGCTCTTCTCCTCCTGGTCAGCTCTGGAGCTAGGTCTTCATCATATTGATCTTCCGACCCACGTCACATAGCTGGAGCATTCGCTGATGTTCGTTCCGTTGAGCGTGAATGAGCCATCATGAACCAATCCGTTTCTCATGGATATTGTCTTCTTTAGGTTGGCTGCAAACCGACTTTACTACAGGCGCACTCAAAATCAGCCAGCATTCGCCATGCTTGCTCGATATTCGGCGTCACGAGAACGATATCATCGGCAAGCCGGAGGTGCAGTAGTTGCCGTAGGTCGACCTTTACTCGCATGTCTTCCTGTTCCAGTTGACGCATGAAGTTTTCGAGAACGGCGCTGAAGAGTTCGGGCAAGATGATGTCACCCTGTCGAATCACTCTACGACGATGATGACCTCCCTGCACGGAGGAATTCGGGCAGTAAATTTGCTGTAAAACTCACGAAGATTCCTTCTGTACTGAGTAGGCCCTGCTGCCCAAGGTTTCGATTACCGCTCCGCCTTCACAGAGTCAAAGGCCTTCTTGGAGTCGATAAACGTGATACAAAGCGTCATCTTGTACTCTCGTGAAAGTTCACTGAGTTTCGTTAGCGTGTGGATATGGTCGATGCTGCTGAACCCTCTTCAGAGTTCTGCTTGCTCCCATGACCGTCCTTTATCCAGTATTCTGCCGATCCCGTTGATAGTGACTCCAGTGCAAACTTCACCGGTTAAATATAGCAGGCAGATTGGGTAGTTGTAGTTGCCAATATCGTCCAAGTCCTCCTTATACAGCATTACGGCCTGCTGATCTTCCGCGCAGTAGGTACCTTGCATTAGGACAGGTAGTAGTAAAGAGTTCAGCTGGGACTAGAACTCGCACCTCTCGCTTTCCGGGCAAGTGCGCTTGCCCGGAAAGCGAGAGGAGCGAGTTCTAGATCCGCCTGGGGCGAAAGTTTTGTTCACAACCCAGCATTCTTGTGAAACATTCGCAAGGCGAACTGCGGTCAAAAACAGCAGTTAACAAACAAAAACAAGTCAAAAATAGTCCAGCCAGAGTTTCAACGATAGTTGGCGATGTATTCTCCAGATGGTACGGTTCATCCACGAGACCGCATGCTGTTCATTTCTTTACCGACTTCACGGCATGTCGAAATTTGAACGAGAGAACTGAGGGAACGACGTATCTATCCTGTTGATGAGTAGTCAGGTGGACTGGGCTATCGAAAAGATCCAACGGAAGTCGTGAATGGCTTTCTCCATTGCTCTTTGATGTGCAATGTACTCCATCCGGTTGTCCGAGGCAGGTGATCTTGGTCTTAGAGCTGGCAAAGCTTCGGCTAGTAGTGAAGATGCTCCTCTCACCCTCTGCATCTCCAACTGGTAGTGCTGCTCTTCGCTCCTTGAGATACTCCTTTACCGCCTCTGCATGGCTCCGCAAGCCCGAACGTGAGTTGGCGCTCGCCTGCAGCTCGCGCGACTTCACGCTTGCGTATCAGCTCGAGAGTTTCCACACAGACGTCCCTTGGTGACTTTCAAACTCTCTGCCTTCCTGCCGCTATCGCGCAGGAGTTCAGCGAGCCGATGGTGTTCGTCGTCTGTTTTAGATGACAGAATCCTCCCACAAGCTTGCAAGGAAAGTAAAGCGGTCTCAGTTGACGAATGTCCTACGGTTCCGCTCTCTCAACTCTCTCTCAGAACGCATCGAAATGTGAACTCTTGTGCGGAGAAGACGAGTCCGCATAGAACTTTGGAACAACAGCGACACTGGTTTAAAACCGATTGAACACGATGTTCTCTATCTCATTTCGGAACTGTTCATCAGGTGACTTCCAAGTGCAAAGAAGGTGAGAGGGTTTTTGGAGCTTTGAGTTACCGTGGATGTGCTGCTCGACACCATGAACACTGACAATCGCTCGCCTTCTTCACTCCATTCCATTCCCTTTTGCCGATGTAAAGTTCGTCAGTATTTCATATTGGGCCAATTTATTTATTTATTTAACTACCAGTTTAGCTCCGCCCGCTACCGCGCGCATTGATGGAACTGACAATCAATGAAGCTTCAGGTTTCACCGCTAAATTATAGCTGCTTCGTCAAATGTATTTGTCGTTGCATGGGCTGCATCACCTTGGCTGGTATCTCACTGTTTTGATAGCCGCGGTGAACTGCCAGCTAAAGGATGATGTAAACACCACTATGCGTCGAGTTCGATGGTAGTTTATGCCGTCGAATTGTCTCAAAACGGGATGATGGCCCAGTATCCATTATCATGTTTATTGAAGCATCGCATTTCATCTCATCGAGAATCTAGTAAAAGTGTAGCGGATCGAAAGGTCGTTTGAAGTTTGCATATTACAGCGCAGATGAAATTGTATTTGAAATGAAAGGCATTATCCTACAATCTGCTCTCTATTTTCTCTTCCAAGTGCGTGTTACGCATCGTAAGCATTTATCCTTACTTCAATCCTTCATCAGTCGTTTATCCATTCGGGACCCCACCAAAAGTATGTTCCGTCCCACCCCTATATCATGCCCCCAAATCAGCTCCGTTGACGACTGCTGGAAGTGCACTATGAAATGGTTCGATTGATAATTTGTGTTTCAGATGTTTTATCTCGCTTTTATCACTCGTTATCACTTGGTGACCTCACCAAAATATGTTCCCGTCCACCCCCTATATAGTGTCCCAAGAATCAGGTTCCGCGGACGACTTACTGCGGAACGCACTATGGAAGTTTCGTGAATTTGTGGCGTTATTCAGAGCCCTTTATCTGCTATTGTCAAGTTTCGTTATCATTTGGCTGACCACACCAAGTTTAGTTCACGGTCCAGCCCCCTATATCATATCAAACAATCAGTCCCAACGACTGACTGCGCAGCCGGTGCTTGAATTTCGTGACACACGCCCAAACACACACAACGAAGACATAGCGCTTTATATATAGTAAGGATTGTACAGCGGTGACAAGGGGAAATGGCACAATTTGACGACAGTTACAATAGAAAGGAGCAGAACAGATGAAAGTTATATATTGTATAATTAAGTAATTATAACATGAACAGTGTTAAATAATTATAAAATAAACAATGTAGTGACATAAGGGGTAAGGTGGGAGGGGGGATTGCTGGGAAGAGGAAACCATGGCTCGCTAAGAGAAGGAAGGGGGTACCCGGCCAAACATTGCAAGCTCCCAGGCGGCTTGGGGCATCGGATACCAGCTTAGTAAGTCCGAGAACCTCTCTAGGGAACCAAGGCCTGATGGACGCAGGAGAGTAAGTTTGTAGCGAAGGGAGCAGGTGAATGAATAATGGTACAAAGTTAGCAGGTGCTCCGACTAAGAATGACCATAAACTTACAATAAATAACGCATCTAGCGATTTCACGACACCTCTGCGCCATCGGATCGGTTTCTTACCTGAAACTGCGCGAAACACTGACTGCAAGCCGAGGGCCTGAAATACACGGTGGGGGATCTACGTCCATCATCAACTCAGACCTGGAGCAACTTCATGCTTGAGATAGCGAGAGAGCTGAATCTGAAACGTACGTCTCAAATCTCAAATCTTAGCGCTGAAGTCGCCGACGAAGACCTTGAAGAATGTATGATCTTGCCTGCGTGTGTAACTCAACCAATTCCATCTCCTATCCTTCTATTTTATGAACCGCTAAAAAGCTTGGTAACTTTTTGTTTCCCTCATCATTATGACTCTTCAAAGATGGCTTGCTTCAGTTAATTTCAGTTCAACCATTGAGTATTATGTAATTCCAAAAAAATTCATGTGCAAAGGAAGCAGTTTCGCCATTAGAGGCCCTTTTTGAAACCCCGCAGTCCGAATACGAAATTCAAATTGTTTTTTCTTAGTAGTTTAGTCTTCACAAGAGCAATATTATCGAATTGTTCTAGCGTCGCGTCGAGTAAGCAAGATAGGAATGACCGTCCACTAAAAAGCATCCTCACGAAAAATTTGACCTTCTCATATTCTTCAAAGTGTGGTTGGCACCCGTACTTCCGACATCCCCAACTGAGAGACGATTTTTTCTGGTTTTTTTCCTTGATCACATGAAAGTCCAAGCGCAGCACAACATCGGCCACGACCTGATAAATATTACGGATGCGATGATGATGCTATTATGATGCCACAACAAGAAGCCATAGTTCGGCTCCGAGAGCAGGATATCCCAACTTGCACACTTCTGCACAATAACGGCAAACATGGTACGAATACGAGAGGTAAAACCTTGGCGATGGCGCTGTTCATATGATCCTCTAAAGCGTCACAGTGACACTTAATTTTTCCTCCTAACGTGGCAGTTTCAAAATGCGCCATATGGGACTAAGCTCCGGAGCAGCAGAGAAAAGAGTGCTGCGACATCGCGTGCCCCTCCCCCCGATTCCCGAGTTTTACCGGAGACAATTCCTTGTTTTTCCTTTGCTACTCGTCCATCACAGGTTCGTTTGTTTCCAGTTTCCAATGTGCAAAATAAACGATCTTTTCCGTTTTGACTGGTTTGTGCGTTTCTGCTTCAAGCAAGACTTGAACTTGGAAACATGATGGCTGACTGCGCGTACTGCCCAGCACTTAGCATTCTTGAACAGGAGATTTCATGTTGTTTTTCAACAATTTCTATTCTGCAGAATGCATTAGTCCTTTGATTTCACTACTGTACAAAACCAGGTTTAGAATTTAAGTCGCGGACCATTAGCGTGGCGGCGCCGCATGCCTTCATGTAAAGTACGGCGGCGCTGCATGCCTGCATGAAAAGTGAAATTTTCGCTAATAACCCACTTGCGGGGAATAAGAAGGGGTAGAATCGGAAACCCCATGAGGGAGGGAGGGGGCGTAAAGACGCGGCTATTTGCTCGACACGATTTTCACCCTGATCCAGATTAAGATCTCTGCAAAAACCGCGCATATCTCGGTCCAACCTTGTCATTGCATGACTCACCCTTACACTCCACTCAATTCAGAACCAAAACTCAAGTTTCAACAGTAATGTGCAATTTTGCTTGTAGCTTTCCCTCGCTACTTGCCTATCATCGTCCATTAGGGATTGTGTTGCAGATACATGTGATAAATGGAACTAAGGCCATCGAAGTTGAATTGATGTCTCACTTTTGTGCTCCAGCATTCGACTGGGAATATTTAGTGTGCAGGAAATGATTATGTCGAAAGCTCTCGATAAATTATTCACTGTTCTGTGTTGGACGTGCATTACATAATCAGTGGACAACTGCGGAAAAAGACAAGTATACATGGATTCTTGCTGACTGGGGTCGACAACTGCGCAACCTTTGCTGGCTGCACGCAATACGTCAAACACCAAGAGAACAACATTAGTGTAGGGAGATTCCATTAAGGAAAAGACAAAGATCGAGAGGCTACAATCTGATTTCAAGAGTTCTATTATACACTAGTATTTTTAGTTACGATATAATGGAGCTATTTCGTAAGAATACCCACTATAGTGTCGTTCATGTGCTTTTATTGGTGAGCCTACGTCAGGGTAAGACGAGATGCAGAAGGAACTTTTGGAAAACGACCACCACCCCTAACCCCACCCTCCCTCTAGAGGCCGAAGTTCATGAAACGACTCTGAGAAAAGTGGAAAATTTGATTAACCCCGCGAAATTTTCATTAAAAGAAGCCCTGCTACCCCACTCTCTTCCGGAAGTCGTTCTACACTTAGAAAAAGCCAAAGAAGGAAACATTAGCAATGATTCCTACTTACGAACGGAAAAAAACGACGATTACTCATGAATGATAGCATCTCTTTTTCCTTTTTTCCTTTGGAAGACTGACCAAGACATAGTATTGCACAGGCTATGCTCTTCAATCACGTACACCTTTTGGTTGATAGAAGGCTTACAACTGCTTCAGACACCTCTGTGTTCATTGAAGTTGGGGGTTGGCTAGAGCAGCTTATCTACTGTTGTCCTTACTTATTCTTATCCACTAGAAGAAATCGAACAGTGGTATATCTCCATACTCTTGTGACCTCTTGTGAAAGCTCCTATTGATGTACATTCAAAGAGCCTTGCCGTATTTCTTTTTGAATTCGGTTTTTCTGATCGGCTGCCATGTCACGGTTGTTCTACGGAGTGAAATGTTTTCTTCTCAACCGCACCGCTTCATGCAAAGTGATAGGACATATCTTTTTTGAGTTTTTATTTGCTCTAATTTACCACGTCTTTGGGTTTCACTTCCATCATGAATAAGGTCTAGTTTTAGGCCTACGTCACAACCTGTTCAATCCACGGAAATTCCAAATTACATCCAGGGAAAATTCCCCTTGAAACGATGATGAAATAAATCAGACCTTTTTCAGACCTACCATTAGTCACTTCTTTTTTTGCACGTTAGATCAGTTTTCGAACGTTTCAGCGCTAAAAAATTTTGTGGGTAATTGCAACGTGATAGCTCTTTTGTTAGACTCCAAGTTGGGGTGGAAAAACCAAATTTGGTGAAAAGCGACGCGACTTTTTTAGGAGCCTAGGAGGGGGCTCCTTGGAGGATGACATGTTTGATTAGTGGTCATATCACTGATCGATTTCTCCTAGTGGAAAGCAGCGTTAAAGGTAGTTGATGGTTTCGCCAAGTTTCGTAGACCACACCTCCCATTAAGCAAGTTCGAAATTCAACAAGTTTGCGATAAAAAGAAGTGAACGGTTTCAAACAGCGGGTAATCCTTCTTAAACGGTATGTGATATTACGCAGATGAAATGTCCACCTCCAGAAAAGCGACATTACTCACCTAATGCAATAGCTCCAAAGTCAAGAGGAAAACATGGTTTTCCAAAATCAAAAATCTTAAGTGAAAATATGATTTCCTACAGAACTGGCGCTTCGAAACTTCGGGAACCTTCTTGTGAGAATCTAGTTGAGGGCCACTTCATTATATTCCCCCCATTAGAGGCGGTGAAATTCGCCTCTAAGGGCATTCTCCCCTTAAACGCGTATTTCACGGTAAAAAGGTAGCTTACTGGGAATAACGATAAAGCTGGTCAGTAGAGCAGGAGTGACTAAGAGCCATAAAGACCGATCCGGTGCCCAACTAACAAGATCTCTTCCTTGTCCGTTGGATTCCACTTAGATGAGATTCTCGTCCTTGTCCCCTTTCTGCTATCTAATCACTTGCCGAGTATAAACCTTTAGCAAGTGATTAGAGTACCTCAAAGGAAGCGATCACGCTGGCGTGGAGGTAGGGTTTTAGTGACAATGACGCCTTATCTCGCCCTTTATAAGGCGACACTGCCACTGAAACAACACCCGCTGTCTCATTTGGCAGGATCCCTACCCATTCCGATACGTGGCATTCCTTATCATCCGAGCAGGATTTATGTTGACAACTTCCTCCAAAGCAAGATTTCACGATGAAAGTGAGGGTAAAAGAAGGGGATAACCTTGTGAGAGACAGGCGGGTCACTTAGAGGCAAAGCCTGAAATTAGCCCGATCAGTAGGGAGGATACCTCGAAGTAAACTGTAAGCTTCGTACCTACATAGATAACTCCACCTTCGTCGAAAAAATTGCGCGGTTAGGGCACTGATAGTTACGGGTCTGCAACCATCGGCCCTTGTTGCAACGATTCCCACCTATCGCGTTGATGTAGAGATCAGCGTGCTCTCTCGTGTGCTTTGTCTTCTTTGATCGCCCTGTCTCGCCATGGTACCACATCCTATTTTACTTAAGGTTAAGGTCTAATTTTAGTGTTTCCGAGATTTCTCTTGCTTTCCCTCCCATTTTCAGGTAATAACTACGCAACACACTTATACACCAGTTTTATCCTTGCATTCAAGGGTGCGTACCAAGCTAATCTCATCGAAGGATACGCCCTCGGCGATCTAGCATGGCTCACTATTGACATAGTACACGCGGCACGCCCATTAACTATGTAGAAACTCGCCGCAGGTCTAATATATGCGAGTAATCAGATAGCAGAGAGACCGTTGGCGATTGAGAGGGCACAATGATGAACTCGCATCAATGCGGAAATCGACGGGCAAGGAAGGCGTCCTGCATATTTCTCGGGACTCTCATGGATTTTCCTTCTTTTTTGTTCACTCACCGACCCTGACTTAATTTGAAATGAAATGCTTTTTTATCTTAATTTCTGCCTACAATACAAATCAAGATTCAGTTTTTTTGCTTTATAAGAGGGAAGTTTGAATGTTCGTAGAAAATTTGCTTAAGTTGTAAAAGTAGAGGTTTTTCCGGTGGATTTATGGAAAGGAGGGCGTGTGCCTAAGGTTCATTGCAAAATCGTTTGAACTACCTCTACATAATCAGTATTCGTTGGTAGGCTTAAAAATACGTAAGAAGTAGCTAATGAAAGAGGTCGTATTGTTACCCTTCAACAATATTGGAGAGGGGATCGCAAAGATTTCAAAATCCTCACAAGGCACGGTGACACTGCCTCCCCGTTTGACACATAGGTGCTGCATACCGGAAGTGGGTTCCGGCACCTTTTCACGCCGGATTAGGCGCCAGTGCCGCTGAAGCGTCACCTAT
Organism: Ostertagia ostertagi; assembly: GCA_036418205.1. Lineage (NCBI taxonomy): Eukaryota > Metazoa > Nematoda > Chromadorea > Rhabditida > Trichostrongylidae > Ostertagia > Ostertagia ostertagi. The sequence continues at coordinate 127,900 of MU868394.1, forward strand.
CGTCTCGCTGGGTAGTGCCTCTACCCGAACCATCATACAACTTTCATTATCGTCCCCATAAGCATTATCGTGACCAAAGAACGAAAATTATAATATTAGATCGTCCTTCAAGGTTTTTCTCCTTAGATTCCCCAGGGTAAAATGTTCCTTCCAAGTCCCATGTCTTACGACTTGCTATACACCATTCCAAAGTGAACTACCTACTCCACAGGGATACTTATTCTTTTTTACATTCAATGTGAATATGTTGGACACCAGGAAGTCCAATTGGTGAAACTAGCCTAACCGGCAAAAAGCTCCCTCTTTTTCCACCAAGAGAAATTATCGATGAGTACCGTCTTTCATCGATGAAGTACCGTCTGGCCTCTTTGTTCCTATTTTCTCATCCATTGCTAAGAACAAGTAATTTTTGGATTGCTGTTTCCTCTAACCGAGTCATCCTTTTGTTTTCTCACGTCGTATAAATTATTTGCAGGTCTAATTTCAGGCTTGCTTTATAAAGCCTCTGTAGACCCCTGACAGTTATGGGTTAGAATTTGAGATATAGTGGTCAACCAGCCATAGCGAAAAAATCAAACTTCGAACAAGAGCGCATAACTTCTAGGACAACCCAATAACCGAATACTCAGGAGAGGCCGTGTTTAAATACAGGGCACATCGCGATAGATTTCTCCTGGTGGGAAACAAAGCTGGAAGGAAATGTTCTTAGAAGACCCTATGGAGACGATTAGGAAAGTGATCCTACCCAATGAGACGAAAGTTGAGCCTTCAGGGGCAGTGATGTCTTATCAGCGGCGTGATAAGGCACCGAGACCCACTTCCAGCTCGCCCTTGCACCTCTGTATCAGACGTGGAAGCCAGGGTTAATAACGGTCGAGGAAATCCTCGACAAGGGTTCGTATTTACTCCGATGGGTGCAGGGTGAATACCGGTTCAAAGAATTTTTGACAGAGGTATCGTGCTTGTCGGGCTGGGTCATGAGGGATCGTATTCGTGGGGGTCAGTAACATCACTGGTGCAGATAGGAGTGAGCGGCAGTAGCGCAGCAGAAATCGAAGACATGTTAAAAAAAACATGATACAAAATATACTTTGCAGGTTCAGTCGCTCCATATCTCTACTTTTATGAGAGGGACGTATTTGAAAGCAGTACAAAAAATGTAAGTGCACTTTGGCAAGGAAGGGGCCACATGTGCACTCGCGCTGCAAATGCACCCCCTCTACAACCGCCCGCTCTCTCACCCTTGATACCTCAGTGAGAATGGCACTGTTGTTAGGGACGCTGTCGCAAAAACGACAACCCCGAAGGAAAGGCTCAGGGCAGATGACGCTGTTGTTTAAGCTATAGTAGTTACGAGATGTGTTCACTACAATGCAGCTTTTGTCAACTGCCCATGATCATAACACCTTTCAATCGATTCTGCAACTTCGGGGTCGGATGCGGATACAAAGAAAAAATCGAATGATGACGATTGCCCCTTTTCTTATTGCTTATATTGGAAGAATGTATTCTCGACACATTTCGAGTGTTACCTGCAAGTTGCACCTGCAATGGTGAAGAAAATAGCGGCTTTTTGAGATGCCGAAAATCATCCTCGATATAACCTCGACGCATAGCTCCTCAACTAGAGAACCTAGAAGGACGACGAACATACTGTTGGAAAGCGTAAACCTTTTGATTCCCAAGACTGTCTTCGTTTCTTCAAGGTCTTACGAAATTAGGGAGATGTTGCCTTTTAAAAGGCAAAACTCGCATGAATGTTTCAGCATCCTCGATGCTGCGTCGACGGATTTTGAGAGACTATGTCTCTTCGAATTGAAGACTTTCATTGCAATACTGCCTAAAAGTCTAAGAGCAGCAGCAGCAAGTCCTAAGAGCAAATCTAGCCCTACCGTGTGTTGTTCAAAAGGTTGGGTAATAGACGAATGGAACCTTTTCATCGAGGGAGTAGATTCGGACGTTTTTTACAGGATTTCAGCAAATCTGACCCAGGGACAAATCACGCCGCAGTTGCCGTTAAATCGGCCGTGATCGATACACTCAGCTGTTGTGATTTCGCGTGTGCTCTGTTTCAAGGGGGTCGTGCCAAGACCTCGATTTCAGAGGGTCACACTTCTGCGACCACGTCGTTGAAACGATTTTCACCCTGTATGAGAGGTGGGGGGGGTCGTGAGCAGGGTTCCTCGACGGGCACAACGGTACTGCTGCCACTCATTCGCTGTGATCGTCAATTTCATAGGTGTTGAAGTTAGCGTAAAGCAAATGATATCTTACAGCTGTCTAGAATTAAATTTTGAATGAAAAGCGGTTGTTTATTTGCTCGGTAGTGGCCAGTAGTACGACATTAGAGGGCAACGCGTCATGCAGATAAATCGTTGGAAATGAGCAATAAATATCCAAATTAATGTATACGCTTCAAGAACCTAGTGGAGGAACAGTGTATTAGTAGAATGGCTAAGACGGAGAGATTCGCACTTTTCTTGGCACCATCAAATACTGTAGCCGCAAATGTGTGATTCATCGTAACGGGTTCGAAAAGGAAGCTACACAAACAAAAGAATGTTCAGATTATATGACCAGAACATCGAAGACCTGATGATGCAGGCCAAAAAGATCAAGTACGGCGTCGTCGGACAGAGGAGGCACCTTCCTCTACACGCCGCTTTCCATTCTAGAGAAGAACTGTTTCTCGGAACATGCGACAGCAGAGGCGTGGCGGTGTGGGTGTCCTCGTCACCACGCACTTGGCCATAAACATCGATTTGTACGAAAGCCTCACGACCCGAATCGGACGTTTGAGAATGAGGAGTAAGGTTCTACTCCTGCTTTGTCAATCTTCTGCATGCACCAAAGTCAAGCTACAACGAGAAGGAACACGAAGCATTCTATATGGAATTGGAGAAGTTCTACAGGAAAGATCATACCTCCTTCAAGGTCATGGTCGGCGACTTCAACGCTAAGATTGGCCTAAGAAGAACGACTGAAGAGTTTCACATTGGTTCTCACGGAATGGAATGGAATGAACAGTGTGAGGGACTGTAAGAATTCATCATGTCGATTAACATGGTAAATCGCAGTTTCAAAAGCCCCTCACCTTTGTTGTCGCCGGAAACTCTCGAACTGATACGCCAGCATGGAGCAACACGAGCTGCAGACAATCACCGACTCATGTCTGCGCTTGCGAAGCTATATAGAGAGGCGATGGAGGAAGATCTCAAGGAGCGAAGAGCAGCAGTATTAGCTGAAGCAGCAGAGGCTGGGAGGAGCATCTGCAACGCGCGCCGAAGCTTTGCCAGCTAAAAAATTAAGATAACCTGCCTCCGACGTCCGGATGGAACAGGTTTTGCCTCCCGAATGGTGTGCAGAGAGTTATCCACTCTACTCGAATCTCTTCGACAGCCATGTCCATATGCCTACTTAACAACTGTAACAGATGGATACGTCGGTCCCTCAGCTCTCTCTTCCGAACTCCGACGATGCATCAAGTCGGGTGAAGAACCACGAAACAACACAACACCCAGTCTGAGAGCGTTATAAACCGGTACATCCAAAGAACGCACCGCCATCATCATCAAAACCCTGGCCGACCCTTTCCTGTCGGAATGCAAGCGTACCCACTCCGTGAGAACCAACAGCAACCGTGTTGCCTGTACAGAACGGGGACTTGACGACATTGGCAACTATTGCCAAATCTGCCTGCTGTCTGTAATCTACAAGCTATTCACTGAGCCATCCTTAAAAGCGAGCGGATTACGATAAGTTGGACGTGGTTCATGGTGGAAGTGGAGATGCTGAATAATGCCCCAGTGGCGAAAAAAAGCAAAGAAATCCGTCAAGGAGGCGCAAAATGGGACCCCTTTCTTGTCCGTCGACTCCGATAATGGACGAGCTAGCAACCAATTAGAGAGGTCGTTTGCACATGTTATGCTGATAGCCTCTATGATTTCAGCACAGCATCATGCTTTGATTGATCAGCGCATTCCTATTTGAAAAGTTATAGGATACACTCTGGAAGTGGAATATCTCGTCACATTGGCAATCGAAGGGCGCTGCTGCTGGGGGCGGAGCACAGACCGTGGCGGGGCTCAGAAGGGAATGGCAAGCCTTGTACGCTGCAACTAGCGCACTTTTGACCACAAAAACGCAACATTTCGTTTCCTTGGGCCCCTGACTACTGCTTCCAATGGTGCATGTACTTCCACGCTGCACACGCACTTTATCGTAATCTCTCGCTTTAACAGGATCGGCAGAATACTAGATGAAGGACAGCCATGCGAGTAAGTAGGGTTCCGAAGAGGGTACAGCACGATCGACCATAACCACACGGTTATGAGACTCATTGAAGTTTCACGAGAGTACAAAATGCCGCTCTGCCTCATGTTCATCGACTTGAAGAAGCCCTCCGACTCTGTGGAGATAGAAGCGGTCATCGAAGCCTTGGACAACCAGGGCGTCCCTACTCAGTAGGTAAGGATTCTTTGTAAGCTCTACAGCAACTATCCAACCAGGATCTCACCATTCTACAAGGAGGTCACCATCGACGTCAAAGAAGGGTTCGACAGGGCGACGCCATCTCGCCCAAACTCTTTAGCGCCGCTCTCGATAACGTCATGCGTCAACTGGAATGGGAAGACATGGGATTGAAGATCGACAGCCGGCAACTACACCATCTTCGTTTTGCTGACGACATCGTTGTTATAACGCCGAACATCGAGCAAGCGGAGCGAATACTGGCTGGTTTCGACTGCGCCTGTGGTGAGGTTGGTCTGCAGCTGAACCTATTGAAGACGACGTCTATGAGAGTCTTGATGCTCCATTCACGCTCAACGGAACGAACATGAGCGAATGCTCCAGCTACATGCACCTAGGTCGGGAAATCATCATGATGCACGATCTAGCACCAGAGCTGAGCAGAAGGAAACGAGCGGCATGGGGAGCATTCAAGAACATCGATGGAGTAGTGAAGAAGACGAAGAACATCCGGCTCCGTGCCCATCTCTCCGATTCCGCAGTCCTTCCTCCCCTACCCTACACCTCAGAGACTTGGACTCTGCGCAGGCAGGACGAGCATGCGGTCAGCGTTATCTAAGGCGCTGTCGAAAGGACGATGCTAACAGTAGCCCTATGCACGGAAGTGCAGAGGGAAACCCGGAGTTCCGAATTTCGCCAACGATCGAAGATCAGAGACGCTGCCGTTTTCGCCAAGGAATCGAAGATAAGGTGGGCCGGACACGTCATGCAATTTTGCGATGACCGTTGGACCAGAGCGGTTACCGACTGGATCCCTCGGGACGTCAAACGAACACCTGGACGACCGCCGCCCGATGATCGGACTTCTTCGAGAGCTCTCAACGAAAGGAATGAACGGCTACGTGTCTCTTGACTTGAGGATCCACTGGGCCACTCTAGCACGCGACAAGGGCGAATGGAGACGTTGCTGGCGCCGCTCGAGCAAATTGACGATCAACGGGACGACAGGTCATACAGGTGATGCTATGACCACAAGAGGTACTCTAATTAGTTGAAACTAGAAACACCTTACGGTCCACGGTCCACACAATTAGGTTGCCGTGTAGAAAAAAACACCTTTCAGATGACTTCGAATGGAATCGCTGCATCACATGCAGAACGGAATGGGTCTGCGCCAAGTGTATCATTCCTATTCAATCTATTGAAATTATGTGTTCCAGAGATTTTTAGGGTGTTTGAAGAGGTTCCCTGCTTGGACGAGTCAGGAATTGATTTCTCGATCGGCTTCGTGAATTTTCTCGACATTTCATCGACGCAGATTTGTCGCGAGCTGGAATGTTTGAAACAATTGCAGCACCTCTCAAAGAGCATAAATCTTTTACTTCACAATGCTTGTCCCCGATTTTTAAGAGGTGGCCGATAAAAAATTACAATCCTCAAAAAGAGTGAAAACTCGAGTGTAAGTTTCATTTGGCTTGACGATTCCTCGACGTCTTCAACTCTCAAGAGCGACGCGTACGAGAAAAAGCTCAGCACTGTTTGGAAACTCGAAGTAGCGTGCATTTATAAACAACCTTCCCTTTCCGAACGGAATTGCCAACGAAGAAAGTTATAGTGCTTCGAAGAGGGAACATGAATGATTTTTCCAACCAGTGCGCTCCAAGCAAAGCGCGTGACGCGACTGCGAGTAGTTAGTGCCGCTATAATGGAGCGCGAGACTGCTCGACTGCGTGTAGGTAGCACCTCCTTCAATGTACTATTTCTCGGCCAACGTGGCAAAGTCTAAATAACTTTCAGGATAGAAGGAGAAGCCATTCTGAGCAGAAATCTGTTCAGAATTTGAACCGCTGAGCGTTTGGGTGGTAGCGGTGCTGCCTCCCTCTCGTACATTTAAAACTCCTTGTTGCTATGAAACCGGATAAGCGTAGAATAAAAAGGTGTCGTATCAGAGTCACCGTTGAGGGGGAAGAGTCGTATCGGAGTCCCTTCCAGGGCGATAATCGGTCAAGGAATCGACAGGAGTGACGTACTTAACAAGCTGGGTCATGGGGGTCGTACTCGTGGGGTCAATAACATCAGTGGTGCAGATAGGAGTGAGAGGGTGTAGCGCAGCAGAAAGCGAAGATATGTGAGCAAACATGATTGAAATATTCCTCGCAGGTTCATTCACTGCATGGTTCTAACTTCATGGAAAAGAGGTATTTCGAAGCAGTACGAGCAACGAAGGTGCATCTCCGCAAGGAACGGGATCACATGTGCACATTGCTGCGAAGGCACCTTCTCCATCCACCGCCCTCTCTCTCCCTTGATACCTCGTTGAGAATAGCAGTGTTGTTAGGGACGCTGTAGCAAAAACGACAATTGTTTTAGAAGGCCTTTGACAAATGATGTTGTTCCTTGGGTTACAGGAGTTACGAGATGTGTTACACTTTCTGTCAACAGATCAACATCATATGCATAACACCTTTCAATAGATCCTATAACTTGAGTGGAGGTCCAATGCATGGCCTATACCGAGACGAGATCGTACGATGACAATTGCCTCTTTTCTTATTGCTAATGTTCAAAAAATGAATTCTAAACATATCTGGAGCGTTGCCATCGATTGAACCTGCAATGGTGAAGAAGCGAGTGGATTTTCGAGCGACCGAGAATCTTCTTCGATAGAACCACGCAATATCTCGCCAACTAGAGATTGTAGAAGGAAGCTGAACATGACTTTGGAAAGTGCAAGCCTTCCGCTTTCCAAAGCTGTCTTCTTTTTCCTAAGGTTTCGCGGAATCAGGGAGATATTGCCTTTTGAGCGGGAGAAACTCGCATGAAAATTCCAGCATCCTCGACGTTCCCTCGATGGATTTTGAGAGACTTCATCTCTTCGAATGGAAGCCTTTTGATTGGAAAGCGATTCCAATGCTACCTTATGGTAGCAAATCTAGCTCTATCTAACCTCACCGCGTGCTGTTTAAGAGGGTGTTGAATGGAGGAATGGATCTTTTCATCGAGGGTGTGGATTCCGATGGTTTCTTTGGGATTTCAGCAAATGTGACCCAAGGAGAAATCGCGCCACAGCTGCCGTTGAATCGGCTGTTTCGATACACTCGACTGTTGTGTATACTCAAGCAGGAATTAAGATTCAATCAAACCGCCTTGAAGATCTCTGTGCATTTCTGAAGGAACCAGCCTTTGAAATCACACAAAGCTAATGCCTCTTTCCTATAATGTATACAGGGTGCGCCAAAATTACGGAGACAGCGCATTAGCAAACAATTTGAACTGAAATTCACAGATGCTGTTTTATTCTGCCCTAGTTTTGGTACTGTGGTGTAGAACTGCTCATGCTTACCTTGTTCAACCACCAAAATCTATGGTAGCCGCAGCGGTTGACTGATACTGATACCGTCCCTAAATCATTGTTCTTCGACGTTGAGGGTTTTTGGCACGCGACAATTATCATCGTTTTGGTGTATACCCGAGCACTATCAATAGATGCTCCAAGTGGTTTAGGAGACAGAGCTGAATGCAGTCATTCTGGATGAGAAGGGCGTGTTTCTGTGGCGACCACGAACAATCTAAGGATTGTGTGCAATAGAAACTGCAGGTAGTTGATGCGCTGGTTTCACTAGATGCCACAAGAGATAGGGGTCAGGGGGCTCATTTGGATTTATCAGAGCCCATTGCTAACCTGAGTTCATTTTCACTTTAAAAATCGTTGCTGGGCTTCCATTAAGTAGGAGCTCCCGCTTACGAGGAAAGGGTGGTTCAGTACTAGTGCAGTATTGATGCAGAACCGATTTTTTCGACTTTCTCGGCTTAGGCGGTGGTAGAACAGCATTTCAGATCTGAGCTCGATAGGGTACGCTGTCGGATACGTTCTAGAAGCTGAGGCTTGCTTAAAACACATTATGCCCAGGGTTTCGTTGAAGAAACCGCTCTAAAATGAGCTTGACGAGTCTTACTCGCCACATCTCGTGCCACAGTCGATGGTTCATCGATGTTTCTGAGGACCCGTCTAAACACAAACCAAGGAATTTCAACAATTGCATGGATGTCGACGATTCAGAGTGGGACTGTGCACGTCACTGCATTTTTGTTTTCGAAGAATTGCACCTTGCTCATCCTAGGCAACTCGAAGTCGCTGTCTCCGTAATTTTGGCGCACCCTGTATTTCGTCAAATACACAAAAGTGTGCAGTGATGAAAGAATGTGCAAAGATGACAAGAGAAGGCATTTACAATATTATTTTGCAGGAATTTTCTTGATTGCGCATGCTCTGCGTCAGAGGGTCGTCCGAAGATTTCGATTTCAGGGAGGTCATACTTCTGCGACCACGTCCTCCACACGATTTTCACCCTGGTCTCCACTAAGGGGGAGGGAGGGGGTCGTAAAGTGGCGATCATATTTTCAACACTATTTCACCCTGGTGGAAGGGGATCGTGCTAGAAATGATATGGTTATCGTTATCGTTCGATTTTCATGCTGGAGTGCACCTCTCTCCCAACATCTTCCATATGGTTCCGCTCGTCCAACCATTACGTTTCTCCAACCTAATAGGTTGATAACGTAGAGTTCGCCGCTCCACGTGGAAGCCAGCGTGATCGCTCCCTTAGAGGCAGATTTTACGATGGAAAGTATTCATCCAGAGAGGCGCTATATTGGAAATTAGAGTAGAGGTGGTCAATGGAGCAAGGATGAAGAAGGAACCATGAGAAACGAACCGGAACCCGAGAACCCCTGAGGCCCCTTCCTTGCACGTTGATTTCCGCACTGATGTGACTCTCATCGACGCTGCCCTCTTTAACCCTCTGACGACCGCTGCTGTACGTGCGCCACCGTACGTTCTTCGTACGTTTTTAATCAATAGTCATTACCTCTCCAGAAATTCTATTATTAGTGGTAAACACAATGTTTTGCGGATTCAATAATGTAGAAAAGCAGTAGTCGAACTCAAAAAGTGCCAAATAAACCACGAAAAACCAGTCTCCTACAAGCGAAAGTGTGGCCCACCGGGGGCCACATGGTTGTCAAATGGTTAACGTAACGCTCTTTCTGCTGAACGGCTAGCAACAAAGACACGAAACGACGCGAAAGCGGGGCGTTCCGAGCCAAGTGCGCCGCGAGGCCATGCTACGTCACCGGAAGCATATCCTTCGGTGCGAATTGCCTCTGACTATAACATTCCCAAATGACAATCGTTTGAAATTTGAGAGATTTTCATTCAAAATTGTAGATCAGATCTTGCTACTAAATATTGAAGGCAAACTCGGGGATCAACCCGAGTAGGAAGGACACCGCGATGGGACTCGTGGGGTCCGTGGCTATGTAAATGGATGATTCCAGCCTCGTCACACAAATTTCGCGCTCAAGGCGCTAATCCTTACGGGCCTGCGACCATCGGCTCCCCAGGACTGTAGCGTGTTTCAGGCGCGTGTTTTGCTCTCTTTGCATGGCTCCTCGCCGCCATCGTAGCACACACGCAGTCACTGAAGGTGAAGGCCTTAATTTTAGCGTTTCCTGGAGATTTCTCCTGCTTCCCTCCCACCTTCAGTTCATTCCGCCGCTCTGTCACAACTGCGCAGCGCTCTTATATACCAGCTTTAGTATACAGTTCCACTGCAGTACCGACGTTTCGAAAACTTTGCCGTCGCACTCCCTACATCGTCTTACTGAGAGACGTAAAACCGCACTGATGCAAGTCGTAAGCAAAATATACGGTCTTCGGACCCTTGGAAGACCCTCCTTCTCCACTATTCCCTCAAACTTAGTAAGGTTTTTTTGTCCTCTCTTGCTATTAGTCAGAACAAGACTTCAAGGCAAATTTCACGACGAAACGGTAACCCATCGGAAATTGAGTAAAAGATGGTCAGTGATGCAAGAAAGAAGGAAAACCGAGGGAATGACACGGAACCCGAGAAGTGGGACCCCTTCCTTGCACTTTGATTCCCACATTGGTGTGACTCTCATAGTTCTGCCCTCTTCAACGCTAGCCCTTTCTCTGCTCTAATCACACGAGTGATTAGATAGTCAGTGAGCGTTCCGGGGCAACTGCGCCGAAAGGAAGGCCATGTGAGATCGCCGGGGCTATCCATCGATGTGAATTGCCATTGGTTCGCTCCCTAGGGATCCGCCTGTCTTCCACTAGGTCAGCTTCCCCTTCTCCGACCTTCGCTATTGATAGGCGATCGCATAAGCTCTAAACTGATAAAAGGAAGGAAGTCCGCCAGTCACTGCTAGGAACTCTTTCTATGTTGCACCACTCAATCGAGAACGGGTCATTTTCTTCGAATAGCGGAGCATGAAAGCAGCAAATACCTCCCTTTTCGAAAACGAGAAGAACGTCTGGCGCGAACCATACGCCACAAGTGACGACGGCCTCCAAATAAATCTGGTTCGCAGTGGTGCATCATGTTGCGCTTTTTGCTAAGGGATAGTTGTAATTAGTGACAACTGATAGAATACAAATGCAACAGGCTGATCTTTTTATTGGCAGGAAACATTTACATCTTGTTGAGGCCGCTGTCACTTATGGTGTCACCCGGTGCCCTTCTCGTTTTTCGAAAAGGCAGGGTAGGTGTTCGGGACAGCGACTTTCAGCGGCACCTGCTCCTAGAATTTCAGTGTTCCAGTCTCTTCTGCAGTACATTAACATCACAAAAAAGGTCAAGTTTAACTTAGTAGCAGCTCCTGCAGTTTACTGCAGATGTTGCTTGCTCAACATCCTGAATCAGTCTACTCGTGTCCGATGTCTAATCCCCACCCTCATCATCTTCGAGACTCTCGCAAATTCTGGAAAAGCTACATGACTCACTGCTGCACAGCATTTTTTTATCCAAGATCTAACGCATGGTTGATATTGTGACAAGCTTGCAGCCCTATTCCGGATAACTATTGTGTGAATAATGAACTCACACAAACTCGCCTTTTGAAGGCGGAGGTGGTGCTAACTTTCAAAGGACGTCCCTCCCTTGGGCGGAGGTGCTGGTTCCGCAACTGTAGAGGTTGCGACAACCTGGCACCTCTAAATACCTCATCAAGGCGCCAGACGCCCACTTGAGCTGCCGGTCAAACCATGTCCCTCGCTCGCTGTCCAGGTCTTGGACTTTTTGGCAGCGTAGAGCAAGAAGGTTCGTATTTTCTGTGTCTCTGGCGATATTTCTATCTTTTTCTCCTGTTTGAGTCCATTTACATCAATACAGTTTTCGAAACATTGAAAACGCGGCAATAATTATTAGTTTGAGAAGGAAGTTCTGCAACACTCTTTTCAAAATTTTCTTTTTTTCTAAACAATTCATAGGTAACATTTATGACTAACAAATGGTGGAGCATTCTCGAGGTTTTAATCCACGAGGTGGATATAAGTGCTGCAGTCAGTAGTTATCCAAGAAAATTTACAACCTCAACCACTGGTAAATCCATATTCCGAGTCACTGTCTAGTTACAAATGTCTCCATGACTATTTATTCGTGTCAAGGACCAACACTATCTGCAATAGCTTTAATAGGCATGTCGTTCACCGCTATAGCGTGTTTCATCTTGACCAACGCTTTCGTTCTTTTGATCCTACTTACTATAAAGCGCTTCGTCTGCCGTTCTGTATGTCTGTCACGAAATTCCCTAGCTCCTGAGGATTTGCCTGGAGAGACCTGGTCAAGCGCGGGATGGGTGGGCAAAGTCTCGCGAAGTACAAAACACACATCAGCTAAGCTGAGCCCCGCTCACGGTGGGCGTGGCGTGCATCGAAGTGAATTGTACTGTGGACCAAGATTTCAATTTCAGTGACAAAACAACTTCGAAACTAAGCCAAAACGTGGGTAAAGGTGAGCATTGGTAAGCCACATCGAATTAGGGAGACCCACCCCCCGGTGAGCGGGGCATCTCCGAAAAAGCAATGCTTCATGAAAAATTTCATAACTCGGTTGAGAGAAAGCCTACAGAGCAGAAAAAAATTGATGTAGGGGACCAATGTCTAAGGTGCTCCCAGCATACACGACGTTGGCAAAGGTTCGCCCACAATGGGCGGAGCGCGCTCTGAAGTGTACAGTGTTTTCTACAAGTCCTCATAATTCGGGCCGAAGAAGTCTAGTGAGCCGGAAAGGAGTGGATAGAGGTGGTTGGAGGAGTGGAGGCCAAATGTCATCGGTGGGCGGAGCATGACTAAAGTGGGCGGAGTTTGCGATGGAGCTTTATAACTCAGCTCCATAATGTCCCGGAGACCGGGAAAAGGGAGGACAGAGGTGTTGAAGGAATGGAGATCAACTGCTGTTGGTGGGCGGGGCATGACAAAACTGGGCGGAGCTCGCGACGAAAATTTAATCTCGGTTCCATGATGTCCCAGAGACCGGGAAAAAGGGTGATGGAGGTGGGTGAAGAAGTGCAGCCTTAGTACTGTTATTTGCGGAGTTCTCCACAAAACTTTGTGACTCACCAGGAAGTCTTTCAGGGCGTGACGAGCTTTTTGAAAACGGTCTTTTGCATGATATAGGGGCAGATGCGGGAACCACAGAACCATGTTTAATTTTTCCTGAACGGCCCTCTGAATACCAGAAAAGGGGGTCCCTAGTTCGATTCCTCTTGGTGACAAATTTTTGCATTTCGAGTTGACGTTCCAAAATTCGCGCAAAATGGAGTTAGCATGAATAATTAGTGCCATATTCATGATTAGGGCCATCAGCAACTCTTACAAATAGACTTTGATTAAAAAACTGGTGAAAAAGGTGTGACACCACAGTGGGGCTGCTTGATGTCACACCTCTCACACCAATTTTTGAGTCAAAGTCTTTTTGTAGGAATTACTGATGGCCCTAATCATGCATATGGCACTAATTATTCATGCTAACTCCATTTTGCGCGAATTTTGGAACGTCAACTCGAAATGCAAAAATTTGTCACCAAGAGGAACCGAACTAGGGACCCCTTTTTCTGGTATTCAGAGGGCCGTTCAGGAAAAATCAAACATGGTTCTGTGGTTCCCGCATCTGCCCCTATACCATGCAAAGGACCGTTTTCAAAAAGCTTGTCACGCCCTGAAAGACCTTCCTGGTCAGCGGCAGGAAGTGCTGGAGACCGGGAGAAGTGAGCGAAGGAAAGAAAGTGAATTTCTAATGGTGAGCGGAGAATACACCGAAAAAGCAGGATTCGCCGCCAAAATTATAAATCCTCTAAGAGGTAATTCAGATCGGGTAAAAAGTGGGAAGAGGTTGGCGAGGAAGAAAAGATAGGTGGGACAAGCGCGGCACGCATTCTACTTCCATTTGTAAATTCGTAGTGGCGTTTGAATGCGATGTGGCCTATACAATGACTTGCGGGACCAACCGATGCACAAGTAACTGTTTTTAGCCTCCCAGACAAGTCTGGTACCAATTAACCGAACGCGGAGGGATGGAAGGCTTGGTTGGCCTGGGCGACTCACGATCCAGCATTTGATCCCCGGACCGCTCGCGTGGTAAGCATGCCACATGCCACTACACCACTTGCGCCCTCAAGTAAAGTTACATTGGATTTTTTCGATTAACTGGATGTGTGACTTCTTATGAGGGCAGAAGACCGACGTTCATGGGAAGTGCGTCAGTCACCAGTGCCGCACACACCAGCGGCCTCATGTGATTCGAAAGGCCTCAAGCAGTTTCCTTTGCTCTCTTTCATCACTGCTTTACCTGGATACTACATCCACTCTCTTCGCTTACGTAGCAGCTGACACCAATTCAATCCGGTATGCGCCTTCAACTGTCTACGAAATTCAGAGTTAGAGGTTGTTCCCATTATGCATGAAAGTCCAAGATTCACGAGCACTTAATCGCTCAAAAACTAATTTGCTCACCAACAGCTTACACGTGCACCATCAGGCTCATCCCTCACACAGCAGGAGCTAAATTTTGGGAGGTCTGAAGAAATAAGCCACTTGCTTTGGGAAGCTTCAGCGCTGAGGCTTCCGTTCCGCTTATGGTGTCTCAACGATTCCGGAGCAGGTTAAATGTTCAAGTAAGCCAAAATAGTCGCCAACTGTACTATTCGAACAAAAGTTGCTTTACTCGCTAAATGAATATATAGCAAAATAAATAAAAGGAACGTTCGATATCGATTCGATAGAGTATGCGAGAATCAACAGAGTACGATAGAAAGAAAAGGTATGCATTGCATAGGAGAGGAGGACGACATCCAACGAATTCGAAATTTCGACACAATCTTCCATGACAGTATCCCATGGGGAAGGAGAAGCATTCAGGGTGAAAGTTTGAGCCGTTGACAGCACTGCCATTTTTCAGGGGAGCGAAGCTCTGGAGTGCATGCGCATTTCGCTGCCGCCACATCAACTTTGGAGCTTTCTGCTCCTGCAAGAAAACGGGACTACTGTAGGTGACACGAAATATTGAGTACAGATTCCACACCGTTTTCCATCAGAGCCTTTTCCTTCATTATCAGCGTTGAAAAAGTAATATCCACAATGTTTCCCTTTCGACAGCGAACTAGTCCAACCACTCCGGAGCTCCTCCACACTACCCGCAGTCACACCCCTCGCCCTCTTTAAAGCAAAAGTTCAGGGAGGGTCCGAAAAATTTCAATGCCACTACTACTGAGGAGATAACATCGAGCCCTAGTGAAGAACATATGCAGTGGAAATAATAAACGAACTTACCTCAGAAACCCAAAAACAGGGTGGAAAGTCCCTCAAACATGGGTCTTCTTGGGGATTTCCCCAATCCCGCCCCCTTGCCGGCCGTCATTGGACGCGTCGGCAATCGTGCTCGTTTTGGGACCACAGGGAAAATTGACTGAAAAATGGAGCGCGCTTATAGCGGGCACGTTCAGACAACTCGTCCAACGTCCAACCACATTCCTTATTATGATTCCCCTTTCCTCGTTAAAGCAACAACCCACGCGGTCATGTGGATAAAACTATCCGGTGGGGAGGACCGGCCATTGTCAGCGGCTCAAAAGTGCGCTAGAGCCTTGACAAGGGAAAAAATCTGAGCAAAAATGAGCAAATTTGAGCAAGTAGGCAAGATTTTCCACGCTCATTCCTAGCAGGCGCTCGGTACAGCGTAGCGGCTAACTCCAAACGCGCACTCTTGTAGAAGGGAATGCATCGAGTGTTTGCACGGAGCCAGCAATTGCCGGCATGGAACTTTAAATTTCAGAAACTCGCCCGGACACGCCCTTCCTTGTCCCAAAGCAGAAGGGAGGAGATTCTTTTTGAGGACGTCACAAGCGCTTTCTTTTGCCTTATTTTTTCATTTTCACACCTCCCCCTCCCCCCCCCCCCCACCACCACTTCACTCGACTGAACGCTACTTTATCGCGGGTCGTTGCTTTCAAATTTGATGCTACCTCCATGAAACGATTGACGATTTCGTACTAAAAGTTTGACATTTGGTACTGTGGGGAATGACAAGCCAATGAGGGAAAAATCAGTGAAGATTTCTCCGCGCACCACCGAGTGTTCCCATTTGCCAGACGCTGAAATACGAGTCAATTATTGAGCACCCTTCATCGGAGGATTACGTTGAACTGACCTCGACGAATGACTTCAAACCGTTGATCGTGATCCTGTTGTGACCGATAAAGAACTCGGAAGCAGTTAGTTTAGTAAGGATATTGTCGTCCATTTGTAGACGATCATCTTCCCGACAGCTGATATAAAAGCTCCGCCTTGTTACAATGAATTCGAGAACCTCTGCGTTTTGCTACTATTACGGTGAAAACCATGGTCAATTTTATGGAAGGTGACGCTGGTAGGAGCAATGCCACGAAGAAATCGAAGAAGCGTGGATGGTGTAACGGTGCTCAATGATGTTCCTGTTATCGTTAGATTCTCTACTCGACAGCCCATACCTACCACACAAGACATAGTCTGCCGCAGAATTTCGTCCGTCAATTTTGGCCGCATCTGAAATTATAATGTGAAACATGATATTCTTACCCGTTCTAAGTACGGTACAGAAATCTCGACAGGTTCACGTTCTGTGGAATCTGCCCTGTCCTTACTAAGTTTCATTCAAACAAAGATGACATAGAGGAAAGCGGCGCCGCATACCGCACTAGATGGGTCAATGTCCGTTGGTGTGAAAGCAAACCAGGGTCAATTCTACGTTGTAACTATAATAGTAACAGCGGGGGGGGGGTCGTACTTGGTTGAGGTTTTAGGAGGGGGGTTCGTATTCGCTTCAGTCGCGTGAAAGTACAGGTGAGTTTGTGGTTAAAGTGGAGTTTTCACAAGTAGTATGCTAGGTGAGTGGGGAGCGGCGCGGAGAAAAATTCGCTGTATCAGCACGCGTACGCGCGTGTATACCCCTCCCTCCTCCTAGAAAATGGAGGAGTGGGATTACAGGTAAAAGTGGGAGAAGGAGGAGTAAATTGGCTGAATCTTAGAGAACTTTGGTAAAATTTTACTGTTTTTACTGTTTCATAGTAGCTATATATCCCCCGCCCGACGGCATTTTTGGAGGAAAAAGTGGGCGTTTTGGTGAGTTGTGTGGACCAGAATTGAATACTATAGAAGGAACATGGTGGTCGAGGGTCGAAGTCGAAAATGAGGCCGTGCCAAGTCCACCTTGGGGGAGGGGGTCGTAAAAAATTTTGAAAAAGTAACAACGATAGGACTGACCCTGGTGCAAACGGGGTCGCATTTGGTCCATGATGATGTGTGTGCAGGGTCAGCCGTCCGCAGTGCCGCTTTCAAAGCTTCTACGACCAACCCCCCCCCCTTTTTTTTTCGAGGCGTCAGAACGACCCCTTTTCGTGAGCTATTTCAGTCTCTTCACATATTTTTATGCCCATCATCGATGTAGAGGTCGCCATCACAATGAAAAGAGGTGATGGGCAGTGGGAGCTTGTGTCGCGCGCGTTGTTCCGCACAGTATGGGAGTCGAGCTGACATGAAATTTTACTCATTTATTCGAAGTGACTTCTACATTGTGCATATACCTAGTTACTTTGTAATCGCAACGCTCCCTTTTCAGAAATCTATCGAGTTTTTTCAGAGTTTCGAATCTCTATTTTTAAATGGACACTAAATATTGCTGCGGACCTTTCATTCAAGTGTTTTTATCTTTCGTCAGTAGTGTTCGCATCAAATGGGATTCAACCTGAAGAAACTTGAACTGTTTTCATCCTGAAAAGTGTGTGTACTAACTGCGAACGCTAAGCACCTCAAAAAAATTGTTCCATTTTTTGTGCACACGCAAGTTTTTAACATTTAGGCGTTCATAACTTTCTTCATATTATACTTTTTGCAGATCACCAGGGCTAAATTGAAACCGTGAGCTTTCAAAAGGTACTGGAGTATTTTCTAAAAGTCACGTTTAAAAAATATTTCCATTGTTTCGTTTGCCAAGGTTTGTGGTCTGATTTGAAGAACGCGCAAGTTTTGAACACTCGAGCGCTCGTAATTTTCTTAGAGAAAGCACTGAAACTTTTTCAATACCAATCCTTCAAAAAAAAAGTTTCCGTTGTTAGCTAATTTTTGGATCGTTCATTTTTCGAAGAGTTTACCTACCGTCTAATAGCCCACATACATATGCACCGCGTTCGAAGAAGGTGATCTGACAAATTCAAAGATAAGTAACACAAACGCATGTGTCCAACGCTGACACTTTGCAAATGGCTTTCACCATTGTCAGCCTCTTCCCCATTGCAAGCCTGATCTAATACGAAAACCGCCTAAGATTGAAGGGCAATCTATCCCTGACGATGCAATACTGTGAGTTGTATAAACCGTTTCAAATTCCACCGCAATTCTATTCGGCAAGTGAGGATGTGCGATCCCAGGAAGCCCAGTAGCCGACTTCTAATTCTTTTTATCGTACTCCAACGTGGAGGAGCTGCTAATGAGTTTGAGAAGATAATGCCTCAAAATAATGAGATCTACTTGGAATTCGCGGCCTTCATCAGATTGCAAACATATACTGCATCACTAAAGACACTGGACTTGAAATTAGCTTTTAACACCATTTGCTACTCCAAGCTTCAAGTTGTCATGACATCGCAATTTTGAGCGCTCCTCGTACGAATGTAAGGAGACAAGAAGTAGACGAAGTGCTAGAAGTGAAACAGCTCAGGGTTGAAACCTGAAGAAGCCAATCGTGTTTGATGCAACAATACATTGTTGTATTTCTGATGCTTTAGCCAGTCTTGGTCCGAAAGGCCCACCACACCATTCAAAAATACGACGCCACGCAGAGCTAAGCGTGGCCTTCGACTAATCGGTCTCCCCTTTCTCCATCTCTACACTCGAAACTGGAGCAGGAGTCTTGACAGTGAAGCGCAGTTAACCATTATTACAAACCTTGTCGGCTTGTCGTTTGAGCACATCTAAGGACCACGGCAGACTTTTTTTGTCAGGGCGAGACAACCAACAAATAATCGGAAAACATGAAGGGAATAGAAATACTAGGAGAGAGGGAATCACGTAAAGCAACTGGCCAGAAGGATTTATACGCACTTGTTAAGTTTGTAGTTAGTGTGTCTGCCTCTATTCTGAAACGAGAACGAGACGAGGTCGAGTGCGGACACATACCAAGAAAAGTGTCGAGGAAAATGGTTTTTTCTTTTCTTTTTTTCTTGCTCTGGTAAGACCCGTCGTCACTTGTGGTGTGTGGTCTGCACTCGATGATCTTCTTTTTTTTCTGAGATAGAAGGTAGCTGTTTTCATACACATGTGGATTTCTTCTTCTTTGACGTGTATGCATTCGAAAAATGGTGACTTGAACCGATGTCAGAATAGGGTACGAGCCACCAAAATCTTCAAGGAGCGTTCTTTTAAAAAATTTCCCTTTTTTCTGATGGTTGTAGCCCAAAGTGAATTAAAAATCTTCAGCTGAGGCTCGACTAACCGACAAGCTGATTCTCACGTTTCCACAAGAATGCACGTGCACCGGAACATCGTACTTACTCTCCTGCAACACAAGACCGTCCTTCACGCTTTGTGCTGCACACCTGCCCTAGACTGATGAAGCAATTGTACAAGACCCACCCCAATTGTTCAAAAAAATAACGATAAAAACGCCAATCCGCGCTTTTTCGTTTATCTCCATAACTCAAATTGTTTTTTTTTGTTTTTTCTAGATTGGGTTTTTGGAAGTTAGATTAGAGCTTACGATTAGCTTTGTTCCAAACATTACTTTCGCGGAGCGCAGAAAAGAGCTATCTCTGTAGAAGAAGCACGGTTTTTATTGGGGCCAGAATGCATTTCACTTTTGGTACCTAGCATTTTGAAAAGATATCGCTCGATAATGACTTCTGAGAAAATTCTCTTATTTGAGTGGAAATCGGTACCAAAATGATCATCGTCATACAAAGAAACCGAAGACCTATTTTCATTTCCATTTCAGATTAAAGTTGCAATTCTGTAACTCATTCTACGCGTCGAATCAACAAATGTCTTCCAGTCATAATTATAGCGAGCGTCGCTCGCTGAACAATATCCGCAGGGCCTTTCATGAAAGAGGAGTTGAAAAACAAGATTTCTCAGAATTCTGAAACTTGTCTTCGTAGAGCTCGGCAAGCCGAATTGGACGATCTGCTTTTTTTAGTGAAAAAACAAAATTTAACTGAGTTATGGAGAAAAAACGAAAAAGACGCGAATTGGCGTTTTTTTGTGGTTTTGGTTTTCTTTCGTTTTTTTTTCGAATTGGTGATTTTTTGAACAATTAGGGTGGGTATTGTACAAGAGCCCTCGCTGACAAGAAGTACTGCCAGGAAATAAATTGTAAACATAACTTACTATTTGTATCCTCACGTAATCGATAACACGTTTCTTTTTCCACCACCTATTGCATCGAATAAGCTGCAAAGTCTCTTGATCCAACAACCGACATCTGGCAAAATCCTTTCGGCAAAGGTTCTGTAAAACCTTTACCCGCAACTCCCGTGGAAGGTGATTCCATGGAAAATACTTCTGAAACACTGAGATTACGGGACCAAGTGCAAAAAGCGGTCTAACCAACCACCTTGTTAATCAAATCCAATACCAACAAATGCAAATGCCTGTACAAACTATGAGAGAATTGCATTGTGGATTTGTTAGTCGTATTCCATGAATTTAAATCAACGCCCACCTTTCTATGCGGTATTGAACCACTAATTCTTCCCGTGGCGGCAGTCTTGGACTTTCTTCCTGAAATTGACACCTACAGTAGCGGTCAAAAGTTTGGAAACTTTTTTATTTTTGGTCTAGCGTAGCCGATAGACAATAAAAATTGCCCCGAATTCACATGTCATACACAGAATCAAGTGTAGATTACAATGGGCTACCTTATTCTTCGAAAACTAGAACCGCATTAGAAAAATATGAATTTTTAAAAGAAATGGCGCGTCAAAAGTTTGAAATTTCCAAATTTCAAAGCGAATTCTTCAAAATAGCCCTCGAATCTACATGATAAATTGATTATTCAATGAGTGGCTTTAAATTTCTATATTAGTGTCATATTTATTGACATGGACTTGGTTTTAAAATAATTGTAGGACTTCAACCCTACACTTCACACATTGTTTGGTGGGATTCTTAACTGGAATGGGGGTTGAGCGACATGACAGTTCTTTCGTGGGATGTAGAACTCAAATGGACTTTGGATCTCGACTTGGTCGCTTCTTAACAGCTTCTTTTTCTAGGTTAAGAAACGCGGCAGTGAGGAGGTAGACCTGCATTTGATCCTTTCCGCGATAGACAACCCACCTTTACCGGCTAGTTCTGACTATCGAAGGAGAGCCTTGTATTCTACTTGTATCTAGCCCAACCTACATTTCGCTGGATACCTAGAAGTGGAGAATCGCTGAATGGTCGGACACATCTCCATCCATGGCAATACTTCCGCTTTTTCTGACTGTTGGAATCTTTTACTTAGAATGAGGTTCCCATATGACAAAACACTTCACAGGATCCACAACATTATTTCTGGGAAGATAGAAATTTTATCAGTCGCCGAATACACCTCTTGCCTTCGGTCCATGTTAGCCGTTAAAGGAAGCGATTACGATAGATTTCACAGGGGTTTGGAGTGGACGTGAGGGTCTCAGTAATATACCAATGGCGAAAAAAAGCAAAGAAATCCGTCAAAAATAAGCAGAATAATACCCCTTTGATTGCCCTTTCATTTTCGACCACCGATGAGCGACGGTGAAGAACGACGTTGTTAAGATGTGTTAAGCCCGATAGCCGCCATCTTGCCAACAAGCATAGTGTGCTGATTGATAAGGCAATACGTGGGCAAGTTGGAAGATACGCATTCAGTTTATCAGACCAACAGAACTAGTGGGCGTCACGTCACAGGGGGCGGAGCGTCGCACGGGTCCTGCTCAGCAACCACAGCACCTTTCGCCGTGGGAGAACCACACCTCGCTTCCTTGGCAGCCAAGTAATTGCTCCGTGTGGCGCAGGTTCTCCCCCGATGCGAAAATTCCTTATCGTAATTGCTTCCTTTAATGTGCGGAAACCAGTTGGGCCATCCTGCCCTAGAAGCCCAACAATGGCTTCTTGCTGGGATACCATCCGTAATATTCACCAGGTCGTGGCCGTTGTTGTGCTACACTTGGACTTTAATATGATTAGAGGAGAACTGGAAAAAGTTGTCTCCCACTTGGGAATGTCGGGGGTACGGGACGTGCCAATCACCCTCCAAAGTATTTGAGGGCCAATTTTCTCGTGAGGATACTTTTTCGTGAATGATCATTCTTCTTATGCTACCTCGACTCCAAAAACGTTAAGAACATTCGGTAATATTGCTTTCGTAGAGACTGAACTATTGAGAAACAATTTCAATTCCGTATTCCGGACTGTAGGGTTCAAGAAGGACTTCCCATGAGAAAACTGCTTCCTTTGCATATAAATAGATTCGTTCGAAATTATACATTACTCAATGGTTGAACTAAAATCAACAGAAAGAAGTAAGCATTGGAGAGTAGGAATCGTAATGATGAAAGAAACAAAAGGTTTCCAAACTTTTGACGCGCCATTACTTGAAAAAAATCTTATTTCTCAAACATGATTATAAGTGTTTGGAAACTATTCTTCCCGTCGTATTCTGAACTAGAATTTGTATGTAATATCCAAATTTGGAACAATTTCGTTATGTGCCGGCAGCGCCAGATCAAAATAAAATGTTTCCAAACTTTGACCGCTACTGTATATGCGGAGAGTTGCTCGATTGAAGCTTGAGCAAAACTTCTTTCTGTCACTAAGTGACGTATAGGTCTAAGTTAGCTCCATACCTTCCACAGAAGAGCCAGGAGTACGCCGTGCTACGAGCAGTGCGTCTGAGGGGAAAATGGTGCTGGCAAGTACAGAATGGCGAAATATCGCGATGTGTAGGTAGCGGCTGAGGGGTTTACCCATTTCTGGCATCGACTTTACGATCAGTGAAATTCCACTCAACGTAAACAACCCGTGGAACTGGGGCGAAGTCTACAGAAATGGATTCTTGATTAAAGGGAGGGACGTGTTACCACAATCTGTGTTACTCCAAACGATTCCTGTGAAAGCCATGGCTCTGGCAGTTAGTACTGGCAACCAGCTTTCGAACACGATCTGGGTAATCAACAGTGGCAATGATCTCCTTGGTTCTCTGGGCCCAGAGCGCATCGAAGCCATGAATGTAAAAGAGGAAATACCCCAATAAGTGTTCCTCAATGTCCATAGTGAATCCTTAGGGGTTCCAGCCAGACACTTAACGCGTTTGATGCATTGGAAAAAAAGTAGTGCTACTGGTATACGAACCCCCCCCCTCTTATGAAGCGAACCCTAACATAGTGATGATGAAAAAATCCAAAACGGAGCTTACCAGCTCCTTTCGGTACTTTTTTTCCTCCTCTATTTCTTTTCATTCCTTTTCTTCTTTTGGTACTGGTCATAATATTTCTTTCTAAAAATACTGGAAAAAAACAAAAGGATGGCATTAGATGACTGTGAGATGATGATTGATGAAAATGAATAGAAAGAACTGTAAACAGCCATTGCGAGAGAGAGAGTTACCTGGCAAACCAGAAGCAATGTAAAAAGATAACGGTGTAGAAAAAAGCCCGAAAAACTACAGAGAATGCCAGGCATATCGTGAATTTAACCCATAACGGACGGCCGCCACACAGGGTAGGGTTCATGTAGGCTTATGCGAACAGCAGGGTTAAGACGGGGCTAAAGTAAGTGCCCTTGTCTCATCACCCAAAAGAAGGATTTCCGTTGACGACAAATTCGTAACCCGCCTTTCCGCTTTAAAACTAGGGTGCAAGGAATGAATGGAAGCTGCAGGTGAAATCAAGGAAAAAAGCGGAACAGCAACCCCGAGCAAGGATGTGGCATATTTAGGGAAGGGGTCTCGGGGCGAGTGAACCATGTGTTAGCCATCCATCGAATAGTAAGCTTATGAAAATTATGACAAAGCGTAGGTAAATTTGATGTAGGTTTGTAAAAGATCCACTCGTCCAGGTCCTGGGAAGATATGCTATTCCACATTGCTGAGAGTATATGCGGGTATTTTAAGATTGTTAGAAGCGTAACAAAAACAAAATAAATAATCGTTCGCCACCATGTGGCGCACGATTATTCCTTCGTCGTCCGTTATGGGTTAAAGAAGTACTCATTAAGCACTGAGACCTATACAAGACAAGCAGCCTTCCACTGCGGGTGTTTTGAAAGCATTGTGTCAAAGGGGATCGATATGAGGTAAGGATCACTATTCGATTGCGAAATCATACTTCTCGACAATGTAGCTCGAACTGGGAGGTCAGTTGTCGTCGTCAAGGCATTAGGCCGCGTTCATAGTTCGTAATTCAGGAGATAAGGATAGTGGGCGATTGGATATTAGGATAGTAGTACAGTAGGAGATTGCGCTGGCAAGATTGGATACGTATCGATTGAAATCGCTGGAGAGCAGTAGCTTGGGCGACTTCAAGCGAGTCGATCAATACATATCTAATCACTATCCTAATCTACTAGTATCTTAACCTACTAGTGCTAGCCTACTGCTATCCTACTATCGTAATGCCGCAATCTACTACTCTCCGGCGATTTCAATCGATACGTATCCAATGTTGTCAGCGCAATCCCCTGCTCTACTACACTGCGTTTCAAAAGTACATATAAAGCCACCCATGGAAACTAACTTTCCGAGTTAAGGTATGTATTTCATGGCTTGCCAACTTTATTGAATTCAGCGTGTTTGGAAACCATTGTTCTCTTTATTTCAGGAAACAAAATGATTCACATACATTTTTATAAGAAGATTTCCAAATATCCCCTGTTTCAAAAGTTTAAAGCCACCCCGGGCGAGTAGGCAACAGCTGTAAAAATTTTTGTTCCTGTTAACTCATTTGGGGTTCTTTGGACATAATTAGCACAAACACATTACGTCTTCAATATATCTCGTGGATCTACGTTTTCTTTTGAAGAGCAAGTTCGTGCGAGGACGTTACATGAAACTGCCCATTCAAATCGCTCCATTGCTGTTCAACTTGGACGTTCTCAAAGCTGTATCGACATTTCTTTTGAGGAGTCCAGCTTATTATGAAAGGAAAGATTCCTGAAAGGTCACGTGTTCTGCTTGAGTATTATATCCGCCATATTAAACGGTCCCTTTCCAGTTCTACTGCGACCATCAGTCAGATCCGATACGAGCTCTCCCTTTTTGCTTCGAAAAGTTCCGTCTGGAGAGTCGCTAACTCTGCTCCAAATATCGTGCGACAATCCTTGACAAAGACTCCACGTCCGGAACAGCATCACAAAGCACCTCGTCTCGAACTCGCCCGGAGGAACATGCGAACGAGTTGGGATTCGGTAGGTGATTCTGCGGGGGTAGGGAGGCACTTTCATCATGACGTTTAGTTAATGGCTTGTAGTGTTCAGTTCATTTTCTGTGGTTGAAAGAACTTCAATTAGACGGGCCGGATGGTCATCACAGATTCTGGAGAGATTTTAGCAAAGATCCGCTGGTATTTAGCAGGAGAGACTTCGGTGGTGGCGCATAGATGGTCTGAGCTGCATTCTACAGCGATGCTGTGCTCCCTCTGTCTTTCGTCTCGTGTCAAATGGACTCCAGTGAAAATCAGGATGCTTTTCCTAATGATCTTCTCTCGTTTCTGTGTGGAAGTCGCCACCATCCATCGCAGCCGGTCCACTCAACACCGGGTTTACGTCAACAAAATCAGTGTACTGGAATGGCCTGCTAGCAGCCTAGATCCAAATCCAATAAAAAACACCTGGGGTATCATTGTCCGACAGACATACGCGTATGGAAAGCAGTACAGTAACGTGGGAGACCTCAGACAGCCATCGAGACGTTTTCCTACCACCTGAATCCCGCTATACTTCTGAAGCTCACGGATAGTATGCCAAATGGTATATTAAATTTCACTTCTAAAAAAGGAAGTCACGCTAGTTACTAATATTCACGATGTTCACTTTTTCTCTGGAAAAATAGAGTTATGTTGCAAGTGGCTTTATACTTTTGAAACAGGGGATATTTGGAAATCTTCTTATAAAAATGTACGTGAATCATTTTGTTTCCTGAAATAAAGAGAACAATGGTTTACAAACACGCTGAATTCAATAAAGTTTATGGCAAGCCATGAAATACTCACCTTAACTCGGAAAGTTAGTTTTCATGGGTGGCTTTATACTTTTGAAACACACTGTACTACTCTAATCTACTACAATTCTAATCTCGTCGTCAATACCTATGTTTTCCATTGTCGCGTACTATCCTAGTCTCCAGAGTGGCGAACTATGAACGCGGCCTCAGGAATTCACCCTAGAAAGAAAAATTCAAGGCATCGAGATATGGCTGATGGTTCAGCCTGTATAAAAGTCGTTTGTGGTCCCAGTGTGGCTATCAGAGATTTGACGAGTGTTCCTATGGTATATAGCGGCCGCTGCTCACATGGTAATTGACCGTCGTTTTTACCAGCAGGTATCTGCCTGGCTTCAACACATTTTCCTAACAAGGGAGGTCGTTCAGAGTGTGCCAAGCTTTTTAAAATGGTTTCTTGCATGACTTTTGGACACATATGGGGACCACAAAAGCATAGTTCATTCTCCCTGGTTGGCTCTCAGAATACCAGGAAAAGGGTCCCTAGTTCGATTCCTCGTGGTCACAAGTGGTTGTATTTCGTGTTGACGTTTCATAATTAGTACCAAATTCATGACTAGAAACGTAAGTGACCTTCACAAATAGACTTTGATTGAAAAGCTGGTGAAAAAGGCGTGACCAGGGACCCCATTTCTGGTATTCAGAAGGCCGTCCAGGAAGATCTAACCATGGTTCTGTGGCTCCCGCATGTGCCTCTGTATCGTGCAAGAGCCGCTTTGGAAAAGCTTGGTACACCCTGAAAGACCTTCCTTGTAAGCGTTTTACACTCAGAGAGCTGTCAGACTTTGAGATTCGCACGACTGCACCGAATGTCGCAGATCGCAGAGTCTGACACCGGCCTTAGAACGCGTGGAATTGTCTGTCTCTCGTTTCACCCATACGGGATGAAAGGCGATGGCTGAATAGGCAGGAGCGATGTGTATGTCTCAAACGAGCTAACCAACAGGCGAGAATGAGCAACAATGGAGCAGCAATGGACTGGTAGGAATACTCAAAATGACCAGTGATTTTCAGAAAGCGAGAAGAAGAAGGCCTTTTGTGCGAGCAAAAAACTGAATATTCTGAAGAAGTCTTCACACATACCTGTCTCCCGCAACGTGGTGCACGACGTGGCATACATGGCGAATTTCGATGGAACGACAATATCCCTCATGCTTCCAGATGCTCTTGGTATGATGCCAATCAACAGTTTCTGCAACTGCACTGCACCTGAGTGGCTCATGGCGCACATCAGCCAAGTTTTCGCTGCCCAGGATACCTCCGTTAGTGGAAATCTTACGGTACAGCATACCAGAAATGGATCTCCACCAGTAGAAACAAGCCCTTGCCCACTGCCTTTATCCTCATGAAAATATGGCGATGACTGCAAGTGCTGTGTCGAGCTCACAAGGCCAACCTAATTGCCTCCACCTGAAGGTGCTCCATAGCTTCTTCAACCGTTTAATTGCTAGATAGTTTCCTAGAGACACTAGCCCTCACTCCGCAAACCCCACCCAACCAGCCCTTCCAGAAAATGTCGTAATGGTATTGTACCCGTCGACAACCTTGTTGTGTTGGACCGTGCATCATGTTCCCCGAGGCAAACTCTCCAACGTCGCCGGTGTATAGGGCTATTACTGAGTTTTTGGGGTTACCTCAAGATACGAGGCATGATAGATAGAGCAGCCATATAGGACTAAGCCTAGGAGGGTGCAGGAACATCGGGGAAATCACACAGTTGTTCACACAGTCTGGGTCGCTTCTCATCCACCTTTTGAAATGCATTGCCACCACATGCCCCATATCTTGCAATAGCGCCGTCTCTTCTTTTGTTTTTGTTTTCTAATGCAACTAGTGATACCGTACACTGTTAAAAAGGCGGTCGCATTGCGGACCCCGCTTTCACAGGATTTCAATCAATCTCAGATTATTTTCAAGTGCAACACTTGACCAGTTCGAAAGACGAAGGCTAAGAATAGGAGGTTTTGCTTCATCAGCTTCTCCGAACTGCACCTTTCGCGAGAAATTCATTACGAGAAGCATATATAGTTTTTAATGCCTATTTAGCACCATGATGACGATGATGTGCGAGGTTTTATGTTGGTTGAAAGGAAGTGTCACAGTGCAAGTTTATATTTACCTTGAAGATCATTGCTTGTTGCTGCAGCCACTTCTGACGCTAGTCAATGCTCAAACGGTTCGTGAGCTCGTGCTTCGCTAAGGCTAGCCGAATGATCTTTTGTCGGAGGGCTCCATAGTGCAGCGGCAGCGGAGCCGCTCGTGGGATGGTACACCGAAGGTTCAAGCCCGTGTGTGACGCGACTTTTACATGCAACGGGCTGCATGCTCACCGGGTTGGCGACTTTAGATGCAACTGCAGTTATGGCGAGACTGTTCGCACCTCCACTCACCTGCCTCTGGTGACGCCTCGCTTAATAGCGGTATGCTGACTGTTGGCCTCTCCTTGTCATACTCATCCTAAGCTAGTGTAAATTGTGTGGATCGTAGACCTTTACATGCAATATTCCTCTGCTTCCTTTTTTGCACGTCAAAGCCCTCCTCTACTCAACCTTGATTGTTTCTTCAAGACTGCATTCATGACTGGTAGTTAGTGTTCTCATAAAAATTTCATGAAATTCTCGAATCACTTTTATACGCCAGTTCTGATGCGCTCATCAATATGTAGACCTTCCGCTCATTCTTTCTTATTCCCATTCTGATTGCTGCATTTTGAAACAGTTTCGTCTTGCAGCACTTTACCACTAAAAGTCATCATAACCTTCATTCACTGATTAAATTTTCTTAGCATTTCATATGTCAATTTCCTGACGAAGTAATATAAGGAGTCAAAATTTGTATGTAAAGGTTGAGTGACTGACTTCAGGGAAACTTCAGCGCTGATGCCTTCATTTCATTTGCAGTGATATTGGAGCAGATAAACAGTTTGACACGCTCACGACAGCGCGCTTTTTCGCTTTTTGCTGGCATGAAACGAGCGCGATTTTAGGGGCGTCGCCGCCTCGCCCAATATCTGTGTACTTATGGATATCAATAAATGAACAAGACGTGAATATCACAAAGTGATTTTTGCAATGTTCAATATTTAAAAATGATGAAGGGGTATTACAGTGGAATTTTGACAAGAGAAGCATGTGATGCGGCGCAAACGCAACGTTCTCCAAGTCCGCCTTTCTTGAAACCTGAACGGTAGTAAACTAGCCAAACTTGCACGTTAACGAGCAGTTTTAATGAGCACGTAACGTGGAGATGCAAGTTTTTCGATGATGGTGGAAATCACTTCTATGACACTTAGGAGACCTTATGTAACTCTGAAAAACAAGCTTCCCAGGTGAGCTGCAGCTCCCTGGCAGGGTAGTTCCTTGTTACGCGCAGCGCTGAAACGCGCCCCGGAATTGCTCGCTGACTGAAAACGAGACGCAGAGGGGCGAAATACAATGCGTTTGGAGAGACGCAGATGCCCCGTTAGGAGCAGCAGAAAGTCCTTCGGAGAACTTTTTTGGAGTTGGCCGTCTTCAAACTGCCAGTTGTGTGGGTCAAACCACAGCGCTGGAAAGGGGAAGGAAGGCTCCTTGCATTCATTCATCGGTCGAGTAGCGCCTGCGGTCTACGTTGGTGGATTGGTCGCGGGATCAATACTAAGTCTCAAGGTTTGCAACCTCTGGCTAGGCTATTCCCTTTTCTCTACAAACCCTCCACCGCCTATGAGAAGGGCTCCTTATGGTTGGTGCAGTGGTGATGGTGCTCATGGAACGGCGCACCGAGAGTTCGAGCCCATGTGTGACGCAAGCTTTGCAGGCAACCTTGGGGCTCACCACTTTAACTATGGCAAATCACCCATGGCTGAACGTTCTACGCTGCCACTGGCAAGGTTGCCGGATCTACAGCGCTTGCAGTCTTAGATTAGCAAACAACATTCATTGCTCACCTCTCCAATGATGTAATTAAGAGATCCGTGGTGCACTGCCAGAAACCCGGCTTCCAGTCCTGTCATCCACGGTTCGAGTCCGAAAGTGGCGCAAGTTTTGCCTGGAAACAGCCATAGTCGTTGAAATAGTGCCAATGCAACAAAAAATTACCTTTCGGCGGTACTTGGGCAGATGGCCAGTTTTTTAAATACTGGACGTCTTGAGCAGTTCTAGTGACCGGTGGATAAAGGAAGTCCTCTTCTTCATGGTGACATATGAACTTCTTAAATTGGACGAGTTTGAACAGAGTTATTGCTTTGGAGAGTGTAAAAACTCGCACTCATCACGAATTTTCCTCGTTAATTGCAAAAATCCTCAGCGTGGCCATTTTTCAAATATTGGGCGCGAGTAGTTCTAGTTAGTGAAACCTCGTTCCCATCATAAATTTTCCTCGTTAATCAATCCAGTTATTATTTCTCATTAATTTCAATGATTACAATACTGATTGAAAAGAGCTGTTCACAAAACTCCCAAATCAGCTTTCAGATTGAAAACTTGTAAATTTCGAAAAAAGTCGAAATCGTTTGAGTATGTAATTGAATTTCAATAGGAGATAAGCTGCTCTAAGGCCAACGT
Organism: Ostertagia ostertagi; assembly: GCA_036418205.1. Classification (NCBI taxonomy): domain Eukaryota; kingdom Metazoa; phylum Nematoda; class Chromadorea; order Rhabditida; family Trichostrongylidae; genus Ostertagia; species Ostertagia ostertagi. The sequence continues at coordinate 158,477 of MU868394.1, forward strand.
CAAAGATCAATCAAACTCAGCCGGTATAGGCCGTTACAAGGCTTTTTTCAAACTAAAGGTGGAAGTGTAGATGGAGAAGCATACTCTGTATATACTAAAACTTAGTAAGCCTTCCAAAGGACGAAAGAAGAAATGCTGCCATGATCTGCTTTCTTACAACAAGTTGGTCGTTTTTTGCTCCAGTTGTTGGTAGGACTAATTGCTAATGATCATTCTTTGACTTTTTTACTTCTTCCACTTTTGTACAGCACTCGCCGTTTGAAATCAAAAATCCATGCGAATCCCACTACTTCGCGTTAATTTCGTGAACTAGGTATAGCTCGGTTTGAAATGGAGTTTCTCAAAATGTGAAATATCCTTGAACTCAGCTTGCCGAGATTTACAAGAATATGCTTTCCAATTCTGAAAAAGCTTCATATAGGATTACGCCATGCACTCGAGTTTCATCTCGAGAAACAACTGATTGGATGTCATGATTGGATGTTATGTTACCTAGTCACACTGGTGAAGGCTGACAGTTCTGTAGAAAGATAGGCATAGAAGGATATTGGCTTCAAGACTCGCCCCAGAGTGCGCCAGGTACTCGACTTTCGAGCATTGCGAGATTAATTGAGTACAGGGTGCGCTAAAATTACGGCTACAGCGATTTCGAGTTGCCTAGAGTGAACATGCCACAATTCCAAGGCCAGAAATAACGTAACGTTCTCTGTTAAATGGTGAATCGTAAACATCTACCAAATCTGAGAAATTCTTTCACTGACACTTACACGGGTCTTGAGAAGCAGTTAGAAACCATCGACGGTGGCACGCAAGGTGGTGCGTCAAACCCGTCCTACGTATCCTGAAGCAATTCTTCAAAATAATCCCCAAACATGTGAATTTCCAAGCAAGCTTTGGCTTACAGAATCAATTCCACGGTGTAACCTATATTAAAAGGCAGCGGTTACGCTAGGTTTGAATGGGGTTTAGAAGGGACGAGGGGTCCTCAATGGTACGTCAGTGGCGAAAGAAGCGGCGAAATCCGTTCAGGAAACGCGGAAAGGGACCTCCTTTTGTGGCCGTAGATTGCGGCTCTCAGATCGACTGCGGCGAAGACCGCGCACGCGTGGACGAGATTGCGCAGCGCGTGCTGGGCAGCGAACAGCAGGCATGGCGCCCTAACCGCGCTGCGGCTGGCAACACGGCTCGCCCAAGCCACCGATGAATCATGGGGCGGGGCGGCGCATGGGGCGGAAATGCGCAATGGTCCTGCTTAGCAACCACAGCACTGTTCGCAGTGCAAGCGCCACACATCGCTTCCTTGGCGGCCTGCTAGTTGCTCTGTGGGGAGCAGGTTCTCCGCAGATGTGAAAATTCCTTTTCGTACCCACTCCATTTAATCTGGAATGCTGACCTACTCGTTGAAAGTGATGAGTTCAACCGAATTGGCTCTGCACCAGTTCTGCACCACCCTTGCTTTATGGGAATTCCTTATGAAAGATACAATAATGTTTATGGCAGTCTGCTTGAAAATCCTCAAGTAATCTCCTTGATGTCCATCGCTCGCGACATTCGGCGGAACGAGTGCGCGAAGTGCCAGCAAATTCTGTTGCGCACCATGCTGACATTGCTCGTGGCCGTCTCGGAAACACAGCCTCACCATCCAGTATAAGTGCATTCGGTCCCTTATTCCTTGGAGCGTTTAGTGCATCCATGATTGGTACAAAGATAAAAACCAAAACGCTGACAATTCTTGCGCGTCGAAGTTTCTCAAAGTTGAAGTTCAGTCATCAAGAAATAGCGGCAGAATCACTCAGCCATCGTAACAATCATACATATTGGTGGTCAAGCACGATAAGTCTGAACAGTTCAACACAACTAAACCAAATGAGCGCAGCAGTAACCAGCATCCTTGAATAGTGATTCAAATTATGTGCGCACCCGTTGTCGCCGTAATTTTGGCGCACCCTGTATTTTTTGAGGTTCCTCGATTGTTATTTCATTTGAGGAGCTGATTGCTAAGAAGTGTAGTATCTGCGCCTAAAATCCCATTCTCATAAACTTGAATGAGCATCTTAGATCAATTGTCAGCAGGATTAGCACGCCCATCTCGTGGCATTTCCCATTTTCCAAGAGCTTTTTTGGAGAAACCTGAGAAGATGGCGACGAAATCCCTTACCTTCCTATACTACGCTCAGTTCTCTGTAAGAATTAGATGACGTGCTTGGTCGCAGGTAAATGTTGCTTCCGTGGAGTGGCTCCCTCCAAACATCCCGTCATGCCCTCGTGAAAGATCTGATTTTATTCTCTTCCATGTGAGTTCGCAAAACTGGATGTGCACTGGTCGATTCCCCATGAAAAAAACTATTGAATGATATGCTGCACTGCCTTCAGACGAAACACTGTTTTTCCACCGTTTTCATCATTGTGCCTATTGCCGATCGCGTTCCCCAGCCAGGGTCAGCCGTGCGAGATTTCATGATTTTTCTGACCCCCTCCCTTTCGGAGGTGGTCTTTGCGGCCCTCTACATAAGCTATTGTGTTTTTCCACATATTTTAGGCCCATAATCGGTGTACGGGCCGTAGCCGACATGGAGTGGTGGTGGGGTAAGTCCGCGCGCTATGTCTCGCTCAGAGGACGGAATCGAGGCAACATAAAATTTAACACGTCAAAAAGCATTTTCCAAATTTTTGCGTGACTCAGGCGTGATAGTAAACGTAGAGATTTCCACTTTCAGAAACCGACCAAGTTTTTTATCGATCTCCCAAATCTCCCTTTTTATAAAAAGAATAAGTGAACCTTGCAGCAATTACGTAACGATACAAACCTCCTCATTTAAAATGTCATATCTTCCTTCAGGAGCGGTATCACGAGATGGAATGAAAATTCCAAAAACTTCGAAGATTTCTTCTAAAAAGTTTTTAAATGTATGCAAGCATTATATTCTTCGGAAAGTCGTCTCGTTGTTCCGTTTACAGGGGAATGTGGCCCAATTTTTGAGAACGCGCGGGTTTTTTCCGTAAAATCGTACTCTCGTTCCTTTTCTAACTAAAAGGCTATTTTAGGCCATTCTCTTGGAATGCGACTTTTCATCCTTCAATGCTTATATGTTTCTTCAAATTCAGTACAATGAGAAGCGGTTAAACCCGCTGAAATAATACTATAATACTAACAATATTCCTATCAGCATATACCACTGGGTGTGCAAAACTTAAGGACCGAAGTAGACTTTCACATGCATATCTCACTGCTAGTTAACCGGAGTGGGACCACATTTTGCACATATATAGGAAGTAAATGTTGCGGGGACAGTGCAGAGAAGTTACTAACAGAAAAGCGCAAAGGGGCGATTGGAAAAGACATTTTTCTGCAAATACCCTGTCTGAAGCGGTCGATGAGTGCGCTTCTCAACTCATGGTAGACACTCAAAGAGAAGAGCTAGTTCTTGATGGGGTGTATGAACACTACGGACTGCAAGGTATGCTCTGCTATGTGTTCCCATACAGGCCGTAAGATTAGTTAGGAGGTTCTTGAGGAGAAGTGACCCATTCCTGGAGACCGCGATTGACAACTGCAGGACTATTGTTGGCACATGGTCATGGCTACAATAGCTCATCTGAATCCACGCCACACGTAGCTCCATGGAATTAGGCTGGAGGAAATAAATGGCTCACCAATTACCGAAAATGCTCACTTTTCAAGAGTTTTCCACCCGGCTGCTCGATCACTCTCGCACACTGCCCTCCATACGATTTGAAGCTGAGGGCAAGGGAACCCTTGGGAAGATGCATATTGACAGAGAGGTACAACATCACAATCACGGTTGATCAGAAAGTGTAACGCGATCACGAAGTTGGGATCAGTACGCCCCAACAACTTTATGCCTCCCCACATCATGTCGCATGCACTACCAAACAATCATGTAAAACGATGGTCCGGGTAGATACACGTTCCATTTCCCCATATGCAGTGTAAGTTCAGAATCACTACTCACATTCAGTTTGTCCTTGACCGGGAAGAATACGGGATTTTTCAATTCGGTGGTCCATCTCCAATGTCGCGGCTCTTACCAAAATGTCCCACCGAGGCGTGGATTTCAAATGGAATACAGGTATTGTTGATCGATGAGAGAGATCACTCCTAGGCGGTCACTGCGGCACTGTCCAAACTGGATACATGCCTTTACAGCCTGATAAATGGTTTTTGCAACTGCAGCATGTGACTGACGTGGGTCCATTTTTGCCTGTAGCAAAACCTAGCAATCACCTGCTGCTGCGGTTGTTCGTGACCCACAACCTCCTCTTCTTGGGACAGCAGTGCTGCAGTCCACATTGCTTCTCATGCACAAAAACAATGCTGTGGTTAACACAAACTCGCTGAACACAACTTCCTTTTTCAGTTTCCAATGATTCTTAATCGCGTAAAGCACCCTAGTGTTGTCTCTGAGGACTTGAGTGTAATCAAGAACACCACTCATTCCACAGTCACTTCTCCCTGCCTTAGTTTACCCCTCCTTGTCCTGCCCCACGATACCCATCGTTCTGGTGGCCACCCCATTTGGGCTCCAAAGTGAAGCGGATGCAAGACATATGAGGCCCACTCCGGTGCCCATAGACATGTAGGGCTGCTAGCATTATGCCCGTACAGTTTCATCCAATTCCATCTAATTTTTAATAAGTTTAGAACAATTTATCTATCTGGTCCTTAAGTTTTGCACACCAGTGTTACTAGATTATATTGTGAGGAAAACCTTTCTCACCGTGGGTTTCAATCAGCACTCCAGAGGTCGGCCAGCCGAATTCGCTGCACTTTCCTCCTCTTTGATTTGTTCTAGACGCAGAGAATTTTTTCGCTTGTGCTCACTGGAACATTATAGTTAGTGAGATTTCTCGATTACGATCTCCCTTCTCTTCCATTGGCAAGTGCAACCCCTTTGCTGTTTTTGCGGAACGGAACGGGCGGTTGATCCTGGAATCAAGCAAACGCAGTGTCAGCGAAGCTGCCGGGGGATGCAGTTCTGACGGACGTGCGTAGAGGTATAGTGTACAGCATTCGCACCAGCTTTTAATAGTAAAATGCAATTCAAGGCGAGGAGAGCAATAGCTCCAGAGACAAGGGGCAGCTGTAGGATAGCAGCCTTTACATCCAGAAGACTATTCACATCGAATATAAAGGCAGCGTCAACAACTTGATTCCGCCGAAGTGAATCATCTGCTGAAGAAACGTTTTTCCTGCGAACAGAAGCATTACACAACCAGAAATGTTAGAAAGCTGTGAACGTCTCTATAATCAAACATGAAGGCCATGTGAAGAGCATCGATCTCCCACTAGTTGCCTTGATTCTCGCATTACCCTGATACTGGTGAAACGAGAATGGATGTCGGGGAGCGTAACAGAGTTGTTAACTTGGCGAGTAACTGGAAAATGGCTACCAAGAACACAAAGGCTGAACTTGGGAAGCGCTTACATTTTGAAATCGACCAAAGCAAGTAACACCGAACTTCTGCTACCAAACGAATGTAAGCAGGCTTGTGAAAAAAAATTCTGATAAAAAAGGCTAGAGGATTCTTCACATCAAAAGGCTGCTATGTCTTCAAATACTCGGTACATATCTGTCACAAATGCTGGTGGCGAGAACACTTCCACTTGGTTCACGGAGTGCTGTCACTGGGAACTTTTTTGACCTTTCGACATATTGCACATTTCACACATGTACTTCATCACATTCTATCGATTGTTTTGTCTCTATTCTCCGGAATCGAACGCTTCAATCGGATTTTTCATTGCGTACTTACCAGGAAAGGCATTCAACTTCCCATGGAACTTTGAGATGAGACCCAGATATATCGATAGAGCTTCAAACGCTGATTACAAATATGAAAACTAAAACTGCAAAATGAACTTGCCAAGGAAGTTGTGAGCAGTCAAATTTGGCTGGAAGTAAAGCATCACACTAGTCTCCGGACTTTCATAGTCACCGCGGAGCAGTGGTAAAGCCCTCGCTATTCACCCTGGAGGTCATAAGATCTCCTCCCGTCAGAGCGCAAATTCCGAGAGCACTACCACTACTCCACGACGACTTTGAAAGCCCAAAGGCTAGTGTAATGCTTTACCTCAAGCCAACTTTGACTGCTCACAACTTTCTTGGCAGGCTCATTTTGCAGTTTTAGTTTCCATGTTTGTAATCAGCATTTGAAGCTATATCGATATATCTGGGTCATATCTCAAAGTTCCATGGGAAGTTGGATGCCTTTCCTGGTTAGACGCACCGAGGCGTGCTTTCCCTCATGCCCCACTTTTGACGCCGCGCAACCTACGCTGGACTGTCCACAGAGTGTGGTCTTCGTGAATTTGTTTCTCTTTGGTATGAAAGAATTTTCCGGGAATGATTATTCTAATAGTTAAGGGCAACACTTTCAGAGAAACTTTATTCCGTATATCAGAACATGAAATATGAGAATAATTTTGACGAATCACGAGTAATCACAAGTGATATATTATATGAACAGTGACTCTCACAAGTCTTCAGCGGAACAACTTTCGACTGTCATTCTTATTTGCTGAATCAAATCTATTCAAATTTTGATATGTTTTGAAGGGAGGCCTCTTCACCAACCTGGCACTGTTGAAGGGGAGGTAGAATTAAGAATGAAATAATCATTTTACTAGAAATTCCCGAGTATGACCAAATTCCGAGTAAGTTCCAAATCAGTGTAGAAAGCCGACAATTTAACAAAACTAGTAGCATGATGAAGAATATCAAGCTAATTAAATGCTTTGTTGATAACCTTCTGGAGTCGCTGAAATCTTAACAAGGCCTAGGTATGGAATCAATCAATGAGTGCGCTGTCTACGGGGATAAATTATTTAATTCTTGAATTTCCATCGGATTTTCTCGTTCATATTCCTGGCTCTTATTTCTGCCGCAGGTGTCCTTGCCTATTCTCGTGGAGTTTCGGTGGCGCTCAGGACTAGTGTCTAAGTCGGTCACTTCGTTGAAAGCAGGCCATACAGTCAAAACCTTTCCTTCACAATAGTACTGCGATTGGTCGCTTTATCGCTAGAAAACAAAGTCAGGCGTGTAGATGTGGATACGCATTTCATTATGAAATCTATCTGATACGTCCGCAGTCACCATTTCTCGATTCCTGTGCAATGGTTCAGGTTCAAGTTCTTTGAAGACTGTTACACCCGACCCTCCGATTACTTTAACGTATGGCAGTTGATACTATGTAAAGGAACGAGTTCCGTCAGAACGACATTGACTATTGCCTGGCACTTGTACGGTACTACCTCACCTTCTAGCAATAGAGCGACCTATAGCATTGCACTCTATTATGACGGAGGGGTTTCGAGTGCATGGCGCGCTTTTAGTGAAGAGAGCAAGTCCTGAGACCCAAAGACACATTATGGGTGGAATAATGGGAAAGGGCGCCTTTAGAAGAATTAAGAGCCAGAAATATAACGAGAAAAATTTGAAGAAAAAGGAGGGAAGTTGTCCCAATTCACAGAGTGGTACCATACTTAGGCCCTGTTAAGATTGCAGCGAATCCAGAAGGTAGTCAAGCAAGTGTCGGTATTCTTAACCCTTTGACGACCGCCGCTATGAATGCGTCACTTCACTTCTTTCTAAATTTTTTCATCAATAACCATAAACTCTCCAACAATTTCACTGTTAGTTTTTGGCGCATTATTCCGCGAATTCGATAATGTATTTGTGTAGTCTTGAAACATGAAAAATGCCAAAATAAAACCCAAAAAACGTGTCGCCATCGAGCGAAGCGTGGCCCATCGGCGGGCCACACGGTCGTCATAGTAATATTACTGTCATGCATTAGATTGGTTTCTTCAATTGTGAGCTTTCTACAGTGATTTGAAACTTTCCTGGAATTCGGTCATACCCGAGAATTGGTAGTAAAGAGGAATAATTTTTTCATTCTCAATCCTTGCTCCTATTCAACAGTAATATACCGATTCAGTAGACATAGCCTGCTTCCAAACCATATCAAACTTATGACTGTGATTAGATAACGCAGAAAAAAGTCACAGTCAAAAAAGTGTCCCACCGAAGGATTTTTGGTGCTACTGGATATACAGGGGGTGGCAAAAAAAGAGTAGCTGCACTCCGCATTCAAAACGTTTATTACACGCTGCGTAACCATACCAAATGAGCCCAGCTGATACTGATTACAGCAGCAAGAGCACATTATACCCTTTCAAAATATCACATACTAGCCTTCTACACCGACGACATCAGAAGATTTTCCCACGGAAAATGGTTCCCATTAAGCCGTCCCTGAAACGCTGGTCAAAGGCCATCTTAAACAGTGACAGCTAGCGTCCCTGAGAAGCCATTCCAGTTATCTTTTGAGAAACTATGTGGCGGCTTCAGAATGGAACAATTATGCTAGGCCTGCTTGAGCTCGACGGTGATGACAGATGACGTCATATTCTGAAAAGGTGGAGTAAGGGAGTGTCTGCATTTGCTTATGGGAGGACACCTAGGGATTATTTCGCCGTAAAGCATTCATCAACAATATCATGCGCCCTGAGCGACTAGAAATTTGATGATGTGCGCCATGGGTGAAGCGGCTCTTTTTTTGTACCCCCCCCCCTAATGTATATAATGCGATATGTATGATGACGTTCACGAAAATAAGCACACAACAATAAAAGTGTGTTAGGGTTGCTTGAATTGAGTGAATTACAGTCGTGAACAAAAAGGATTTATAAGGGGAATCGACGGTCTCTAGACGTGATTTTCTCCTCGAAGGAAAAGAGATTGAGTGAGGTGACTGCAGAGACTGTGGATCCCTCAGTACATTATATCCAGCATTAGGGCATTTCCCTGCATGAGAGATTGACTGAATATAGAATCAAGAAGCGACTTACTTCTACTCTAATGTTTGGAGCTACAGGAAATGATACGCCTTCAAGAGACAAATGAGTGGAAAATTTTCCGCAACCAATCTTTTGTTCCCCATTTCTAAGACGGTGAAATACAAGGTATTGAAAAAAGATACTTCGTGCAGAAGACACGTTGAACTGACCCCGATAAATGACTTCAAACCGTCGATGATGATCATGTTCGGGCCATCGATATGGAACCGAGAAGCGGTAATCTTGGCAAGAATATCATCATCTATCGGGATAGCGCCACTGTACGTATCAAACCAGGAGCAATGTAATCTAAAGCGTTGTCTTGTTGCAATGGAATGGAAAATGTCTGGGCTGATTCTGTGCAAAGTGTAAGGAGGAATATAATTGTAATAGATTCCTGAAGGATCAGCGTTGTGAAGGAATCAACGAAATAGTGAAGGAGGAACGGTAGCCAGTGACGTTTCAGTTATCCTCGTCCTGCACTTGAATTTAGGCTTCCATAAGATCTGCTAAGATCGACGGCAGGAGAGTTTCCGGCACCTCAAAGTAGTATAGAGTACGAAGAATCATACATATGATTTCCAAGCAAAGGAATCTCAATGATGCAATTCTGTCTCACATTTAATTTAACGTCAACCAACATCAAGAATTTGGAAGTTTGCTAGAGAGAATAGCACACTCGCTGGTAGCGCGAAAATAGGATTCTTCTCTACCTACCTCATGGATCCCGACTTCAAGTGCGGAAGCATTGTTCAGCAAATTCGTAAGGGAACTGAGTCCAGAAGGAAGCCTTTTGCAATAAGACTCCCCAGTTTCACATGGATCATCGTATAAGAGACGCTGAATTTCTATGCATAACGCTTATTCTGCTACCCAGAAAATGCTCCCAGAAAATGTTTTTCCAAAAAAACTATCGCATATATTGAACGCTGGACCTCTTGAACTCGCTTAAAGGAGGAAGCTAATTACCAACTCACTAGGTTCTTCACTGAGAGATGATCAATCTCGAGGTGACCGTCCTCCTGCAACACAAAATCACTCCTTAGTGTGCTTTCTTGAAGACCTTACTTTGGAGCCAAAAATGAGGTGATCTTAACGAACCATGAAGAACCACAAACGTCCAAAAAGTCTTCTTCCTCTCATATTCCGGCCATAGCGCTGAATAAGTCCATACGTCTCTCGATTCAGCAATCGACATTTGTCAAGATCACTTTGGCAAAGATTCTGCAGGACTTTCACCTGCAACTCCCGCGATAATTAATTCCATGGAAAAGGCTCCTGAAACAACGAGCTATGGGCTCAATTTGCCGCAATGGTGCCATCGATATGGTGGCTTTACCTTTCCAATATACAAGGTGGGGATAAATGTTCTTTCATTTCATTTCAAAGCTAATTTCAGAAATCAGCTCTAGCGATGAATAGTGTTTGTAAAAAGGGTGACGATTTCAAATAGGGCAAAAGGCATAGCTTATGGCACGCAGGTATTCTTCATCAATTTCGTCCCATTACTTCGTAGGCGTAGTTGTGTTCATCCCTTTTTCTCGCGTATGTGGGGATTATTCCCGATTTGCTTGCCTCTATTCTATGGATTACAACATGACATAACTGTAAACGACATTGGTCACGGTGTGATCAAATATGCTCCAGTTTAGCAGAAGTGTTCTAAGCACAGCGGAATTGGCAGCTCGGTTCATCCCTCGTTTTCTTCCTATTCCTATGAACATGTCAGTGGTGAGGAAGGGTAGTGAAGGTAAATACAAACATAAAGGGATAGAAAGATATATGTTTCGCTTGACACATCCACATCGAAAATAGTTCTGGCATCCACTTAAGCGATAAGACCTAAATTGCAATTTTCTTTACCATTTCACGCTATTTGATCGAAATTGTGCGACTACAATATCTTAAACCAGAATAGTCCCCGTCAACCGCCGGGACCTTCCTTTAATGCGCAGAGACTTTCTATCCTCCGCTATGGTCCCTTCCTCCTGTGACACCAACACCTCCTGGAAGTGACGCGTATGCAACACAATGGTGTTTCATACAGTAGAAGAGACACAATCAGATATGACGGTAGATTTTTCGCTTGCCTCCTCACCTCCTTTCCTCTTTCCACTGCCCTCCAGCTGCCACTGCAGCACCATGTGCAATGAACGGAAGGGTGCTAAGCAGGTGTTTATATAGCCCTAAGAGTGTTATCAAACTATCCTGCTACAAAACATTGATATCTCAAATCCTGTAAGCTACCCGATATGTTAGCGGTTTGTTTATCCATGAGCTTCCTTCTCACTCACTTCATTTTGCGGACGGACACACATACATACATTACACACACACACATACAGATACACAAACCGACACACAAAGTTAGCGCTTTATATAATAGAAGGATTACTTTCTACGCATTGAATATTGCTGAAATGGCTTCGTACCAGGGTCAACCGTTACGTTGGACCGATATTGGACCGACCTCGGACCGACGTTGACCGCTCTCCGCGCCGGCATTCACACTCGCCTTGCGCGAGCCGTCTGTGTCTCCGTGCGTACGTTCACTCTCGGCATTACTCTCACACGCTAGAGAGCCATGCGTTGGACTTTGTCCAACGGACGGTTGACCCTGTTTCGTACCTTTGAAGCTTCACGAGGTTATCGTCCGAACTCTACGCGTGTGAGGTGTGACGGCCCCGCTCAAAGCGCCCTTGTCCCACGCGGAGCAAAACCAAAGACACACGCGCGATGTCCTCAACGTGTTGAGCAACACATGAGAGAATGAGACGGAGAAGACACAGCAGAAATTTTGAAGGCAAAAGTCGGGCTTAATTAAGGGTACTATAGCGCTTGAAATTGAGGGGAGAGAGTGGAGAAAAAAAACGAGAAGAAACCATCGACAAGGCCGAATTAAAAACCCTTTTCACTTTAGCAGTGAAGGAGGCTAGTTTGAGAAAAAGGGACGTCCAAATGAGTTTTTCGGACTGGCTCTGTGCCTTTGGTTGATACGGCAATCAACCCAGCTGATTTACACGTATTGCCAGCCACACACCATTTCAAAGGAGGGCGAGCATAGCGCCCTCCAAGCGTTGATAGCGAACAATGCATCCCCTGGGGCTTTATTACCAACACTTTTGGGATTTTGAGCGAGGCACCGTCTTTGCGGGTGCGTAACCACGTTCAGAGATGATGGAAGAATTTGGTTTGGTGCACTATTCCTGACCTTTGCCGTTTACAAGTCCACTGTAGAGGGGGGGGGGCAAAAAAAGAGTCACTTTGTCCATGGCGAATATCATCGAACTTTTCATCGCAAAGGATGCCGCTGTTATTGGGAGTTATATGATGAATTATTCCTTAGATGTCCCCCCATGAACAGAATCAGGCACACCTTCGCTGCTTTCACCGTATCCAGAATATGACGTCATCTGTCGCCACCGTCGAGCTCAAGGAGGCCTGCCGTAATTGCTCTGTTCTGAAGCTCTGAAGCTGCTCTATAAGTTCTTCACTCGAATAATTGGTGAATGACTTCTTAGGGATACTAGCTCTGGATATGCAAGAAGGCTTTTGACCAGCGTTCCAGAGACGTCGTAGTCGTCTATGGTTTCTTGACGACCTCGTGCTCGTACCGCGAACCACGTCTCCGTGGGAAAATCTTCTGATGTCGTCGGTGTAGAAAGCCCCTATGTGATTTGTCTGATAGAATAGAATGTGCTCTTCAATATGCAATTGAGCTCATTTGGTTTGGTTTCGGCAAAGTTCAATTAATTCTGTTTTGAATGTGAGTCATAATGATTTTTTTTGGTCCCTCCCCCCTGTATACAGAGGAGGGTAGTGGGCCAAAAAAACGAGTGTCACTACCCTTCAACTTTGAAAGGGAACTAAGCACACACGAATGCCCAGCTAATATTGAACAGCATTCTAGTTCATGGAAAAACTTCACAACAGCCTTCTATACCGGTCTCTAGAAGAATTTCCCCGGGAACATGATAGGAGCTCATTGAGAGCCTCGACGGATAGTAGACCATGAAGAGTATATCTAAAGAGCCGGTTCGAAGTGATTATTGCATAGCAGAGCTACTGTGTCTAGGAAGCTATCACCAGTAATCCGATTGAGGGAATTGTGCAGCAGCTTCAAATGGAGCGATAACTGTAGGCCTTCTTGAGCTAGACGACAACGGCAGATGATGTCATATCCTGAAGACGGTGAGCTACTGAAGGAGGGTCTGCTCATGCTTTTCTCTAAGAAACGTAAGGAATATCTGATCATAAAATTTTTATCAACGGCTGCACCTTGTGCGACAAAAGGTTTGATGATTTGAGTCATGGGCAAAGTGACTTCCTTGCCTTCCTCCTGTGTAGATGAACCAGTAGTTTCCTCCCAACTTGATCAATAACAATGTTTGACTCAAAATTATGCTGTTGGCAATGTTTGAAAGGACGAAATGGATACGCACCATTGTTGGAGAGAGTGCTAGATTGCGTAAGGCATCGGTCACTTGTGATTCTTGCGCGCTGGATTCTCCTTCTAAAAAATAAACACTACCGAGAAACCAAGCTCGATCGAGGACTCATATTTTCCTGGAATCGGTGAGGCGCAATGTTAGTGTGCTCTATTTTTCATATCTTCAACAGAAGTGCGACAGACCAGGTTCTTTTTTCAGGACATGGTGGCAGGCACCTTTATCCTTTGAATGCTAGTGTGGTAGGGGGATACCTATGTGGCGCTATGCAGAACTTTTGTGTATGTTTAACAAAACGTGGACTTACTAGATGACGGGTCATTTGCAGCTTGGTTGCTGAACGCAATAAAAAGAAGGTGATGGAAGTGTTAAGCGCTATCCAAAAGAGCCTACAGTATTGAAGAGTGAGTATATGTCCTGGTATGAATGAAGCTGACGAGTTGAAGAACGGTGAACATGAAAAGGCGGTGTGGAGGGCTTGGAACCTATTCGCAGCATTTCATCAATGAAACTCCGTTCAGATGACAGGAAGCCTTTTTGGTGCCCTGACTAGTATCGAAAACTTCACTCTTGTGACAAAGACATTTTTTCCTCGTCGCTCCCAAAAGACAGGACGACTAAGGGGACACCGCGACTTTGGCTCGATTTTACTGGTGTTATGAACACGGTGTCGGGTGAAACTAAATCGTGTTGGTTTACCAGTCATTTCCAGAAAACTCCTCGAGTGCGTCGTGGTAGGATAAAATTTGTTGTGGAACAATCCCTTGTGACTCTGCAATATGCAAAGCGAGATTAAAAGCACTCGATAGCTAAGCGAGTAAAAAAGTCGCAGAAATCAAAACCAGTCCTGTAAGTAATCATCGCGTCAAATTACATGGAAAGAGAAAGATCGCATATCCGGGCAAGGGCGCGTGAGCGGCGGGTACTCGACGGAACGGTCATCGCGCGGCAACAAAACAAAATCAGCGGATGAGTAGCAGCGTATGATGTGCGCTGTAAGACGTACAATGATACATTCTCAGATAGACTTGCAGGGAAACCTCCGAGTCACGGGTCGTTGCAGTGTCGCCATATGCTGCCGGCACACCCACTAGTCTATGACGACTCGCGTCTACACACAATTACCCGAGTGGTGGTATCCAATCACAGAAGGGTGGGCGTCCCGTAAATCAGGTTTCTCCTGCAAATCTACCTGAGTTCTGTTCAACTTGTCGCGAATTCACTATAACACGCGCTGCGACTCGTCCTCTGACTCTGCCTTGTTGCCGCGCGACGGACTTTCTTCCTGTCAGATCCCGCCTGTTTATGCAAGCCTTCTTGTCCGGCGCGATTAATGTCAGCGTTTCATTTACATGCAGCTATATAGCTATACACGGCGTTTCATAAATATAGGTCCACCCTAAATTTTTGCTACCCCGAAGTTGCTGTGCATTTTTTGAGAATGCTGCTATCACCATTAGATTCCTCATCACGGAAAACCTTTATAATGTTTTTCTGACAAAGTTCCCCCTTCAAGCAACCCAACTAACTTTTTCAGAACGAATTTTCACCGTTTCATGAAAATCGGGCCACCAATAAAAAGTTTCCATTTCTCAAGATCCTTGAAGGGAATAAGGGAAGCGGGGATATATGTGAGCTTAGTCGACGTCGAGTTTGCCATACCGCGTATTACTCGTATCTCTTCCCAGTGATAAGCACAAACCAGAGCTCTTACTGAAGTTTGATGGCTGAGAAGCAGAACTGCCTCCCATGTCGGCCAGCTCATGATGCATAAGCAACTATGTGCGAAATCCCGGTCTGTGCGGGAAGAGTACCCTTGGTAAATAATGACAGCGTTTCATTGAAAATCAAGAGGAATTGGGAGTCTCCTGTCGAATTGGATAAGCCGTCCGAACAAAGTCCGTGCTAAAATACGGCATTCCGCAAGCAAAACCACCGTGTTGTGAATAAGCCAGCAGAGCAATGACCCCAAGATTATTTGAGCGCCACA
>MU868394.1:177566-189656 GCA_036418205.1 Ostertagia ostertagi
TACCCAGAAATGCTCCCAGAAAATGTTTTTCCAAAAAAACTATCGCATATATTGAACGCTGGACCTCTTGAACTCGCTTAAAGGAGGAAGCTAATGACCAACTCACTAGGTTCTTCACTGAGAGATGATCAATCTCGAGGTGACCGTCCTCCTGCAACACAAAATCACTCCTTAGTGTGCTTTCTTGAAGACCTTACTTTGGAGCCAAAAATGAGGTGATCTTAACGAACCATGAAAACCACAAACGTCCAAAAAGTCTTCTTCCTCTCATATTCCGGCCATAGCGCTGAATAAGTCCATACGTCTCTCGATTCAGCAATCGACATTTGTCAAGATCACTTTGGCAAAGATTCTGCAGGACTTTCACCTGCAACTCCCGCGATAATTAATTCCATGGAAAAGGCTCCTGAAACAACGAGCTATGGGCTCAATTTGCCGCAATGGTGCCATCGATATGGTGGCTTTACCTTTCCAATATACAAGGTGGGGATAAATGTTCTTTCATTTCATTTCAAAGCTAATTTCAGAAATCAGCTCTAGCGATGAATAGTGTTTGTAAAAAGGGTGACGATTTCAAATAGGGCAAAAGGCATAGGCTTATGGCACGCAGGTATTCTTCATCAATTTCGTCCCATTACTTCGTAGGCGTAGTTGTGTTCATCCCTTTTTCTCGCGTATGTGGGGATTATTCCCGATTTGCTTGCCTCTATTCTATGGATTACAACATGACATAACTGTAAACGACATTGGTCACGGTGTGATCAAATATGCTCCAGTTTAGCAGAAGTGTTCTAAGCACAGCGGAATTGGCAGCTCGGTTCATCCCTCGTTTTCTTCCTATTCTATGAACATGTCAGTGGTGAGAAAGGGTAGTGAAAGTAAATACAAACATAAAGGGATAGAAAGATATATGTTTCACTTGACACATCCACATCGAAAATAGTTTTGGCATCCACTACAGAGAAAAGGACTTAAATTGCCAATTTTCTTTACCATTTCACGTTTTTTGATCGAAATTTTGCTACTACATATTATCTTAACCAGATTAGTCCCCCGTCAACCGCCGGGACCTTCCTTTCCTGCGCAAGCTTTCTATCCTCCGCTATGGTCCCTTCCTCCTGTGACACCAACACCTCCTGGAAGTGACGCGTATGCAACACAATGGTGTTTCATACAGTAGAAGGGACACAATCATGATATGACGGTAGATTTTTCGCTTCCCTTCCTCATCCTCCCTTCCTCTCTCCACTGCCCTCCAGCTGCCACTGCAGCACCATGTGGAATGAACGGAAGTGTGCTAAGCAGGTGTTTATATAGCCCTAAGAGTGTTATCACAACTATCCTGCTACAAAACATTGATATCTCAAATCCTGTAAGCTACCCGATTTGTTAGCGGTTTGTTTATCCCATGAGCTTCCTTCTCACTCACTTCATTTTGCGGACGGACACACATACATACATACACACACACACATACAGATACACAAACCGACACACAAAGTTAGCGCTTTAATAATAGAAGGATACTTTCTACGCATTGAATATCGCTGAAATGGTTTCGTACCAGGGTCAACCGTTACGTTGGACCGATATTGGACCGACGTTGGACCGACGTTGACCGCTCTCCGCGCCGGCATTCGCACTCGCCTTGCGCGAGCCGTCTGTGTCTCCGTGCGTACGTTCACTCTCGGCATTACTCTCACACGCTAGAGAGCCATGCGTTGGACTTTGTCCAACGGACGGTTGACCCTGTTTCGTACCTTTGAAGCTTCACGAGGTTATCGTCCGAACTCTACGCGTGTGAGGTGTGACGGCCCCGCTCAAAGCGCCCTTGTCCCACGCGGAGCAAAACCAAAGACACACGCGCGATGTCCTCAACGTGTTGAGCAACACATGAGAGAATGAGACGGAGAAGACACAGCAGAATTTTTGAAGGCAAAAGTCGGGCTTAATTAAGGGTACTATAGCGCTTGAAATTGAGGGGAGAGAGTGGAGAAAAAAACGAGAAGAAACCATCGACAAGGCCGAATTAAAAACCCTTTTCACTTTAGCAGTGAAGGAGGCTAGTTTGAGAAAAAGGGACGTCCAAATGAGTTTTTCGGACTGGCTCTGTGCCTTTGGTTGATAGGCATACATTAGTACGATTTACGACGTATTGCCAGCCACACACCATTTCAAAGGAGGGCGAGCATAGCGCCCTCCAAGCGTTGATAGCGAACAATGCATCCCCTGGGGCTTTATTACCAACACTTTTGGGATTTGAGGCGAGGCGCGGCACGTCTATGCTGGGAAAGTCCACAACAGACCTCGACATACCCTAAAATAACACACCAAACACAGCGCCACAACACCTCGTGCGTACCACGTTCAGAGATGATGGAAAGGGTTTGGTTTGGTCACTATTCCTGACCTTTGCCGTTTACAAGTCCGTACAGGGGGGGGGCAAAAAAAGAGTCACTTTGCCATGGCGCATATCATCAACTTTTCATCGCAAAGGATGCCGCTGTTATTGGGAGTTATACGGCGAATTATTCCTTAGATGTCCCCCATAAGCAGAATCAGGCCCACCTTCGCTGCGTTCACCGTCTCCAGAATATGACGTCATCTGTCATCACCGTCGAGCTTAAGGAGGCCTACCATAATTGCTCCATTCTGAAGCTGAAGCTCTATAAGTTCTTCACTCGGATAACTGGTGAATGACTTCTTAGGGACACTAGCTCTGACTATGCAAAATGGCTTTTGACCAGCGTTTCAGAGACGTCGTAATCATCTATGGTTTCTCGACGACCCCGTTGAGCTCGTACCGCGAACCATGTTTC
This sequence comes from Ostertagia ostertagi, assembly GCA_036418205.1. Lineage (NCBI taxonomy): Eukaryota > Metazoa > Nematoda > Chromadorea > Rhabditida > Trichostrongylidae > Ostertagia > Ostertagia ostertagi. Next base: position 180,386 of record MU868394.1, read on the forward strand.
CGTGGGAAAATCTTCTGATGTCGTCGGTGTAGAAGGCCCTATGTGTTTTTGATAGAATAGAATGTGCTCTTCAATATGCAATTGAGCTCATTCGGTTTGGTTTTGGCAAAGTGTAATTAATTCTGTTTTGAATGTGAGTCATAGTGACTTTTTTTGGTCCCTCCCCCCTGTATACAGAGGAGGGTAGTGGGCCAAAAAAACGAGTGTCACTACCCTTCAACTTTGAAAGGGAACTAAGCACACACGAATGCCCAGCTAATATTGAACAGCATTCTAGTTCATGGAAAAACTTCACAACAGCCTTCTATACCGGTCTCTAGAAGAATTTCCCCGGGAACATGATAGGAGCTCATTGAGAGCCTCGACGGATAGTAGACCATGAAGAGTATATCTAAAGAGCCGGTTCGAAGTGATTATTGCATAGCAGAGCTACTGTGTCTAGGAAGCTATCACCAGTAATCCGATTGAGGGAATTGTGCAGCAGCTTCAGATGGAGCGATAACTGTAGGCCTTCTTGAGCTAGACGACAACGGCAGATGATGTCATATCCTGAAGACGGTGAGCTGCTGAAGGAGTCTGCCTTCATGCTTTTCTCTAAGAAACGTAAGGAATATCTGATCAAAATTTTTATCAACGGCTGCACCTTGTGCGACAAAAGGTTTGATGATTTGAGTCATGGGCAAAGTGACTTCCTTGCCTTCCTCCTGTGTAGATGAACCAGTAGTTTCCTCCCAACTTGATCAATAACAATGTTTGACTCAAAATTATGCTGTTGGCAATGTTTGAAAGGACGAAATGGATACGCACCATTGTTGGAGAGAGTGCTAGATTGCGTAAGGCATCGGTCACTTGTGATTCTTGCGCGCTGGATTCTCCTTCTAAAAAATAAACACTACCGAGAAACCAAGCTCGATCGAGGACTCATATTTTCCTGGAATCGGTGAGGCGCAATGTTAGTGTGCTCTATTTTTCATATCTTCAACAGAAGTGCGACAGACCAGGTTCTTTTTTCAGGACATGGTGGCAGGCACCTTTATCCTTTGAATGCTAGTGTGGTAGGGGGATACCTATGTGGGCGCTATGCAGAACTTTTGTGTATGTTTTACAAAACGTGGACTTACTAGATGACGGGTCATTTGCAGCTTGGTTGCTGAACGCAATAAAAAGAAGGTGATGGAAGTGTTAAGCGCTATCCAAAAAGAGCCTACAGTGTTGAAGAGTGAGTATATGTCCTGGGTATGAATGAAGCTGACGAGTTGAAGAACGGTGAACATGAAAAGGCGGTGTGGAGGGCTTGGAACCTATTCGCAGCATTTCATCAATGAAACTCCGTTCAGATGACAGGAAGCCTTTTTGGCCTGTCCTCACTAGTATTGAAAACTCCACTCTTGTGACAAAGACATTTTTTCCTCGTCGCTCCCAAAAGACAGGACGACTAAGGGGACACCGCGACTTTGGCTCGATTTTACTGGTGTTATGAACACGGTGTCGGGTGAAACTAAATCGTGTTGGTTTACCAGTCATTTCCAGAAAACTCCTCGAGTGCGTCGTGGTAGGATAAAATTTGTTGTGGAACAATCCCTTGTGACTCTGCAATATGCAAAGCGAGATTAAAAGCACTCGATAGCTAAGCGAGTAAAAAAGTCGCAGAAATCAAAACGAGTCCTGTAAGTAATCATCGCGTCAAATTACATGGAAAGAGAAAGATCGCATATCCGGGCCAGGGCGCGTGAGCCGGCGGGTACTCGACGGAACGGTCATCGCGCGGCAACAAGGCAAAATCAGCGGATGAGTAGCAGCGTATGATGTGCGCTGTAAGACGTACAATGATACATTCTCAGATAGACTTGCAGGGAAACCTCTCCGAGTCACGGGTCGTTGCAGTGTCGCCATATGCTGCCGGCACACCCACTAGTCTATGACGACTCGCGTCTACACACAATTACCCGAGTGGTGGTATCCAATCACAGAAGGGTGGGCGTCCCGTAAATCAGGTTTCTCCTGCAAATCTACCTGAGTTCTGTTCAACTTGTCGCGAATTCACTATAACACGCGCTGCGACTCGTCCTCTGACTCTGCCTTGTTGCCGCGCGACGGACTTTCTTCCTGTCAGATCCCGCCTGTTTATGCAAGCCGTCTTGTCCAGCGCGATTAATGTCAGCGTTTCATTTTACATGCAGCGTATACGAAGTATACACTGCGTTTCATAATTATAGGTCCACCCTAAATTTTTGCTACCCCAAAGTTGCTGTGCATTTTTTGGAAATGCTGCTATCACCGTTAGATTCCTCATCACGGAAAACCTTCATAGTGTTTTTCTGACAAAGTTCCCCCCTCAAGTAACCCAATTAACTTTTTCAGAACGAATTTTCACCGTTTCATGAATATCGGGCCACTCATAAAAAGTTTCCATTTCTCATGATCCGTGAAGGGAATCAGGGAAGCGGGGATATATGTGAGCTTAGTCGACGTCGAGTTTGCCATACCTCGTATTACTCGTATCTCTTCCCAGTGATAAGCTCAAACCAGAGCCTTACTGAAGTTTGATGGCTGAGAAGCAGAACTGCCTCCCATGTCGGCCGGCTCATGATGCATAAGCAACTATGTGCGAAATCCCGGTCTGTGCGGGAAGAAGAGTAGCCTTGGTAAATAATGACAGCGTTTCATTGAAAATCAAGAGGAATTGGGCGTCTTCTGTCGAATTGGATAAGGCGTCCGAACAAAGTCCGTGCTGAAATGCGGCCTTCCGTAAGCAAAACCACCGTGTTGTGAATAAGCCAGCAGAGCAATGACATCTTCAGCGGATTGAAGAAGCGCGTCCCAAGATTATTTGAGCGCTACAAGATCGCACGTCTCCATTTCTAGGTGGAAAAGGGCTCAAGTTAATGAACGAAGGTGTGGCTGCCAGGACCCTTCGTGATCTTGGACTCCACCTCCTCGTTTCATGCTACGGGTGATCTGGAATCGGCGTGAAAAAGTTTATTCTAAGTGGATCTGATGGAAAATGAGGGTACAGGAGGGTTCCGTGAAAATCGCAGATGGTTTCGAAGTAAGGTAATTTTGGCGGAGAATTCCTTGTGGTTTGAGGCACCTTTGAACGACTGAGCGGCTAGAGCTCGTATTTGTTTCCTTTCACGAGGATTCCATAGGGTATCGTTAAGTCCTTCTGAAGCGACTTTTACCATCTTTTCGACAACAGCCCTCTCGAACCTTGATTTTTACGCACGATAACGCAGCTGTCCATGCCGGTCCTTACACGCCAGATGGAAGTGCAGGAAAAAATGTGGCAGTTATCTATTGGCCACCATGTTATATGAATCAGTTTCCAATGGAGAATCACAGGGCCTTAATTGTTATAAAGTTCCACAGCAAAGAAAAGCAAAATGGAACAGCCGAAGAGCTGAAAACGTCGATCATCGGCGCACAGACAAATTCCGATCCTAATGTAATAGCTAATTTGGTTAACAGCATTCAAAACGTATTATTGTGTTTCTTATGACTAATGGAGGACCACCACATTATTGAAATTTTTTTACGTTTTTTTGTTGTAATAAAATCTTTCGACAAGTAATGTGTAGTCATATTTGCGAAACGGTGAAAATACGTTCTAAAAAAGATATTTCAATAATTCTGAATCGAGATTTCTCCAAAAATCGAGTATCAAGGTTTTTCGTTATGGGGAAACTATTGGTAATAGCGGCATTTCCCAAAAATGCGCAGCAACTTTGGAGTAGCAAAAATTGAGGGTGGACCTATAATTATGAAACGCAGTGTATAGCACCGCACATATTAGTTGCAGTATTTTGTGAATACATTTGCCAGGTGGAGTTTACCGTCACGTGATAGAGGTGGTAATGTAAACAAAAGTGGAGCAGGTAATGGAAATGTGTTTCAGACTGAATGATGAGAATTTATTACATTGCTAATCTTCCAGGTGAGCGATCGCTTAGGGAGCGCTCCCTTCTCTCAGCACTCTGGCAAAAAGTATGGAAGCTATCACAGAACTTTTTTCACAAGTGTCGCGCCGTGAGCAGGCCTGCTTCCCATCCGCATCGGTGTACTGACAGGGAAGACCTGACCACGGTGCGGGGGTAGGACGGGACCTAAACCACGCTCGCCTCGCTCAACCTGCCACGGGGAAAGTTATTAAACAAAAGGCCCTTATAGTCCCTACGCTTTACATTTTGGATTGAAACCCCTAAACCAACGCCTAGGCCTACGTTCAATATCTTATGCTGTACATTTGACAATCAATAAATAATCGCCGACTCTTACGGCATGGATAACGAAAAGACATCAATACTCATAACATTCATCCTACGATGAATTATACGAAACATTACAATAAAGTAAATAATCGTACGGCAATAAGGAAAAAACCATCCTAAGCTCACGGGACGGACCAACCCTTCCTACGGGTGTACGAGACTTCAGCCCGCGAGTGACTACGAGAGACCTGGTCGGCTGCCCAACCAGTAGAGTTTTCCCGCGACACTACGCGGTTACCTGTGGTCCTCTGAGGCGTACTGCAGTTGTAGTAGAGAATGCGCGGTCAATCCGGAGTACAGCAGAATAGGCGAACTGCTCGTAGGAATAGGCTGTAGGCGGAGCTACGGCGATCCTTGGCGGGTTTCCGGAAACGTCGATAGGCCGATGTCAGAGTCTGCGATTGGAGCGATCGGTCAAATGCCAATCGCGCGACCATCGCGCGATTCGCGCGACGATCGCGCGATTGACATGAGTCCCATCATGACCAATCGCTCCAATCGCGCGATGGGCGCGATCACTCCCGTTGTGGCTGGCGCGCCCCTCTCGATCGATACGTTGACTGAGCATATCGATCGAGAGGGCGCGCCCTGCCACAACGGGAGTGATCGCGCCCATCGCGCGATTGGAGCGATTGGTCATGATGGGACTCATGTCAATCGCGCGATCGTCGCGCGAATCGCGCGATGGTCGCGCGATTGGCATTTGACCGATCGCTCCAATCGCAGACTCTGACATCGGCCAAGAGATAACGCCGGACCAGCGTAGAGCGCGACTAGAAACCTCCTTTTGAATAGAGTCGGACGAAAGTTACGACAACAAGAATAATCAATAATCTAGTTGTCTTTTATACGATCCCTTTTTTTTGCTATATGTTGTTCTACTAATTCAAAACTTTATGGTGGGTGGGAGATATGAGCAAATGTCTGGACATGATGCCGAATCGTTATTTCCGACTGCTGGAACTTTATTCTACGATAGTAGCGGCGGTATGGGTTGAAGTCTATAATGATGCGGTCCAACAACCATGCAGCAAAATCTACTTCAAGCAGAGGTCACTTCTCGAAGATAGTTGTCGCTGTTAAGCTGCATTTTTCCACTTACGCTTTGTATGTTGCTTGAATAGACAGCGCACTTCTCAGCCCTTCTGACCTGTCAACAACCAGCAACCTTTGGCAGATGTGCATACGTTTCCACCTCATTTTATTCGGGTGGATTCCGTTTCCCCAACCCGCAATATCCCCATGGTTCGAAGTGCACACCTCACGGTGCTCTGGACTGAAGGTCCACTGCAATTTGACGGGCACTGGCGCACGGGCTGCCTTTAGACGCTCGATGAGTTCAATATCAAAAAACTCTTTTGCGAGAATGAAATGCTAAAAATCGACCGGAAGAGAGTTCTTGACTGTACTGACTGAAAGAAAGGAAGGCATTAAGATGCGACTGATTTTGAGCAGGTTAGAGCAGAAAATCGATAAAGAAGAGCGTCGTACAATTGAGAAACAAATCACCTATCAGAAGTGATGATTCAGAAGTAGGGGCAGCTTATCAGAACATGCAGACAATGTACACAGAAATCTTTGGCAAGTGAACAGCAGAGATGAGCGTTAACAATCTTAAAAGAGTAAAGGACGAAGCTTTCGGCACTGATCAATCCCGATTTGGGATGCGCCGCGCATTCTTCTTCCATTCGAAATCGCAGTGGCAATTTGAATGCGATTCGGCCTATATAACGTATGCGGGGCCAGCCGATGTATACACGTCAGTGTTATCCTCATACACAAGTGCTCATTGGGGTCAGTAACGTCAGAGAGAGAGGGTGTAGCGCAGCAGAAAATAAGGATATGTGAGAAAACATGAGATAAAATATTCTTTGCAGGTCCAGTCGCTCCATTCCTTTACCTTTATGAGAAGGACGTATTTGAAAGCAGTACAAGGAATGAAAGTGCATCTCCGCAATGTGTACACGTGCTGTAGAGGCACCTCCTTTATCCTAGGCCCGCTCTCTCGCCCTTAATTCCTCGTTGAAAATAAGGCAGGTGTAAGGGAGCTGTCGCAGACCGGCGAGAGCTTTGGAAAAATCATGGGCGATTACAGCTGCCTTAGGGTACGGGATTTACGGAATGTGTTTACTACAATACAATTTCTGTCAACAGATCATCATCATATGTGTAACACCTTTCAATAGATTCTACAACTTGAGTGGAGGTCGGATGCGTGGCCTGTACTGAGACGAGATCGGACGATGACGATTGCCAGTGCCTTGTCGCTTACCTTGAACGAATTTATTCTAGATATATTTCGAGTGCTGTCAACGAACTGCACCTGCAATGGTGAAAAAAGGGTGGATTTTTGAGCGGCCGAGAATCATTCCTCGATAAACCCTCGACGCAAATATCACCTCAACTAGACAATGAAGAAAGCTAATAGAAGTAGAAGGAAGCTAATATACTGTTAGAAAGCGCAAACCTTCCGCTTTCCAAAACTGTCTTTGCTTTTCGAAGCTTTTGTTAGAGAGATATTGCCTTTTAAGTGGCAAAAACTCGCTTGAAAAATTCCGCATCCTCGACGCTCCCTCGACAAAATTTGAGAGACCCTATCTCTTCGAGTGTAAAGCTTTTAGATCAATTTCAATATTGCCCGGTAGTAGCAAATCCAGCTCTATCTAACCCTACCACATACTGCTCCAAAGGTTATGAAATGGGGGAATGGAACCTTTTCATCGAGAGTGTAGATTTCGACGGTTTCGAGCGGGGTTTCGGCAAATCTGACCCACGGATAAACCGCGCTGCAACTGAATGCTTTGCTGTACATTGATGGAACTCGCTTATTCACATCAAATCAAAGTTAGAGGGGTCGTATCAAGACCCCGATCTGAGGGGGGGGGTCCTGCTGATCTGACCACGCCCTCGACAAGATTTTCACCCTGCGCTGGAAGGAATGCTCCTCTGACGATCTGCTCGCTGTCGGATTGGATTGAACAATAAACCGTCGACTACACCGCGTGAACCCATTCTATCACAGGATGGGAGGTTCGGTTGGTACAAACTACGGCCGGCCCAGAATTTGATCCCCAGACCGCGCACGTGATAGGCAATGTCACTTGTCACAACACCAATTCCGACCGTCAACAATCTTGATGATAACAGCATAAATGTTACATGCGTGATAAAAGAATGAGCGGTGACAAGTGATCTTCCGCCTTTGACACCGCACTGCGTTTGTGGAATGAAGCCTACGTGGAGTCGCCCAAGCGTGCCTAAAATCCGGAGACGATCCGTACGCATTACTTCTTATTAACAGGGCTAGCGCGTGGTCACAAATTTCCACGCAAACAATGGAGCCCTGGGTGATTGCGACGTTCCTCTTGGTTGTGTCCGCTGTGAAGCACCTGATCAAACGTCGGAACCGGATTCCAACCGAGTTTGACAACCACTAAAGGTGAGAACGACCATGAGTTTTGCCGGCGAAGCAGAATCGGAGGTCGTACTGGGGATATACTGCTACGAGAGAAAACCCGACGAACATTTAGCCATTCGAAGAGTTGCGTGTCCAATGACCGTAACGGTTATGGTACGCACAAAAACTGCTCTTAAGATTGTCAGAAGTCTACTAACAGTTACATATTCATCCATGAAATATTTTGCAGAGCAACAATGCGGTAGGTGGGTGGAAGTACTGGTATGCACTCGATATTCAGTCCGCGGTATTCTCAACCTACTCGCGTATTCGATTATTCGGGAACACTTATGGTCGTACAGTGGGGGTTCACCATCATTCTCGGTCACCTTCTGGTTATATACAACCCAGACCGGGAAATTGATACTCATTCCGGGAAACCTGGAATCAGTGGGTGTTCTAAAACAGCTCCACAGTACGGGAAGGGCACTTACAGTACCTAAACGTGGACAAGTAAGAAGTGTGTAAGCAAGTCAGTATAGAAGAGAGATAAGGAAGTATACATAGAAAGTATGTATGTCGGAAAACTTGAGAGCAGAGAAAAAAAGAGGATTTTTGAGATGGAAATAGGAAAATGATTAAAATAAGATTCGGATCTCCATTTTATTCCGAAATATTTACCTTTTACTCCTTTTTTTGATCATTTTTTGTTTTCTACCGAAGTGATTCCCCTTTCCTATCTTCTTTTCTATCATTTGAATTTATGGGAAAAAGAGAAGTAAGGAACAGCGGGGAGAGGCGAGGACTTCAAAGAGGAAGGAAAGTTTTCCAAAGGAGTTGTCCCTACCACAGTGCGTACCAAAAGTATGTGGACACCCTAGAATCGTTGTTTTTGATTGTCAACTGCTGCTTTTGGCCGCAGTTCGCCTTGCGAATGTTTTCACTGGTCATTGCCGATATCGGCTAACCGGCTCAACACGTTATACGTGTGAGTGCTGAAAGCTATGGTACGTATACCATGAAAAGCTGAGTTGGAATGAAATGGTGCCCCGGTAGCGTAACTGGTAGCGCACTTGCCCGGAAAGCGAGAGGTGCGGGCTTCTAGTCCCGTTCTGATGAATGACACGCTCGCGGTTGCAGGATCTGATGATGCCAAGAAGGCTGCGAATCTGCCTGTTTTGAACTTTCTAACAAGATGCTGTTCCTCCACTAAGTTTTCGAAGCATGTACATCATTCTAGAGTGGATAATCGCTGCCCTTTCCCTACGAACGGCTCTGTTATCCACCGATAGAGACGACTACGGTGGGTGCGGTTCTCCTCAACGAAGCGCTTTCGAGTCCCATCTGGGACTTTGCTATTGTAATGGTTCTTGTATACTCGACATTGTAACGGGTTTTCATGCGAAGCAGTTCATCACTACCGTAGAGTTTGAGACAGGCGGACCTTTGTCTTTGAGGGGTTTTAACAGAATACGCTAGGCTTATATGTACCATGGAACTTTTGCTAATCGGGATTTAAAAAAGTGTAAGAGAAATCTTCGGAACGGCTGCTTCGGGTAGAAATTTCATTCATATTTTTGTGGATTTCTTCCCATCAAATCACTCG
>MU868394.1:199813-216304 GCA_036418205.1 Ostertagia ostertagi
ACACCTTTACCCTTCTTTTCAGAATCATCTTTTGAGGCGGAACCATTCTCGTTACTTGTTTCGGGAGGTGAACTCGACTTCTTGTTGGACTTACCATTTGATGTTGATGGTTTCTGAAAGGAAGACTGCTAATCTGCAATTAACAGCCGGAAACGAACATCACATTTTCTGAAACTCTATGTAATCACGGCATCTCTGGGAGATGTACACCATCACCTAATGGGTTAATTTTATAGAGAAGAGAGCAAATGACTTCTCGCACAGCTTCAAATCAGAAAAAGCAGAACGCAGTAGAGAAACGATGGTCTTTGCCCGAGTTCCTAGTCTATACAACCTCTGTGCGAGATGAACTTCTTGTTCAGGTATAGGCGTAGACATAGTCAGTCGTCCGGTCGTAACGATCGCAAGCATTAGTTACATATCGATCAGACCACCCTCGATATGTATCTAATGCTGGGTGATCGTTACAATCGCTACAGTTGAACGACCGACTACGATTGTGCCTTATAGTACGAACTTAAGAACTCCCGCTCACCATAAGAAAATCCCAGCTCTTCTTTGCTGAAGATTTCTTTCCGTCGTTGAGCTTTTTATCGGATGGCCACACTAAGGATTTCGCCGTTGAACGAGTATACTGGTTGTCAGTGCACATGTTCTTGTCACGCTTAATGGCCACCCCTGGTGGACCCGCCTAGGATGGAGGCGTCGCGCCGAAGAGTGGCGAGCTGATAACGGCAGTTGGAAGCAGTCGTCTGGCTCCACTCACTCCTTCCCTTCACCCTTTCCCCCTTTCTCATGTCTCATATATTGAAGTATAAATATTAAATTAAATAAGTATTCTGTTATGTAATAGTAATACACCGCTACACCCTTCGGTTAGAGGCCGGCCAACCTTTAATCCGATATGGAGGTCCCGGGAAGATTCTTTGGGGAATAAAGCTTTCAAATTTTTTTTTTTACAAGTAATGGTACCAAATTCATCATGGGTCACATCTTTTCATCTTAGAACAATCCCTCCCTATTTCCCCCCTTTTTTAACCTCTCGACTTACTATTTTCTAGCATCAAAAAAGATGACGCTCTGGAACAACAAACAAGACGACCAACTGTAATACAGGTACACATTTTTTTATTAACTCTTTCTTATTATCATTTAAAAAAAATCAAAAAAAAAACAGGTTCCAAACCTGGGGAAAAAAGGCAGGAGAGAAGAGGACGCTCTTCCCCCTCTTCTATGATATGGGTAAAATTGCGCACTGATTATGTTTTGGATTAAAAATTCGCATGCGTAACGCTGCGTTATATTCAAATATTACGGTCCTGGCGACGAGATCCTCTTTTCAAAATTACCCACAATAATATTATATTACATTTATAGAATCCACATACGTCGAGTATAGAGGGGATTAGCAAGTGATTCCTACTCCAATAGTATGAGTAGAAGTTGATATAGATTAAAAAAAAACCCGTTTATTGCCGTTCAAAATATTTTCTAATGAAAGGACTCGCTCGCCATAGTCGACTTAAATAGTTAACAGTGCACTGGCACACTCTGAAAAGTCCAGTTTGCTACTGTGGGTACCTCAAAATGAGAACTAGCTACTCTCAAACCCCCCCCCTCCCTAAATTCCCTAAATGGTTATAACATCGCAGTGTGCGGACAAACAAGCCGCTGACCGATTTTAGGGCTACCATGCGCAATAGTAAGCCGCATGACCTCCTCGCACAGACCATAAAATCTGCTGACCCAATAATAGGGCACTACAGCATGATAAAGTCGTGCAGAAGCGCATATTTGCTCTTCTCCCCTTAATAGATATTGCAACGTGAAGCAATACAGTATTTTTCGCACAAACCCCAATGAAAACCTTTTTTACATCACCTAGGACAGACACCTTGCACTATCTGTATGAATCATATTAAAGCTTATAAAGTTAAAGCGTCATGACCTTCCAACCATAGGAAAAAAATGCAAGGTCAAATTAGTACATGGCGCATACCAAAAGAATTCACATTGCGCTCCAAGATCCATTGATCTGATTCCAATATCCTGATAAACGAGATAAACGGTAGAAATACTTACTAACTTTTATTTCAAACAAATCAAATATACATACAACAGTAAATTTTTTTACGAAAAAAAATTTAACAATAAACTGTTCTATCCTACTGTATCGAAGAACATTACTCAGTAGGATTCCTGGCGTTGCGGATGGGTATCTCGATCCATTCCAGCATCCATCCTATTTCTCGCACCAGATTTTGACACCTCTGGAACACCGACACCATTAAGAAATAGCTCAATCAAAATCACAAAATAAGAGAATATAAAAAAAAACTGACCTCATCAATTCTTCGAATTGTGGCACAATTGTCCTCGTATTTTCTGTGCAACTCCATCGAGTAAATATTGTTCGCCTCCCTTTCAGTGTGGATGAGCCACTTAAGTTCAGCGACCCATTGGTCCGCGATTTTCTTCTCTATTAAGGCGTTTTGTAGCCTCTGAGCAGAGTCGCCACAGCAGTCTCCTCGCGCAGGCTGAAAAAGACTCCATTTTTCATCAACAAATAAAAGAAGAAATGTTCAAAAGAAACTTACAGCTAGTCGCTGTGTCAGGCCCTCCCAAAAACCATCTCCGGATCCATTTGTGTTCATTGTGACTTCTAGTTAAAAAAAAAGGCTATTTAAAATCCATCACACACACTAGGTAATTGTAGGAAAATAAAAAGGCGTAAGCAAACGCTTATTTGGCAAATAATACACCAATAAAAAAAAACTTTTATTCCTAGCACGAAAACATAAAAACATTATTCTTCTGGTCTCCTTGTAAAAGCGGGGATCCCTATGCAAATCCCTAATTTCAGTCGCGAATGCTCCTCTCGAACATTCGCCTCCCTCTAAAATACAACAATCAATCTATGTCATAAATACAAAAACAAAAGATAGTTACCTCTGCCTTGAGTTTCATACTATTGTAAGAGTTCTCCAACAATAAGTTCTCCGCTCGAACACGTCGGTATTGTAAGACCGACGCATATTTTCAACTCTTGAATCAATTCCTCAGCCTCGTCCTTCCGGTACATTATGTGCACTTCTGTTGCGCGAAGAATCCGAAACTCTTCACGACAAGGGCACACAGACTGGAAAATAAGAGGTAGTGTGAAACACAATTCATGAAGACATAAAAAAAAAGAAGCGTAGAAGCAAACATACCTCTTCGTCCGATTCCGGACTTGAGCTGCGTTCCACTGGCGAAGGCGCGCGTTCAGGCACGCGATTCTCTTCGACTGGAGAACGAAACCTCACACGGCGAACCTCGTTTGCGTTTTGGTTTTGCATAGTGTTTTCCTGAAAACAAAATCTCTTTCGAAGTTTAAATCTTCCCGCAACTCATTTGGACCAGAAACAGAGCTTTCAATATGAAGTGAATGGTAGGATGAAAAAAAAGGGAGACATATATGACACATATAAAGAAATTGGCATATGACCACCTTATGCTCGGTAAGAACCTAGAAATGGCTTATCGAACGATGGACGACGATCCTCCAAAACAACCTCCCAGGAGGGCCATTGATAGCACTTTTTCTACCCTAGGTCATTGATACCCTTGTTAGACGGTTAACATCAGCAAACAACCATACCCTTTACAAACGAACATAAGAAGAAACATACAACTGCGCATGGGAAGTAGTACCTTATTCTTAGGAAAAGTTATCGAGCACATGGAAATAAAATTTTTTGGACAATGGAATCCATCGAGTTAAAAATGTCCTGGAGGGTTGACAAGGCATGGCGCATTCTTTAGCAGTGAGAAAAACCAATCATGTCGCCATTTCATTCAAAAAAGATTTTTCTCAGCAGACATTATACCTTCCAAACGGCTTGGCAAACTTAAAACGAATTCAGGCGCATGGCGCACACTTTGGGGATACCCATAGCATTTTCTGTAACTACTGAACGAAATAGGTAAATCGGTATTGATAGCCGATTAAGAAAACAAAGCATCTAGAATTGTGGACCTTTCAATCAACTACTTACTTTCAACCATAATATACTACACGGCTGACCCCAATCCAACCTACCCTTCTCTCCAATTATCATCTTTTGCCTCTCACGAGCAAGCAGGTGAGCTAAATTAAGTTATTTCTCATTGCTTATCACAATTTAAATGCAAAAAGGCCTTATATCAGAAAATCACACTCCAAATCAATGATTATCTTAAAAAACATTTCAAGTCTTCAAATTTTGATATAATTCAGCAAGGATTAGTAAGACAAAATCGCATTCAATTGGTGAAACACTAGGGATATCGAAATGGCCTCAGCCAAATCATAAAAATTCATTTTTCAGCCATTGTCCTATGAATTTGGGATTTTCATCCCTAAGCGACGGCGAAACCATTCCAGGCCATCCGAAACCTAGCAAAATACGATTTTCTCTTGGAAAATCGTTCCCTTCTTCCCAATTTTTTTTGCATTCCCCAAAATTAAGAGGAATTTCGCTGCCCCGACCTCGTCAGATAGTATGTGATTGCCTCTGCCAGCCGCAAATCAGATCCCATGCCCAAATTATGCGAAATTTCCCTGTTTCATCGCGATTTCTCCCCTTACGAGGAGAAATGCGCACAAATGATGAACGGGAAAGTTCTTTCTTGACCTTCTAACCCCTTCCTTTTACGACGGGTGAGAATGAGGTCTTGGCATCGTAAATGTACAGTATGCCATATAGATTCTGATGGGAAATATCAGTGTTAGCACACTGATAACCTCTAGAAAAGGGTCAACAGCTTCTGGTAGGAGGAGCTTCTGGAGAAGCACACTGATAAGCATCGGGACTCCCACCCAAGCTCATTAATACCAACCATCTCCACCTGGACTGGTCGACCCTTACTCCCCTACTCCCGACTCAACTCACCTTCAAGGACCAACTCCACCCAAGCCGCAATACAACACCTTCTCAGCTTCAACCCACTCGGAGACCAGTGAGTCCATCTCACTACTGATTGATTTCCTTTCCTTTTCTTTCTTTTCAAATTCATTTATTACTCGCACTGAAGTTTTCTTTTCTCATTCTTTCAAACAGTTCAAAATAAAATCAAAAAAAAATAATATTATATTCAAAGTATAGTATATCCAAGCATCAGTTACCCAATTATCATAGTATAGATTTCTCGTCTTATGAGCAGTTCCGGTTCCGAAATTCTAACAGATTCGGACGGACGACCAATACATAGATTAGCTGAAGGTAGATACTCAGTCAAACGACGAACTAGAGTCCGCCCTTCCACCACTCCAGACAAAAAGAAGCTTAGAGTCAAAACTGAATTCACAACTCCTCCTCAACCACCAAATACAATAGAAAATTCGGATTCCTCCGATAAAAAAAAAAAATAAAAAAAAAATAAAAAAATCGCAGACATAGTCGCTTCGCCAAATCCCTACCTTCGGCGATAACTCTGCTTATTCATCCGTGAACACTGCGTTAATCTCTTACATTAATCCTCTTATTCATCACTCAATACGTTGCGTACTCCTACTCCACAACCATCGAACGAGCCTATTGCGGATCTTCCATTGGAAAACCCAGTAGCCAATAACTCGCAAAACCAGCACGTCCAAGCACCAACTGAAAGTCTTGGCGATTTCATTCAGCACATTTTTCCGCCACCTCATCAGAACATCATCGTACCCGTTCACATTCCAATGGAAGCTAATCCCGTAGCCGAAAATAATTTAGAATCTGCGTTCGAAACGCTATTGCATATATCCTCGTATTGCTATAAACTCCTATTCTTTTACAGGAGAGCCAGGATAGGGGGAAAATCATGGTAATTTCTATTTAGTTACATGGGCTTGACGCGAACCAAATGCCACGTCTCTCTTCAGCCCAACCTCAAAGGATCCGCGAGGCCATGTATAATCGACAATCTATAAAACAGACTGGCGAGCAGCAATAACCACTACAAGAAACACTTTTCCCTGATAATTCTAATATGGCTCGCGATTACATGAGATGGACTAAGGCGAAGCACCTGTGGTTTTTTTCGCAAAATAGAATATAGGAAGAGGTTTTTGGACGCATATCCCACGATAAATCCACAGGAGGCAAACGCAAATTCTACCACATATGTATTCACAAATGGTTTGCCCACTAATAAAATTAAAGGAAAAGCTTAACTTTATATTATTTTTTATTAGCAACTTCGAAACCCTATTGCGAGACGCGGGACGCATGTATGATATAAGCAAAGCGAATCCTGTTCCAGAAGAAGATATGCTTATAGCAAAAATTGATAGAGCAATTGATACAATAGTTTCCAATAGATCTCCTGCGCCTTCTACATCGTATTTCCGTAACCCGAACCGTAACTATTATCTTAATGCTCGACCCAATCAATATAACAATTTCAACAATCCTCGTAACCAATTTAATCCGCGTTTTCGAAGCCCTTCGCGTAATAATGTAAGGTTTGCTCCTAATACACAGTATAGGAATGAAAGAGCGCGAACACCTGTTTTCCAAAATCGTTCACCTAACCAAACCTACAACAGGGATCAAGAACGTCCATATAGACGCCAAAATCCCCAATATCGTCGCCAAACCTCCCCATTTCGCCGCCCAAACTCGCCATCTCGTAGACAAAATTTCCAAAACCGTCGCCCACGTTCTCCATTCCGTCAACGTTCAAACTCTTCATCTCATTTTCCAATCAATTCTATAACTGCAAGCAGTCCTAGAACTATATTAAAACCTACAACTTCACTATTTATAGTGGCTATTGTAAGTATACTGATAGCTCCTACCTCTGCTTTTTCACTTAAATATCAGCTCTGTTCAGCAGGTAAATCAGGCTGGCCAATTGCCTATCCTGATCCTGTAACATGCACAAGTTCTCCTAATGCTTCACAAGTTTTGATTACTGGAGCTGACCTTTATGTTGAGCGAACAGAACCATTACTTTTGCAGGCATATCATTGTTTCAATAAAACTAGGAAAATTTGCACGTCATCATATTTACATGTTTCATTCTCAGTCAATAGCGATGAGGAATTCATGACTCCTATAGATCCTACTCTCTGCGAGTCTTTAACGCAAACCAAAAAGTATCTTGAATTTCCCTTGGAAAAGCTTTCTGCAAATGTATATGGATCGGATAATCAAATCCAGTATTCGTATCCATGGTTTTTTGGAGAAAAGTGTACCGTCACTACTAACGTATATTTTGAAAAGGGTACAATTGCTACTTTTGATGGTAATCATTTAATAGGCCAATTTGGAAACATGGCACATTGCAACATTGAGAAAAATCAATGTAGCCTTTCACATGGCACCGTTATTTGGGCACAACCTCCATCAACATCAATATGTCGGTACGTAAAAGCTACCGAAGGAGTCGCATATGTGACTCCTACCCATATAGTATTAAATAATATTCAATCAGCATTTACGTATAAAAACGTAACATTTTCGCATGCACAACTTAACGTTTGGTGTCTAAATAAATCCGCGATACCGATGGATAATGGCGTTTTCATTATTCTGCCAGAATTGAAGGACTACAATCCTCGTACCATATTTTCGGAACATCCCAAAGTAGTCGATAATATCAATCAGAAACATTTCTTCAACTCAAAACTTCTGCAACTGGTGACTACAGTCACTCAGTCAGCTCAAAATCAGAGCTCTTCAGCAAATCTTCAAGAAACCCCAGAGCAAAACACCCTACTCAATGAAGGTGAATTTATACTTAATACGGACAGAACGTCCCAATTAGAACCACAATTTAATTTACCTCTTCTTCATAAATTCATCCATGTCATACAAAAAAGATCTTCCAATAGCGAAAAAATTCGCCTGGAAGTACCACTATCACGTAGTAAAAAGGCTAGCTGCAATAACGTCAGATAACTATAAATCGCTCAGCACAATATTAGCCAAGATCAAAGATTCAAGTGTTAGCGTTCACGAAAGCTTATATTAATACTATTCCGTCCAATACTTCAAGACGAATAGCTCACCATCTTGCAATGAATTCAGAACCCGATTTTACGGTAATGAATAATGATTGGAAACGCTCGACCATGAGCAACGGTCAAGACAACCGTCATGCCGAACTCAATACAAAAATGCAGTTCCTCAAAATCAAAATGGATGAAATAATAAGACAAGATTTTAACTATTTATTAGATAAAATTTGCTCTCTTATGAATTTCAAAGTTCATTCAATTAAAAGCATTGCCCGAATTAATCCAACTGCTGCGGCCCGCATTCTTTTGAATCGAGAAGATGTACATTGCTTTATCGGCAGGAGATGTTCTAAATGGTCTCAAAATGCAGAGAAATCGTTGTTGATGAAATTATTTTTGATCACAACGTAAAAGGAACATGTTATATCTTTACACCAGTCAGATCTGGGAAAATATTTTACTTCATCCAACCAGGTACAAGGGATCTTGTTAAGTTCAGTCCGCAAGCGGACTGTGGGCATTTACCATTTGGCATTTACAATGATGGGAACAATCACTACAAATCTCCATCGGGTTACGCACAGGTGACAAATATTCATCTCAACTTACCTAACAATTTAGCTCAGGAAAACTTTATTTTCAATTCTCCCACCAATATTTCATTCGGACCTAGCGAGAATAACGACTAATTTATATCTTATCCAAAATCGCCTCAACTCTATAAATAATTTATACGCTCCACGATCAAAATCAACTAACGAAGCTGAAGTAATTCCAAATCAACTAGGGCACGAACTGGCGGACACAGCGGCATTTTTAGAATCCAATGCAGGCGACTTTCTTCAGTCACAAAAGGAAAAAGTCCTCGAATCTTTCGGCTTGCACCGTCTCGTCAAAGCAATCGTTCTCGTTTCCATTTGCCTCATCTTTGTGAGCGCAATCACGATTCTGTATTGTCAAACATCTTTGGTACGGATACCTTTGAACTTTCTCTTCAAAGGCATAGCCACTGTATTCTCGCTTCTTCTCGCATCACTCTGCAACAAAAGTTCTTCTCAAGGCACAACCACGAAGCAACAACGAAGAAGTCAGGATTACAGCATAATCAGCAGCGAGCCAGAACGTGAATCTATTCCCGCTAGCTAATTTAAGGCGCTCCCCAGTGAATTTGCCATCATCATCTATTGCAACTGTTCATCAACCCTCAGCTACCATCAGCTTCCAAAATCAAGTTACCATTAGCACAGCCTACCAAACCCTACTCGAGTAAACCACAGCCAGTTCTCAACTTTTTTCCAGGTGTCTCTTCCATTCATCTTGGAAAAACTAACCAAATGATCTATGTTCCAGCAAAACTTAACAATTCATCGATTGTAGCTCTTCTAGACACAGGATCCGCCCTCACAATCGTCTCTGATGCTGTAGCTCGGAAACTCAACGCACAGCTTTCCCACTCTACAATTATAAAAGGCATCACAGCGAACGGATCTAGCATGAACCTTCTTGGCCAATTTACTCCATATCTTACTATTGGGAAGAAAAGTATGCAGATTACCTGCTATGTCGCTTCGGAAACTAATTGTTCTTCACCATTCATCCTCCTGGCAACGACGTCATTCAACAATTTGCAACAACAATGTCCGTAAATTACCGATCTAACACAGTTTCGTTCGACAATGTTACTATTCCATTCACAACTATCAATCACACCCACCCATTTCAACTTCCCACCCCTTCAAGTCTACTTGGTGGATACAACCATCCTACAACCACTTTCTGACAACATGGTTATAGGCACCACCAAAACCTCATTTCCACATAATTGGGAGCTATTTTCTTCAGACTATCCACTACATGATCTACCAAAGGGAGTTCAAGTGGGAAAAACCCTTTCTTGTCCAGAAGTGGATGGAAATGTCTACTTACGTATATTCAATTCGAACCATGCCAGTATTACACTGCCCAAAAATAAAGCAGTGGCAATAGCAGCTTTTGTGGGAGTAAAAATGCCATGGAAACCAGTATTCTCAGTATACACAGTAATGAGGGCTCTCACAACCAAGTTTTGCAAGACAAAGCATTCTCGGAATATATCCCCCCCAGAAGCTGACTTTGCCAAAGCACTGCCGCACTTTCCCAATAACGACAATTCTATAGATCTTCAAAATCGCGCCCAAATTAATCATAGTATTTTAAATAACACACAACTTCAAATGTTTTACAAATTGTTGAAAAAATATCAAGATTGTTTCGTAGGAAATGATGGTAATCTCGGTCGTTACAACGGTCCAATCACTCATAGCATTGACTTTATTCCACATTCAAAAGTTCCAAAACAGCGACCGTACCGAGTACCATTGGAAAAACGCAATGAAATAGAACGTCAAATCAAAGAAATGCTAAGAACCCGTTTAATAGAACCAAGCACCAGTAAATTTGCATCCCCAATAGTTCTAGTTAGGAAAGGAGCCAATAAAGACCAATGGAGATTCACTGTTGACTATCGTCAAATCAATGCGATAACCAGAACCGAAACCTATTGTATTCCCCATATGCAAGACATACTAGATCTTGTTGGACCTTCGGCGCTCGCTTAAGAAGAACTCGGTACCAAAACATCAAGCAGTACCTGTGGCGCTAGATTCGGGATAGTTTTAGCTTTGGGTTCCTTGATTGGATACTCGGTGCTGGGAATGTAAACCTCTTTGAGATCTGCTTCTCTTTGTCTCTCAATCTGCAGTATACTTCGTAAGTATCGAAGGAAATTGAAACACTTCAAGAAGTAGGCTGACCTTACGACGCTTCGCAAATTCGCTATGAACAACATCGCGCATTCTTGCCGCCTCTTCTTTCTCCAGTCTCTCCCAAGCGTCCGAGCTGTTACATCCATAGTCGTCATCATCATGTGCCCTACAAGGGAAACAACAAATCAAACTTTGTAAAATAGGGTAAAGTTCAGTCAACGATCTACGCATACGAGAAAAGACGCAGCGTACCGTTTGCCTCCACCATAAAGGTCACCACTTTCGAAGTTTCCTTTCGACGCTTTCATCATTTTGGTAGAGGAGCACGCAGTCTAGAGTGTAGCAACATTCAAAACCGCACATCTCAACGGCAAAACATTACGTTACAAACCAAACGATGTGGTAACCTACTTCGTTTCGTTAGCAGTAATTGAATCTTTCGAAAAAGTTCAAATAATCGAATGTAATGGCGTGATTAAATATTAAGTCCTAAGAGTTATTCATAGGATATATGGGTGATCTCTTTTTATATTACATTCCCCCCCCCACCTTTAATGATGAATCGGAGTAATTAAAAAATTTACAAAAGTCATGAAATAAGACCTAGAAAATCGACAACCTGAAACTGGGAAGCTCTGGCGATTGTGCCGTTCTGATCTTTGCAAAAGTCACAATGCATTCGGCATGGTGGTAAGTCGGTTTCACCGAAATACTTCGCAAAGCACACATGGCGGCATCTAAAGGTCAAAACTATAACTAAACTAAACTATCGTACGATGATTACAAACGGGAAAGCAAAAGAAGAGGATTCGATTCTGACTTACTGAGCCATTTCGGCGTAGTCAACCATCTTCTCTAATCCTTGTTGTATTGCTGTTGTCTGCTGCTTCTTGGCAGTTTCCGATATTTTCTTCCCCTTAAAGTGAAACTTTCAACTTGAAAAGAATCAATAAATTATGAAAAACACCATTTCGAGAAAAGGTATGGGAAAATTGCACAGATGAGCCACACGGGAGAAAAAAGTAAACAAAAGAAAAAAAAGAAAGTCCTCACTTTGAGCATGGCTAGATCTCTTCTAACCAGAAAATGAAGAAACTCCTTATCGGACAGGCTATAGTAGATTCGACAATAACTTCGTTGACCATCTCGACCTGCTCTTCCAGATTCTTGGTAATAGGCGGCCAAATTTTGCGGACATGTCCAGTGAACAACGAACCTGTGTGGGAGAACGTTACATAGGGGAAGCAATGTCTTGCTTAAATACCACTTGCATAAACCAGTTCAAACATGAGATGAAATCCATCAGCTCAGGAAATCCTTTTATTTTTGCTTACCTCACATCAGGTTTATCAATACCCATTCCGAACGCTATTGTAGCGGCTATCACAGGAACTTCGTTCTTCATCCACTGATTCTGGACATCGTCACGCAACTGAAAATCAAGATTTGATAACGCAATGAACCCGTATTTTGAATATGCCCTTGCACTTAAAGTAGAAATTAGCAGACTTTGAAATGTCTGGTAAGGAAAAAGCTTCTAATCTCGCTCATAATCCTGCCGGTCCAACATTTTGAAAAAGAGGAGAACTACCTACAGCTCTGACGATTATCAGGGCATGCTTTATGGTCAAAATGAACAATAAAACTCCTACCTTGTTTGATAAGCCAGCATGGTAAGCCAGACAACGGATCTGCACCATGCTCAACATATGCGCCACTTGATCGCATTCGTCACGCGTTCGGCAGTAAATTATACCACTTCCTTCATAGGTCCAAAAATGGAATTATTGAGCGCCATGTGGAAAACTATTGCAGAACATTACTTTGACTCTTGATAAGGATCAAACTCACTCGCTCAGGCTGTTTGCGAGGCCCTTTCTCGAATTTCAATACATCAGATGCTTTCTCTTTCGGAACTTTCAAGCAGCGGAGGATGAACTCTGCCAAATGACGCTAAACAAGAGACATTGATTAGTGATTCAATGACAACAACAATCCAGATGAAGGTTCCAGTTATACTTACAAGGTTAAAATGAGTTCGATGGGGCCATTCTATTCTGCTCTGCGGCTAGCGTAAGCTTAAGAACTTTGATATGCTCATCTGAAGACAATGATAAGAGCCGGCGAAATACGCTCAATCTTTGGCCCCCTTCTTGGCTAAGGATCGCTTTTCCGAGCCATTCCAGGATGACTGAACCGGCCCTTACCAAAAAGCTTAGGGGCCAATTCCACCTCTATTTTCACCCTTATAGATATTGAAGCTGCTTCATATCCTCTTATTGAAGGCAAATACTGCCGAGGAAATTAAGTTAAGGGCCACAAAAAGTAGCTTAACATAATTGCGCATATTCTTAGGGAAATCAGCGACAACACACCTCGGGCGGCAACATTAAGATGATCTTTCATGTATACATCGTAGTACAAATTACCACGGAAAGGTAGAAGCCTTGAACGTTTCAACCTAAATGGGAAGATGAACACTCAAAGGTCTTCCAAAACCAATGTAAAGAAAAAAAGCAACTGCGCAACTAACGTGCTTCAGCTTCAACTGCGCTATTATATCATCTTGAGCTTTTGTATTCGCTGTAGCTGTGAGTGCAATCCATGGAACCTATAAAATAAGTGTTTTCACAAGTAGAACTCTACACAGATATTGAAGCGAGGATGTGCATCAAAGCCCTCACGGAGGTAGCAACAATGGTAGAAAACAGGGGAGGGAGAAGACGAAGTGATAGGGGAATAAAGAGCAACGAAGGAAATGAGCACTTTCTTGTCCAATTGGTACAGGTCAAGATAAGGCAAAGTATAGAATGAAAGTCATCCAAAGAATCATAGAAATGATCGAAAATACAGAAAAAAACTGAAAACGGATAAAAAGTTGCTACTATATAACTAAACATACGTCAGGACACACATCCTTTGAGAGCACCGAGCTTCAGGTAGTCAGGGCGGAAGTCGTGACCCCAGTGTGTGACGCAATGGGCTTCATCAACTACGAAATAGCTGAGCAAGTTGCGTTTGTGGAGTGAACTCAGAATTCTGAAGCACTTCATTCATAAGATGCACAATAGTTATGAATAGAAAAGGGAGGAAGATAAAAGTCGTTCAAATATGTTCACAAAGTCACACATCTTGACGATAAAATGCTATAAAAACACTTAATTAAAAAATACCTCCTCATATTGTCTGTCGCAGCTGCTTCTGGAGTAATGTAAAGTAGCTTGATGGTAGGCACCTTATTTCGCAGATCCTAGGAGGAAAGGCGGTTTCATTTAGCTTTCAAACAAGAGAAGAACTGTTCCAATATCAAACCTCTACTATACGAGTTCTTTCTGCGGCAGTCAATTTCGAGTTAAGCGAATCACAACGAATTCCCTTCGCCTAAAAACAGCTAACAAAAGTTCAAGTGAACTTCTTTTGAGACAAACCCCACTTTCGAGTATCAGACACAACTTACTCGTAACGCAGCGACCTGATCTGTTATCAGTGCAATCAATGGAGAGACGACTATAGTGAATACCCATGTGAATGACGGCAGGAAGCTGCAAATCAGTCGCTCACTCTAGCCAATTCTATCGTAAGCGGAATATGAATTTGAGATTTTACCTGGTAACACAGTGACTTTCCAGCACCTGTTGGTAATGAAACGTACACGTCAGCCTTCCCTGAAAACAAGTAGAACATCCCATTACTGTAACTTTAGTTTTCATTCGCAAAAACGAATCTAAAGTAACTCACTGAGCAATATACAATTAATTGCTTTCTTTTGAAGTGAGCTCTTGAACTTTTTATGTCCAAAGACTTCATTCAAAACACGATTACGTTCCGATTCCAACTCCGATACTTTCATAATTTTGACGCCATTGTTGGGAGCAACTAAAAATAGCCGCAAATCGACCAGGGATAGATGTCAAGGGCAATGATTTGCTGGAGGAAATAAAATGAAGAGATTCATGAACTGAGAAAAGAAAAAAATAAAGAGATCTACAAGTAAAAATATCATGAACACACCTTTACCTTTCTTTTCAGAATCAATTTTTGAGGCACAACCATTCTCGTTACTTGTTTCAGGAGGTGAACTTGACTTTTTGTTGGACTTACCATTTGATGTAGATGGTTTCTGAAAGGAAGACTGCTAACCTGGATTTAACAACCGGAAACGAACATAAAGTTTTCTGAAACTCTAGGTAATTAGGTCTCTGAGAGATGTACGCCATCACCTAACGGGTCAATTTTGTAGAGTAGAGAGCAAATGACTTCTACGTTCTGCTTCCAATTAGGATATGCAGAACGCAGCAGACAAACGAAGGAAAAAGAAAGATAATACGAGCTAGGAGAATACCTGTTCTTCTCGAGTTCCTCCTCCATGCAACTTCTGTGCGAGATGATCTTCTTCATCTTCTTACTCAGGTATAGGCGTAGACATAGTCAGTCGTCCGGTCGTAACGATCGCAAGCATTAGTTACATATCGATCAGACCACCGATATGTATCTAATGCTGGGGGCCCCCAGACAATACCTAACCATTTGGGCGCGGCCGCGGCGAACGCGGCCGAGTTGATAGGTGCCCGCGAACTCAGCACAGCACAGTTCGCGGGCACCTCGAGTGCGTTTTCAACGGTTCGCGGGCACAATCGACTCGGCCGCGTTCGCCGCGGCCGCGCCCAAATGGTTAGGTATTGTCTGGGAGCCAATGCTGGGTGATCGTTACAATCGCTACAGTTGAACGACCGACTGTGCCTTATAGTACGAACTTAAGAACTCCCGCTCACCATAAGAAAATCCCAGCTCTTCTTTGCTGAAGGCTTCTTTCCGTCGTTGAGGTTTTTATCGGATGCACACTGGATTTCGCCGTTTGATCGAGTAGTACTGGTCGTAGGGCACATGTTCTTCGACGGTTCCTCGTCAGAATCAAGGACGATAATATCGTCATCGTCGGGCATTCTGAACAGATCTATAGAACCAAACGGATAAATGCGATGAGCCTGGAGCTGAGCTACACATTCAAATGATAAGAATAGGATTAGTTAGTTTGGGTAGATTTTGGTCAGCCCGGAACGAACTTTGTCAACTGAACCCCACACACCTGAATTCCTGTGGTAGGGA
Source organism: Ostertagia ostertagi (assembly GCA_036418205.1). Lineage (NCBI taxonomy): Eukaryota > Metazoa > Nematoda > Chromadorea > Rhabditida > Trichostrongylidae > Ostertagia > Ostertagia ostertagi. The sequence continues at coordinate 215,630 of MU868394.1, forward strand.
CTTGGGAAAACAGTTGACCCCGAAAATTCGAAAAGTAACAAAATACAAGAGCAAAAACATATTCGCAACGAAGTTCACATAGCGCGAGGTCGACGAGTGTAAAACTGTCACTGCGCTATCATGCTGAAGGAAGCTCGTAATCCTTCTATATTTTATAAAGCGCTAACTTTGTGTGTCGGTTTGTGTATCTGTATGTGTGTGTATGTATGTATGTGTGTGTCCGTCCGCAAAATGAAGTGAGTGAGAAGGAAGCTCATGGGATAAACAAACCGCTAACAAATCGGGTAGCTTACAGGATTTGAGATATCAATGTTTTGTAGCAGGATAGTTGTGATCTACACTCTTAGGGCTATATAAACACCTGCTTAGCACATCTCCGTTCATTCCACATGGTGCTGCAGTGGCAGCTGGAGGGCAGTGGAGAGAGGAAGGGAGGATGAGGAAGGGAAGCGAAAAATCTCCCGTCATATCATGATTGTGTCCCTTCTACTGTATGAAACACCACTGTGTTGCATACGCGTCTCTTCCACGAGGTGTTGGTGGCACAGGAGGAAGGGACCATAGCGGAGGATAGAAAGCTTGCGCAGGAAAGGAAGGTTCCGGCGGTTGACGGGGGACTAATCTGGTCATAACAATAATGGCGCATTGTGGCCCGGGGGAGGACAGTCGCCGCCT
>MU868394.1:220266-239496 GCA_036418205.1 Ostertagia ostertagi
CAGGAGCGATTTTGCGACCGCGCCGTCCTCACCTTACTTACGCTAATTTTGGTTAAAAATGCACAATAACTTGAATTTCATAGGACTATTTCGGCAAGGATGAACGCACAAAGGTTAAGTATATAAGTAGCAAAAGGTTTTTGTTTAGAAGAGCGCATAATAACCACGAAGAAGTAAAAAACATCACTTTCGCTGCGAATGAAATTAAAAGCATTTATATCTAAGTACTCCCATCAAATCAAATATATTGAAACTCACAGAGTTTTGTTTCAACTAACTCTAAAATCTTTCATAAGAATATTGACGGCAGTGAAAGTATTATTAAGAAAGAATCGGAAAAAAGTTTTGTGCGTTCGGAAAATCTTAATCAAAAGATACTTGACCACTCTAGCTGCCAAGCGGTTTATAGTCATGCTAATGTATTATCTATAGAATGAATACAAGAAACCCGAGAGGAAGGAGCGCAAGCACGATAAAAATGAGTAGCATAGACTTGACGCGCATGCGCGTCAGAATGTCCGATGCGGTGCGAAATTCTTGACGCGCATGCGCGTCAGCTTGTCGTCAACGTGTTAATCTTGTATTGCATTAATCGATCGCGTTAAATGTTTTTCGGTACGCTCCAAATTCTGAAAGTTGATTTTATTCCTTACTACGACGGCGAATTGGTACATGATCGCCGCACTTCCCGATTTATGCGCTCCTTGGCTCCAGGTGCGCTTGTGTGATCAGGTGCATAGGTGATCAGGAGATTAGTGGTCCTCAGTTGATATGCCAGTACGTATTTAACCCTTCCAGCGCAGTCCTATTCTCTTGATATTAGGATCTTCTGAACTTCCAATCTCGTGCGTCTGAATCGTTACATGTGGTACTATTGCACTATAACGACCCCAGTAGGGGTAGGCCGACGTCATACTTTGCGATTCGATTAGCGATTCGCAAAGTATGACGTCGGCCTAAGAGGTTCAAAAAGATTTTTCCCCTAAAATTTCTTATATGGGGATTATCGAGGGTTCTGATCACGAATATTAGGTTTATTTTTAGCGCTGGCGCCAATTGGCGCCAGATGGCGCCATGGCTGAATTCACTAAATTCGCTGTAAACTTCTATAGGGGTTATTTGGGGCCCTGATTACGAATATGACATTCGTTTTTGTTGTTGGCGCTATTTGGCGCCTATTTCCTGCTCGTCTGCGCCCTCTCACTAATTAGATCGCAATCAGGACTAAGCCTTTGGAATAGTGGAGGGCTCCAAAGTGAGTAAGCCACTCACTCTGTGATCTCACACACTTCAACTTTTGCCAGACAGTGCTTGCTTTACCCACTAAATCGCATTCACTCTCCCTGATTTTAGTCTTTGGAGCTAGGTAATAGAGCCCAGAAAAGAAGAAAATCAGCGTCAAAACAGCGCAAGCGACAAAAACGAATGTCATATTCGTAATCAGGGCCTCAAATAACCCCTATATACAAGTTTACAGCGAATTTGGTGAATTCAGTGTGGCGCCAATTGGCGCCAAATGGCGCCAATTTGGCGCCAGCGCCAAAAATGGACCTCATATTCGTGATCAGGACCCTCGATAACCCCATATGGGAATTCTTCAGCAAAAAAATTGATCCATTTCACTGCTACTGGGTTATAACAGTACAATAGTCCCAACTATTCTGCTGATCTCCGAAATAGTTAACCCATAACGGACGGCCAGTGTATTTGTTGCGTGCGCGCACGCCGCCACCCAGGGTAGGGTTTATGTAGGCTTATGCGAACAGCAGGGTTAAGACGGGGCTAAAGTAGGTGTCCGTGTCTCATCATCCAAAAGAAGAGATTTCCGTTGACGACAAGTTCGTAACCCGCCTTTCCGCTCTAAAACTAGGGTGCAAAGAATGAATGGAAGCTGTAGGTGACATTATCGAAAAATGCGAAACAACAACCCCGAGCAAGGATGTGGCTATATTTAGGGGAAGGGGTCTCGGGACGTGCGAACCATGGGTAAGCCACCCATCAAATAGTAAACTTATGTAAATTAAGACAAAATGTATGTAAAATTTATTGTAGGTTTGTCCGTCCAGGTCCTGGGAAGATATGTTATTCCACATTGCTGAGAGTATATATGGGTATATTAAGATTGCTAGAAACATTCCAAAAACAAAAGAAATAGTCGTGCGCCACCATTGTGGCGCACGCCGTCCGTTATGGGTTAAGTTCGCCACTTAAAGGCATGCCCCAGGATCACATTGGTGTGGCTCTTGCACACGAATGCGAATGTATTGGTGCGAAATGGGCCGGCAGTAAAGAAAAAAGGAAAAGAATCCGTCGAAAACGCTTAGGTTAAGGGCTCACTCACCTTCCTAATCGGCTGTGCTAAGGGAATGAGAGACTAAGCGCGGAGAGGAGAGTATGAGGCGAGAGAGCGCTACAGATGAGAGAGCGCCAGACAACAGCCTGATAAGAGAAAAAATCTGCAGCTTCAGCAGCTTACTTTGCAAGGCCCAAGCGCTCTTGTCGGTTGGTTTCCGTGCACGGGAACGCCACATTTGTGATTGTCCTCTAGGGGTCTATACTACAGACCGAAGGGAAACGTTCATCGACCTGCCTGGATTATGTTTTTAGTGTTGAAGGTTTTTGTGTTTCGAGTGTTTCTGAATATTATTTTGCTTACCTAAGCGAAGTGGTGTAGTGGCAAGTGGCACGCTTACCACGCGAGCGGTCCGGGGATCAAATCCTGGGTCGTGAGTCGCCGGGCCAACCAAGCCTTCCATCCCTCCGGGGTCGGTTAATTGGTACCAGACTTGTCTGGGAGGATAAAAACACTGACTTGTACATCGGCTGGCCCCCGCAAGTCATTGTATAGGCCACATCGCATTCAAACGCCACTACGAATGTACAAATGGAAGTAGAATGCGTGCCGCATCCCAAAAGGGATTGATCAACGGCAAATGCTTTATCCTTTACCTTTATCCTTATTTTGCTTCCTTGGTTTTTTTTTTGTTCTCATAGTCCGATTGCATTTGTCACACTTACGTGTATTAATGTCTTTTCGGAGTGCACTCTTTCTTTTGTTGGCATCCGTAGCATGCTTTTGAGCCATAGAATACTCACTACCGTGAAGTCCACGCTACGGACTTGTTGTATCCTTTGTGTTATTCTTACTGAGTCTTCTTTTTTTTAAAATACGCCAATCTCTAGAGTTTCTTCTTAGTCTTTCTGAGCTTGAGAGCCTCTCTATGCACATGTTTCAGCTTCTGTTCAAAACTTCTGCTCGTGAGCCGAGCCTTTCATGATTGAGAGCTCAATTTTCTGAAGCGTCACCAGTGCTGGTTTATTTTTTACATAGTAGTCGAGATGAGATCGAATCCATCTTCCCATCATTTTTCTTGTATTAGGCTGCCTAAAAATGCGGGTTTCTCGCCTACGTGAAGTCCACGCTACGGACTTGTTGTATCCTTTGTGTTATTCTTACTGAGTCTTCTTTTTTTTAAAATACGCCAATCTCTAGAGTTTCTTCTTAGTCTTTCTGAGCTTGAGAGCCTCTCTATGCACATGTTTCAGCTTCTGTTCAAAACTTCTGCTCGTGAGCCGAGCCTTTCATGATTGAGAGCTCAATTTTCTGAAGCGTCACCAGTGCTGGTTTATTTTTTACATAGTAGTCGAGATGAGATCGAATCCATCTTCCCATCATTTTTCTTGTATTAGGCTGCCTAAAAATGCGGGTTTCTCGCCTCTACCTTCAAAGAGGCGTATTTCTCAACTCAATCACGATACTAACACCTCCTTCAGGAAAATGGAGGACTTTCAAATGCGAGTGCGACTTCTGCCACAGACAGGTGCACGGCGTATACCCGAGCAGGCGTTTTCCCACAAAAACGCCTTCTCTGTCAGCGGCCGTGAAGCAGACAAACTTCCAAAGAGAATTTTGATGCTTTCAAATCAAATCTAAGCGGAACAAAGTGTAGCGAACTTGCTGAATTGAGTTCTAGAAACCCCTTAGGAAATTGAAGCAGAAGAAAGAATTTTACACTTTTTTGAAGTACTCTTCGAGTAGATTCTAACAGTCTTTACCGCTTCTCATCACATTAATTTGAAGGAAGTTATGGGCCTTTGAAGACTGCATAGTCGCGGTCCAGGAAAATGGCTTGAAAAAAATCAAGGTGGAAAAAACGGAACAACGGGACTATTTTTTGAGCGAGTGATTATTTCAAAAAGTTTTAGCACTTATTCGAAGCTCTAATCCTCTAGTTCTAGTTTCTAATTAGCCTTAGACATCTGCAAAAAGTTGATTATGAAGAAAGTTATGAACGTTTGAATGTCGAAAACTCGCGCCTTCTCAAAAATCGGACCACAAACCCCCCAAAAACGGAACAACGGGACTATTTTTTGAGAGAAATGATCGCTGGAAAATTTTCAGGTGCTTGTTTGAAAGCGCTAATCTTCTAGTTTCTAATTAGCCTTAGACATTTGCAAAAAGTTGATTATGAAGAAAGTTATGAATGTTTGAATGTCGAAAACTCGCGTGTGCACAAAAACGGGACGATTTTTTGAAATATTGAACATCCGCAACATTTCAAATACTTTTTAGGAAGAAAACTATTTGAATTTTTAAAATTTTGGTGTCCGGTTCCATGAGACCGCTTCTGAAAAAATATAACCTTCTGAATGGAGGGGTTTGTATTGCAACGTAATTGCTACAAGGTTTAGTTTTTCAGATTATAAAAGAAGGAAATTGAGAGATCGAAAAAAACTTGGTAGGTTTCTGAAAGTAGAAATCTTTGTGATTAAATGATGTATTGGTTTACGCAAAAATTTGGAAATTCCTTCTATTTAATGAATAAAACTTCATGTTGCCTCGATTCCCTCCTCTGAGCGAGACAGAGCGCGCGGATTGACCACGGTCCACCACTTTGACCACGGTCCACCACTTCTCCATGTTGGTGACTGCCCACACATCAATGATGAGCATTAAATTATGTGAAAGACATAATAGTTAATACGGGGGGGGGGGGTCGTACCGATACCCTCCGAAAAGGAAGGGGGTCGTAAAAATTTTGGAATTTGCGCAACGCAGGGTTGACCTTGCACATACGAGCTCAAGGAGGTATTCAACTTGTTGTGAAGGGTGTGCATCAGTATTCCTTGTCATATCAGGTCACCTCAGAATAGGACACATCTGTTTGCTCGTAGTAATCCTAAGCCCAAACCTGAACCTAGGCTAAGCACAAGCAAATGTACAAGTATAAGCTTAATCCCGTGCTTAATCTTAGACCGCAGTCATCGCGTAGTTGTGATGACCTGGCCTGTGAAAACCGGAGCATCTCCCGGCTGGAAGTCACCGATAATTATCACATCCAGCAATCCATTGGTGGTTGCCAAGCGCAACGTTGAGGCAGCTTCGTCCTCCAGAAGAACTGGATGTCGGTGCTTTGTTTCAAATTACGCTTACTTACCGCCTGTAGAATTGATATGAAAACTTGAAAAAGAATGCGTTTCCAAGTGCATCATCTATTTAACCCTTCCAGTTGCCAAGTAGGTGCTGAGTTGAGAAGGACTATGGATAAAGGTAAGCGAACCCAGAATATGCTGACAAGGAATGGTCAATTGGTCGGTCCGGCCATTTGTGAATGAGGTGTAGTCCGATGCACGCGTCTTGCGACGCTGAGCTCAAATCCGTTTTCGGTTTTTGCCGAACGATTCTCTGAACGAAGTTACGAGGGATTCTTCTCACTGTGGCTATCTCACTGTGGCGCCCTCTACATTCCCTGTCCCACTCGGCTCGCATAAGAAGAGCCGCAGAGCATCTATTGCAGTGAGCATGGTGGTCTAGTGGATAGCGCTCTTGCTTCATAGGGGTGAGGTCATATGTTCGAATCCTTGTCCGCGGCAAGCTTTTGCATTTTTTCAAGGCTGCTCATACGAGCCCAGAAAGCGTTTATAATTGGTTATTCTGTTATGCGTTCTGTTCGTTCGTTCTGTTTTTACGCGAGCCAAGTGGGATAGGGGGATGTAGAGGGCGCCACAGTGAGATAGCCACAGTGAGAAGAATCCCTCGTAACTTCGTTCAGAGAATCGTTCGGCAAAAACCGAAAACGGATTTGAGCTCAGCGTCGCAAGACGCGTGCATCGGACTACACCTCATTAAAATGGCCGGACCAACCATTTGACCATTCCTGGTGAGCTCAAACGAGCATCACGCTAGAATGCTAGAATCTTTCGATGAGAATGATTCCTAGTAAAGTCCCGTTCTGTCACATAATCCGTTGCCTCTGATTTCGTCCTTATAAAAAGACTATGATGCTCTTTTCAGTTTTTTGGGTATTTCGTTGGGTTTTCAAATGGAAAGTCTGTATAGAATTCAGCAAATCGGGTCTTATTCAGTGTTGAATAAGAAAGAAAAGAGTAAGGTCTTTGGTACTCCCACATATATGGAGCACTATTGCCACAGTGGTAATTAACACCTTGGAGCCCACGCAGCCCATATGTGGGCTGCAGTCCTCGACCGCATAGGACCTTTCAGCTCGCATTTCGTAAACAATTATTAGGTTTTTCATTCATTTTCTTTTCCATTTTATCCGATAAGATTTCTTCTGCATTATACAGTGGGTTCTTCTTTTGAATTTGCTAGATAAGATCCCTAAAAATTTCACCGAAGTCCCGCGCGGCCGCGGAACGTAAAACACGCGCGGTCTCCAAAGTGTTAACGCTCATTCCTGTATCGTTTTGCCGCTTTGACTTTGGTTTTCAATTTGAGCCCGCTTCTTTTCTTACTTTGACATGTATCATTTCGGTGCTGGCAGCTCTTGTGTAGCTCTTCTCGCTAAAAATAAAGAAAAAAATGTTCCCTTCATTGGCTGTAAATGTTCTCACTCATGTGTACCGTTGTGAGTTACTCTTTGATGCTGTGCTAGTCTTCTTTGTGTGCATCATACTCTGCTGAATCTGCTATAATTCACTTCTTTTACACAGCAGGATTTTTGATTGGAAAAGCACGGAAAGTTCTTTTCGCCCATTGTTTCACTTACTGCCTAAGAACTACTTTATGGGTCGCCTTCCAAATTGATAAGATTGTTTGTCTCGTTGCAGAGAAAAGTACTTGGAAGGTACGTAGACTCAACTGCTTCTTCCTTCTTCAATTGGCCAATGTTAGCAAAAAAGAGATCAGTTTAGATGGTGGAGGATCGACCATGTCCGGAGTCGTCATCATTAAACGCTGAAGTGCACCGTGATATCATTTGCACTGAAAGACTTCTGAAATTTGGTGAACGCTTCTATCACACAACTGACCCTGAACTGCGGCGTAGGTGAGTCTGATCTGGAATCCTTCATTTAGCAAGTGCTGTCAAATAAAAAAATTATTCGGAAAAAACTTTCACTAAAGGAAGTCGTGAAAATGAGCAAAAATATAAGTGGAACTTGGACACAATGTTTGACCATAGTGGGTTGGAGCATCGTACTGAAAGCTAGTGGAAGATATCAAACATTTGATGGTGTACAGTAGTCCATTAATAAGTAAGCTCTAAATCCATTACCAGTGGGTGAGCATCTTCTGGTTAGTTATGTAAAACCTGCTCGGTCCTTTTGAAGGAAAAAATGCACGAAAAGCGGATAAGGATGTGCTTCGAATTTTTCAAACCAGCGCAATAGATCACTCAGTGTTATGGTATCGCCATTCGTTATGTACGGGAGATCAGCACATTTCAGTGGGTATTTTGCAGAAGGTTATGGATAGGGTCGAAACCAGAACCACATGGTGTCCTAAATGAAAGTCTACATGGCCGTAATGTGTGGACCACATCGATTTTTTGAACCTGAAACTTCGATCCGCCGAACTGCTACTTATCCTTGAACACCTTCACGCCGATGGCCGCCCATATGGGCTGCCAACAACATGCGCTCTGGGACGATGGCAGCCCATATGGGCTGCCAACTGATAATCGCTTGCCAGGCGCTAGGAATGGACAGAAAACCTCGTAATCGAGTGTAAAATGCTTTTAAATTCCTTCACGGGAAAGTGAATAAATGCTCTCTTTTCGTAACCACTATTTGTCGTTCTGATCGAAATCCTACTGTTATATGTTTAGATAATCTTTACGCATTGGACATTGCAGAAATTATTTTGTGACATTCATGTTTTTGTTCATTTACAAAACAAAATCTGCGGTTATGTGGTGAGGCGGCGGCGCCCACAAAATCGCGTCCGTCCCACGCGACCGAAAAGTGGAAAAGGGGCGTCGTCGTGAATGTGTTAATACGGGTTGCATGTAATAGCATGTGTCATTTTTGGTGGTAGAATTGGCCATCTTGAGTAATTTCATAGGGTTGAGGCATGGTTTTGGGATGGGATTTTCTATAATTCAAAATCTAATAATTTGGGGTGCCTATCGTTCTTGGTGATCGATCATCTTTGTATATCGCAGTTCACATGCTGAAACCCATTTGATCAGTTGATCGTCAAGGGGAATTCCGCAATATGCGCCACACTTCCGTCGCAACCATGACCTCTCTCTCTCCCAGCTGCTTCCACCCCCAACTAAGCTTTCATAGTGCAGCCATGACATACTGTGCTGATTTACATATTTCATGGTAGTTGGTTTATATTCGTACCAACCTATAAGTCTATTTGACAGATTGGTGCACGATATATTGGAGACGATTTACGAGACGATTGATTTGAAGTATGATAAAATGATCCGTGCCGATGCACTACTCACATCGTCGACTTTCGATGATCACAGGCAGCAGCTGATGTTCATTGCTTTACTTGTCTCGACCATTGCCATCAATTGGAGGAGCTTTCCGATGGCGAGTTTTTCGACCTTATCAAATCATCCAACACCCTCTGAAAAGCTAAATGAGCCCAATTGTGCTATGTAAGCAGTGCAACTACCTTTTTCAGATTTTATTAGCTGGATTATATGTCGATTCATTCGTTCCCGGATGAGCATCGTGGTGAATGCAAAACTTGTGGTTTTCTCCAGGAGAAGATCCTTCACTTAGCGGGTTTGGTCGGCGACAAAGATGGCTTCCTCCGTCATATGGTCAAGCAGCTGGGTGGTAATTTTATGGTCTCAAGTTTTTTGTTAGCAGAATATCATAAAATAGTAAATAGTAACAAAATAACAAATAATAACAAAATTCGTAATTTTTATCTAGCAGATATCTTTTGGTTAATGTTTTGTACCTGAAAACGACTCGTTGATAGCACTAGCGCCAGTGCAATATTCAATATGATGTGTTACTTGTACCAACTTTATTTTGCTAGTCAACCCTGCAGTCACTGAATACACTTCGAAAAAGAAGAACTGCTAGAAAGCAAAAGAGTTGCATCGGCCGGGAATCGAACCCGGGCCGCCCGCGTGGCAGGCGAGCATTCTACCACTGAACCACCGATGCTTTGTGATCTGTAGTTTGTGACGCTCTGAGAAGTTATACGATTTGAAATAGGTGAAAGATACTGTTGAGAGCTTGAGAAACACAACTCTGAAATTGAAGAAGACGCTATCATGAAAAGTGCAACAGCTTTCACTGGATGTCAATTGGGAAACAAGTTTTGAATACACAGTTTCGGCACTCATTCACTTCTCTGTTTCAGTGGCTTAGCAATTGACAAAGTTTGTTATCCAACTTTCGTGTCCACTTTTTCCAAATCCTTTTTCAGCCTTGGCTTCCGGAGAGAATTCTCTATCATCTCTCGGTGAGAAATACTGGGAAATACGAGTCAAAGGTAGTGGTTCTTAACGACGTTTCTGATTGCCGCAATACTGTATATTTATCCCTACTGTTAGTACCTTTCATCTAATAACGTAATTTGCTACTAATAATACTTTTCCTTTTTGTGGTCTTTATTCAAATTCTAGAGATATAATAAGTCATGTGAAGTTCAATTTCGATTCGTTGTCTTGCAAGTCTCTACAAGTGTTGTGGGTATCTCTTGTACATATTTGTGCTACTGGACCACCACGTCTCAAAGCGGTAAGCATTTCAGCTAACCACTCTTTGAACTTATCCACTATCCTAGGCATTTATCAAATGAAATGAATAAGTTACTGTGAGATTACCGATCCCTTTGAGATGCGCCACGCGCTTTACATACCCCGGAATAATGCTACTTGTCTACGTGATAGCTTGGGTTATGCAGTTGATAAAGAGTAACTGTATTCATTTTTACCAACTAGCTGGTGCTAACTCGCGCCTCCCGGTGTGGATAGTGGATGGGCGGTGTGGATAGTCTGCTAGACCAGAACGGGATTGCATCTGGGACTTGAGTCCTTTGCCATGGACGCGTAGCTGCGCCACTTCGCCATTTACAGAGGTAGGGCATCAGAACAACATGGTCGATTGAACTGTAAATTATATTTTCGCATCTGCCTTATAACGTGCTCAGGACTGCTTTCTGCCGAAAGGATCTCTGAAATTTCTCTCAACACTCTTTAAACGAAATCAAAGCAGAAAAACTCATTGGAAGTGGTCCAGGCTCACAGGTAGGGGTCGCTGAATGAAGTAGTCTCCATGTCCATCCTTCATTCAGCGACCCCAGCATGAAAATTCAGCATTTTTCACAAGTGTAGTTATTTCTTCTGTGCCTGACAGGTTTTGTATGGTGGAAGATTTATTGCCTGACGTTTCGACGAAATCGTCGTTTTCAAAGGCCTGAAAGCGTTCCGAAACTTTTACGAACTTAACCTATCCGCTCAACACAAATATGCGCTAAGCTAGTAACACTCAGACTAATGAACCATGGAGTGGAAATTTCAAAAACGGTTTCTCTCCACCAGTGTTGAATAAAGTTTTTGGTGTGTTGGATCTTTTGATTCTCATCGGCTTCATAACTAGAATTATGCCTTCATCAAAGCTTACCGTCCTATCATGTCTTTTGTGATCTGTAATTCATGCACATTTCTCAGAAGTTTTGGATAGAGCATCAGCATAAAATATTACTCGAGTGACAATGAATGTAGGCATTTATTTCGTAACACCATTCAGATATATTCCTGAAAAAAAGGGAGTGAAATTTATCATCAGTCAAAAAATCTTAAGTCAATCCATAGTTCCTCTACGGTTATTTGAAGAATATGGTTCCAGACATGTGTGCTTCTGTTTCAACGATTGCTGTCTTTGGATTTGGGCAACGAAATTGTTTGCCGACTAGTGTTTGATGTGATCATGGCAACAGAGGAGTTCATACTCGAACAGAACAAACCGACAGCTGGTTTGCAGGCATTGCTACAAGCTCACGAGAGCTGCTTGAAGGTGCATTATCAATTTTCAATTTCCCAAGAAATCCTTGTACTGATTTTGCTGAATTCATCAAAGGATAGTGTCTATAAGGAAAAGATCTTTGCCCATTTATTTCTTCGATTCTTCGATGGGTCCCCTATTGTTTTCACCCAATGCTTTCCTATTACGGTGAACAAGTGGAGTTCTAGGTATTAATGGAGCTACTGGAGGATATGGAACATAAAAGATCATTCGAAGGCATAGCTGTCTCGGTCATTGTAGGGTGGGGTATTCGTGCTGCCGAATTGGGATTTCTCTATTCTATCACACGTAAGGGGGCTATTTCTGCTAATTAATCAGTTTTTGGCACTTCAAAAATACACTTTACTGTGATTTCAACTTTTCAGCTGCCCGCTTCGAGATCGTCACTACGGCCGTTACCCGTCTTCTGAGCCGTCTGCAGGGTGATTTCAACGAGGAACATATGAAATTGATTAGCGTTCTTAGCTGATCTTACTCAGGTGTGAAAATCCTTTCCTTCGCAATAGTTCATAATGTTACGGCTCAAAAGGACTTAGAACGGTTGCAATTGCTATGCACCACAATTTTCAAAAAGCTTGGAAATTCCAGAATTTCCAGTTTAAAGGATAAAGGATAAAGCATTTGCCGTTGATCAATCCCTTTTTGGGATGCGGCACGCATTCTACTTCCATTTGTACATTCGTAGTGGCGTTTGAATGCGATGTGGCCTATACAATGACTTGCGGGGGCCAGCCGATGTACAAGTCAGTGTTTTTATCCTCCCAGACAAGTCTGGTACCAATTAACCGACCCCGGAGGGATGGAAGGCTTGGTCCCAGGATTTGATCCCCGGACCGCTCGCGTGGTAAGCGTGCCACTTGCCACTACACCACTTCCGCCTCCTTGAGTTTTCAGGTTCCTCGCATTATTTTCATTTCTGGCAGCTTTTAGGACGGGGTTGGTAGTGCAATGGATTTAGTATGAAGATGTTAAGGAACTCATTACACATAGATCTGCATCAGTGGAGTTTAAACTCACTGGGGCGAAGTTGAAGAAAGTTTCACGGCGAAGTATTGCTATCTTTCGATGAGCACAAGCAAGCTGTTGTTCATTATCTTCATAGTCTTCAAAATGTGTATGAGACTAAACCTAGTAATTGAGGGGGAGCGGGGCCTACCGTAATTTCTCCAGCTCGTGACATTTATGTAATCCTGTCGATTGAGTTACTGGTGAACAACTTTGTAGACTGTGGCTTTCATTGTGAAAGATCCTTGGGATCCTGCAGTTGGGAACGCACCGCTATTGCCATCATTCTTGTCTTGAGGGCATCCTTTCCGTGTTGGAGCTTTTCGAAACGGTGACAAAACCGATTTGTGGAATCTGGGCGGAGGGTGTCGCTAAGTGTCGCCTCTAGAAACCCGATGACGTTTCACTAGTCTTGCTGTCCGACGAGACGTTATGGCAATCTCCTCTAGCGCACCGGAGCGTGGGGTTGGAATTTCAAGCAAAAATTTCCATTTGGGCTTGGTAGAGCGATCAATCCAATGTTTGAAATCGAGGGAGAGATGAGTTTTTGTTATGTCTGCTTTGTTTTCAAACCTACCGCGGATGTGCTAGTTGGTCCGAAACTTCATCGGAATTTTCGGGCAGACCAGTTTTCGGTATGACCTGTTCAAATGCATCTTTTTCAGCCCCTCCTTCGTCTTGATGCTAATATTTTATCCATGTTTGAATTTTCGATTTCTTTTTGAGATGTACCATTTTCAGCTCCTTTGATGTCAAATTTTGTTACATTCAGACCAGTTACCAAATGGTTTAGTTATGTGTCATTTCATGTTTTACATTTCAGAAGCTGGTCGAGCGATTACTTGCTCTCGAACCAACTAGTAATGGCGGTATTGTTGAGAATTTGCATTCGTACTATTCATTTTTGCTGAATGTCGATCTGATCTCATCACAGAGGTAATTCGACTTATCTAGACATGTTCTTGTGATATATTCTGGGACTGTAGCAAAGTACCCTTAACTCGCAATCACAAGTAACGATCGGAGATTCTAAGCAAAGAATAAAGAATGGAGAGTGCGATCCAGCCCAGATCAAGCGTCTATTAAGATTTCAGGGAACACCAAATATATTTAAAGAATAAATAAAAAAAAATTGAAAAGATACATTGAAGTATGGATGAGCTGCATTTTTTGATTCTAACAGAGAGCTGGTCTGGAAGAAAAGAGTACGGATGGAGGAGGCGATTCGCAGTCCAACGTTACGTATGACCACGAAAGTGCTTCGGAGTACTTTTTAGTGAAGGATCAACGTGGCCTCTGCGTCTCTTTAACCCCACAGTATTTTTTTTCTCTGATTAGTTAGGAATTAGGTTTACAAGTTAACTGTCTAACTTCAAGTCAAATTGGTTTTTTTGGTTATGATCTAACTGTAGGTTAAACAAGACTTAATGTGTTGAGAAGCGCTCTGAACCAGTTATCTAAACCGACTTTGGTCTGAGAGCTAATCTCGACACGTTAAGTTTGATTATGACATGTTGCTACGCAATCCTGGTATTTTTCTTCGCGGTTAATTTTATTACGAATTTTTAACGTGTGAAAGAGTGCTGGATAGCATCCCTATGCAATACGCGTTGGCAAATCTTTTGCAGAGATTGAAAACAGGTATGCAATGAAATCAGACCGAATCTACTTCAGCGTCTTGTTTGTCACGGCAGACATGGCTGTTGGTCTTTATTAATTTGGCCGACAGCAACAGCTCATTCAAGTAGGTCCATGCCAGTCTTATTGGCACTGCATTATTCCGTGTGTTGTGTTAGACAATTGTCTGACTATTATTAGTACTTAATTTTTTGCACAGAAATGAAAACGCATCAAGCTCAGTGGTTTGGAAAAGTTTTCATAGTTTTAACGGTGTGAGGTAAGTGCATCCACACTAGAGAATACATTAGCTGCATAGTTTATCTAAGAGGGTAAATGAGAAGCTGCGTCACTTTTTTGCGTGCCATGAGATCGAGCACTTCAGCTCCCGGACAACTTGTAATAGGTGTGCTTTGGAGAAAGAGGCGCCAAAGTGACATCGTGCTCTCGAGAGGCTTTTTGGGGTTGAATACGCCTCTAGTTGCTCTTGTTACTAATTGATACCTTTCTTTTACATCCGGCCACTGCCGCAAGGCATTTTATAGGTTCTTGAAGCTGGTTCAACTCTGGGCCCTGCGGCTTCAGGAGTTTTCTTAACTGTTTTCGAAATCGTTGGTGATTTGGTCTCTGCAGCTACAAATTTCTTCGACTGCCTCCGTGCTTTCTTCCTTACCTTGGCTTTGGGTATTTGATTATTTTCCTATCACTTACTATTCCTCAATGCTTTATTTGTTTTGTTTCAGGATCCTGAGCTGCAACTGCAATCCAAGCGCCATATGACATCTTTACCTTTGCTGAGGGAAATGAATCGTTTAGCAAAAACGCATGCTATTAGCGCAAGTCAGTTTTCTTGTGCGAGAGACCCCAAATGGGGTGAATTTTGAATAGACGGTCAATTATACTACAAAATTCCAGGCGATGACGTCTTAGAGTATACACTGTCCGCTCTATCATCCATACATGGGTTTTGTGACTGGCGTCGTACTATCTTGCTTTCGGCAATGTCTTCTCATCGTCCAACGTTGGTGCAGGTAGTTTGAAGCACTAGTTGCATTTTTTTTCACTTTTGCAACTCAGTTTCCCCATATTTCATATTTTTACTCTACAAATCTGGTCTCTTCGTTTTAAGAAGTGGAAGAAAGCCTAGTGATGCGGACGAGAGTGTGCCGGAAGTAACCCAAGCGATGCCTCCTCCCAGGGCCCTTCTCACTTGTCGGTCGCATTTTGTGTTCTCTGTCGGATCGCCCGCCAACCAATATTGCAATTAAGGGAAGCATGCTTGAGCTTTCCCAGTGAGGGTTCACATAAAACTTGAGAAAGTGGGCAGCATGTTCAGGAACGAAGGTGGAATGGTCAACTTAGGTTTTCGGAATCTAGTAATGTGACACCGACCTCTGACCCTCCCAGTTCCTCAGGTGTGGACGGCGTAACCGTTCGTTGTTCCATTTCCAAAAATTTTGCGATTCCCCTTATGGTGGAGAGGGGGTCTTGGTACGACCACTTATCACACCATCATCTTCAAGATATTTCCCCAATACCATCCCTATCCATTTACTCCGACCACCACCCTCGTTATCATGACTTTCTACAACACATATGTACAAGTATTTAATTCTGAGATCAGTTGACACAACCCAATCTCCCCAGCCTTTCTCCAGAACGAAGGAGTGCAAGTAACGGAGGATGGGGTAAAAAGGCCTACCGAAACTGCAAATGCTACAATTTTGTCATGTTACCCTTTTCCTCGTAGAGACTCTCCACAAAAGGCACAAAAAATTGGCAAAAGGGCCGATATCACTCCATCACAATAAACTCGACTTCCAAATTTCTCAGCGTTCTGAACTGCACCGTCGCTAATACGGCCTCCACCCCTCTGAAAAAAAACTCACATACGACCCCATCGTTAAGAACTGCGCAAACGTTTGCTATGCGCTCACAACGGATTTAGGTTGGTGGAGATGGATCGGGATGGAACTGACAAGTGAGTGGAAACTACGGTACGGAACAATGCCTCTTTTGATCATGAATCAAGAAAGATAGCGAGTATGCGGTTAGCAGGATTTAAGCCTGAAAATGTCTAAAAATACTGGTGGGCACACAACTTTCACAAGAAAAAGATGTAAGATGATCGCAGCGTATGAATAACTTAAAATGAATAGTCGGGTCAAGTGAAAACGGACATTTAGGAGAGTTTTTATTATGACTAGAAATGTCAAATACTTCAGACTGCACTCTCTTACTTGGCGATGTTCGTGTCATCGCTCGATGCCGCTTCATTGCATCGATTGTTGACTCCAGCGATCGAATTGGCTTCGGATCCTGGTTTTACGGTAACTCGAATTTCTTGATTTTTGCACTTTTGACACTTTTTTAGCTGTATACGATCCACCTTCTCTTTTTTTCTCTCTTTTTTGTGCTATTTCTACTTTTACTTTCAAGTAAGCTCTTCTCTCTATAAACAGGCAGGGGGCAAAAAAAGAGTCACTTTGCCCATGGCCCATATCATCGAACTTTTCGTCGCAAAGGATGCCGCTGCTATTGGGAGTTAATTGGCGAATTATTCCTCGATGCCTCATAAGCAGAACCAGGTCCCACTTTCGCTGCTTTCACCGTCTCCAGAATATGACGTCATCTGTCATCACCGTCGAGCTCAAGGAGGCCTACCATAATCGCTCCAATTCTGAAGCTGCTACATATATTCTTCAATCGGATAACTGGTGAATGTCTTCTTAGGGACACTAGCTCTGAATATGCAAAATGGCTTTTGACAGCGTTTTAGGAGACGTAATCGTCTTTATGGTTTTTTCCGCATTCGTGGAGGTCGTACACGAATGTTTCCGTAAGGGACAATCTTCTGATATCGTTGGTGTAGAGAGGCTTATGGTAATTTTTTGCAATAGGTGCCTTTTATTATGACATTAAGTTTCTTCGGTTTAGGTTTCCATAAAGTAATTAATTCTGTTTTGAATGTGAGTGAAGGTGACTCTTTTTTTGGCCCCTGTTAACAGATGGGATGTCCCTTCGAAAGCAATTTTTTTTAGGATTTGACAGTACCCTTCAGATCTTGCGAATAAGGTTAAGGGGAGGTTCTGAAGGATGATAACCCTATCCATTGGACGTCTTTAGCACGCGATTGTTGTTCGGAAAGGCAACCACCTGGCTCGAGGAGGGGATTATAGGTAGCGATTGTATAAATATGTTTCTTAACGTGATCGTGAGCTTTGCAGTATCGTTGGCGTTGTTATCGTAAGGGACCTGAGTGGTTTTATACGTGAATTCGGTAATCGATTCTAGGGTGGGATATGAGCGCCCCCCCATTGTGCACGCCAAATTGAGCTCACCTGAGTTTTTCAATTGAGTACTTGAATTGTGCTGGATTAAGGCGTGGTAGCCGTTTTTTTTTTGAACTTTTGACTAATATGCACTATGTTTGGTAGTTGCTAGCTTTTGATGCGTCTGTTATTGGTTAAACTCGTTTAATCATGTTTCACTTATTTCAGAGCTCCAAAGTGGATATAGCATGCGTTCTCAACGCTTTATCTCACTCTTTGTGTGCCAGTCATCCGGAAAGCGAAGTTCACAGCGCGACTGGTGTGACATGCAGGGCCTGCGAGAGAGTGGTGGCTGGAACGCTGATTCCTGAACAAGAAAAAGTTCATCAGCTGCCAGGATTGTTTGAACTTCTCATCAAGGTGCTTACGGATCCAAAATACCAGAAGGAAAAGCATATACGATTAGGTAATATTTTTCTTCTTCTACAAGGCGGGATACAGAATTAGAATAGGAGCTGACTTCAACATTTCGACATTGTATTATGCGTGGGATCCGAGCCTACTCGTTCCATGGAGGTCTCAAATTTCTGACGCATAGTTGAAAGGTGTCGAATCACTCGAGAGGTAGTCCACACCAACTCAAAGCTACGTGTCGGGATTAGGTGCCAAGAAGTACCCTTTTATAATGAGAAAGAGGGGCTTTCAAGCGCGTAAGGCGCGGCTCAAAAGTGCCGGACAATGGCGCTAAGGCCTTGCCTTGTGTGCTGCCGTGCTGCCATCCTTATCAACCACGGCATACATGGTGTCTGCGCCCTCTCGCGTACGACGTGCTCTCTCGCGTTTTCTCTTTCGCAGCGCTGTCTCTCCGTCTTACCACGGCAGCGTCACAAAAAGTTTCCAAGTTTCTGGGGCGCTTCTCACTTTCCCTCTCTTTCCACGTTTCTCACTGCACTTATTGGCTCCGTTTTTCTTATTATTTACTTATTTTCAAACAAAATAACACACTGATTTGATGCCAACATTTACTTTTAACAGAAGATGCTTCCTATGTGTCATTGCGCAGGCTAAGTGTGCACTCAAATGTATCTACGTTCTGAACGGATGTTGGGTGCGTGGCTTACGTCGGAGTGATTCGTGAACACAGAAGCCCCGCCCTTCTTCCTTCAGTCCAGCGCATTGAATCCCTTTGCAAAAGATGTTGTCAAATATGCGGTCAAATGGCAACATATCGTCGTTGCTATCGCATTTCATTGTTGAAAGCATGCTGGCTGGCTCTGATGGGACAATTATAAAATACAGGGAGAGGGGGCAATAAAAAAAGACATTTTGTCTCCAGACTCAAATGGATTTAATCACACTTTGCTCAGCTCAAAGCGTGTGCTCCCAACTTAGAATTGAAGAGCGCATTTCATTTCATAAGAAAATCTTCATAGTGGCCATCTACGTGGACGGCATCAGAAAATTTGCCCCGGAAACATGGTGCTCTGGTCGAGCTCAATGGGGTTCTCGACTGATCGTGTACCGTTACGACGGTTTCCGAAGGGCGGGTTCCGAGGGGGTTTGCATAGTTAGAGCTAATGTAGGAAACTATCCACGTTGAATCGATCCAAGAAATTATGTAAGAGCTTCAGGCTGAAGCAGTTACTGTAGGCCTCCTGAGCTCGACGACGGTGACAGATGACGTCATATTCTGAAGACGGTGAGGGTGAAGTGAAGGAGGCCTGTGTGTACTTATAGAGGGACATTTAGGGAATATTTTGCTGAGGAAACTTGTGTCTTTATTCTTTATCTTGCTTTCTTTCGTCAAACGGACGGCAATCTCTCGCTGTAAGAAAAAGAGGCCGAAGTGCGAACAGCAGTCACCCTGCGTTGCGCAGTTCTCAACGGCCACGTTGCGCAGTTTCGCCCGATTAGACACGTTCTCTCGCGCGAACATTCACACTCGCATGCTCGAGCCGTCTGCGTCTCCGCCCATACAGCGTGCGTTGAGGATCTCTCAACGTGCCGTTGCGAACTGCGCAACGCAGGGTTGACTCTGCTTGATGCGTCCACTACGACAACAACACGCGGCACGCCTTATGGCTATCTC
>MU868395.1:0-107255 GCA_036418205.1 Ostertagia ostertagi
ATCTCTCGCATTCTTAGCCGCTTCTAATGATTTTTTCATTCTTACAAAAACGACTTCCTCTACCTTGATTTCTAAAGAGCAAACACCGATTTTCAGTCTAATACGTGCTGTTCAACTTCACGTGTATTTCCGACATATTTTTTCTGTACGAGTAACAAATCCAACCACCATCGAATTCAAGTTCATGGGTGAGGCATAGGAAGATACTAACGCTTCGAAAACCTCACAATAATAGTTACTCTGAATATTTGGATTTTCGTTGAGAATGAAACTATAATTCGAAAAACTTCAAGACCTAATGCACATACTATGTACAAAGCTCCTGCTCAAGGCAGTGCTCTTCCCGAGAATTTCTGCCAAAACGGGAGATTTTGAGTCGTTAGGGATTTGTTGATTACTAATAAGCACCTAGAGCTTTACCAAATCCTTTTCCACTAGTAATTCATCAAAACAGAACAATCAATCAGTACCTATGGCTGCGAACACGAAAACAAGGTGCTATTTCTAAGCTGTTGTTTCACACGGAGGCAACAATCGCGCTGTCAATTTTATCGCTCTCCTTCTTTGGTCAGACTATAACTTTAGAGAGGGATGAACGTATCAGCTGAAGCGGCGAATCCTCTGATTTTGTTCTCTTCAGGCTTCTTTCCTTAAGTTATGACCAATACCGAAACCCGCCAGACCCCTTCTCCGCAACCCACCGCGACTTCTTCAACTTCCACAAATACGATCCTTCCTGTTCACGCTTCCCCTAGACACGAATAACAATGCTTAACCGCAAATACGACCTTCCTTCGTTCCAATGGTGCGATCAGACAGATGACTCTGGTTTCATAGCATGAGATAGGTGTGCCCAAAGCGTTAAAAGGACAGGAACGCACAAAGACTGACCTTATTCCTGATATGAAACGATGTCGAAAGGCGTTTGTTTGGAATCTGTGAAGAAAGACAGGCGATGAAACTCCTTCACGCTGGTGGTAAACAGCGGCCGATGTTGCCAGTAGCTGTCCACAATCTGAAATTTAAAAAAATGGAACATATAAATATTTATATGTAATCTGAAATGTGACATTTATCCGTGTTCATCATCAGACTCGAACCAAAAGCAATTTCGCGCTCAGGTGGTACCTAGTTTGAGGACCCAGCGATTACTCAGATTTGATAGACTCCGCTGAATGACAGTGCTCTATTTACTCGGTCTCGACAGCATCTCTAACCCTTGAACTTTCGGTAGCTTCAAAAATCCAAATTTTCTTTTTCATCAGCTTTGTACAGCTTTCACCGAACACTGCCTTTCAGATACCACGTGCTTGCCGCACGGTGTGGACTGGTTATATGACACACCCCTCTCCGCTTTTTCCGCAGCCCGCACACTTCGCTTGAGAGAAAACCCATAAGCACGACTGGTTATCACGCTACACCTCAGGGTGCCCAGCATGCGGAAAAGTTTCGCCCCGCTGCAAAAGATAAACTACACTTAACTCTATCGCCACTTACAATACATTACTATCTTCTCACGTGTTGACTCCGCCGCACACAGCGCGCTTTCAGCTTCAACATTACTTTCCAACCGCACTCCTGTAATCTCCACTCTGATCCCCGCCACCCCGGCATGTTCTCGCCAGGACGGGTTCCTCTCGGACTCGAAAACATACTAAAAACTCGAGAACTAGCAGACTCCACAAGCCCAAATATTCCTCAAACGACTCGCCACACCGTCTTACTTCGCGCCGGGCTGATTCTCTGCAGTCTACATGTCATCACAGGCTTTCTTGCTCTCCCTGTTGACGCCTAATTGAGCATGCATCATAGCATAGTTTGTCTCGGCCTCACCTCCAGGCAACAGGACTAAAGCTTCGATCAAATCGAACTCTTTGAGACTGCCCCACCACATTCCCACTACCCACTCAAAAACAATGACATGACATATTTAGTCATGTAGCACATACTATGCGCAATTGATGTACTATCTTCTCCGCTTACCAAATGCTTACTTTCCCGAGCGAAGTCCGGGTAAAATTTGAGCCCCCGGACGCTGATGCATGGATCAGATATCGTGTTCCTAGGGCCGCACGCACAGCAGAACGGCGACCAACTCCATTCACCTACCGTATCTCATCAGATAACTGAGGCTTCGAAGACACTCTCCTGATGTGTGTTCAGAGCACGAAGACCGGCGCGCGATACACGACTCATAGCATACATTCGGGTTTCTCACAATCCCTCCCCACAGGAAAACATAAACGCGTTCTGGTTGCGCCAGCTAGTTGATTGGGTGGCTGGTCACAGTAAGCAATGAGCAAAGCTGAACGGCGTCTTTTGCTTCTATTCCGTGCTTCTTTACCACAAAATGCCTCCCGGTACGATAGAATAAGACATTAAAGCTCTGAATGCTCAATTTTTCGCAAGTTTCTCCTCTCTCTCATGATTCTACATACTCTTGTCTCCAGTATCAATCCTTTTGTCTGTCACTCTTGTAAAATTGTCAACATTGATCTCCATTTTACTCTTTTCTATTCGCCTTCTTGGCTCCTTTCGATCGTTTTTGCTCTTTAACCATCTCTCTCTTCTTGCCTTCTTTTAATCTAACACATTCTGCTTATTATGGGTTAACAAAAGTACCGTAAGGCGACTTCTCTCTAGAAGCAGCAATTTTGACTGCACGTTTTTGATAGCAGAAACTGGACAGAGTTCCATCATTAGTGAGAAGACAAGTGAAAGGACGAGGGCCGTGGCTGGTGAAGGGCATGTGACGAGCGGTACAGAGACGGCTGGGTGGTTGGCGCAGATAACGCAGATAGCAGGGAGACAGGTCGTGACGGACCATGTGCGGAATGGGACATGGAGGGACGGACAGATGAAGAGTGGTGCACACGTGGGTGGAGCAGACAAAAGGAGAGATGCGTGGGTTAGGTGAGGATTGGGAGAGGGAGGGGGGGGAGCCACGAGCATCGAGTAAACGCGGGCATGCCTAGTGCTGATCAACTTACGTGTTGTAGCCGCCTGCTGTTGGTGTAACTCCTCCCCCTCCTTTACCGTGTCTCTCCTCCCCTCTCGTCGTGCATTCCTCTCCCTCTTTGCTGCACCCTCCAGTGCACGATCCGCCCTTCTCCCCTCCCCCTCTCCGCCGAGTCCCTTCATTGCACCTCTCCAATATCTGCCCATGCACTCCGCCTCCCGCGTCTCTTCATTCTGCTCTCTCCTAGTGTCACGTTTCCTCCACCCTTCCTCGCGCCTGCCGTCTCTCACTCGTCGGCCGCAGACACCTTCCTACTTCCTGTCTTTTCGTCTGTGTGACTGGCCCAGCAAAAAACTGTGACATCAAAATTGCTGCTCAAGAACGACGTACTGCAGCATCCCACCACACACCGTTTTTGGTCTCCGTCATTTATCAACAGATCCACTTTTTTAAATGTAAATATTGTAATAAATATTGATATCCCTTTCTGAGTGAACGAACAATAAATGATCACACAGTTAGAGGCTGCAAAAACTGCTAATTCGAGTGAAGCGAAAAAAGAGCACACTGGAGGGTCACACTACCAAGTGGTGAGCTCTTCGTAGTTTTACGCCCGTCCCCATTACAGTGACTACATTTTAGTGCCTCTATCACTTTCTCTCTTCTGAACGCTTCTGTCCGCCTTGTTTCATTCTTAACTGTGCTCTGGAAGGTGGGCATTGTCAAGAAGGCTTGAAATGGTATGGCAGGTGACATGTTCAACATTTCCCAAAAAGCTAATTCAACCGTGCATAAGGGCGATTCCAGATATACACCTCCCCCTCCCACATCTCTTCCCGTCACACTTGCTATAGTTTGTGATCCTCTCAAAGCTCGTCGTAGCGGTTGAGATTAGTTCCCCGTCTCGAAAATTCCCTTCCTAGGTACGTCTTCCGGGAATGCTACACCAAATATTAATGCAGATGGGCAGCTAACATGCTTCAACGTTCTCAAAGGACTACGCTTCTTGACCAATACCCCTGCGTACATTCTCCATGGGTCACTTTCTTTCCTTCATTCTTCTCGTCCGTGTGTCATCTTACTTGCGACTTAACCCCTCCTCAAAACCTCATACAAGCTTTATTGGGAAGGAGCTGCGAAAATGTTAGGTTCATTGCATCCATTTTCAACTTCTCTTGGCTAAAATCATTTAAAGCTAGCCCATTTAAAGTGAAATTGGAGTGAATTCTATGAAACATCAATAACTGGAACACCAAAGTACGGGGTGTTCCATAAATACTGCACCACATTTTTAGCTTAAATTCTACGGGGTGTTTATGTCTCTTCCTCCGAGATTGGCAGACCTTTTGATTCACCATCCTTTTTGCGTCTAAACTTCACACGGTGCTTAATCTTTCGCAACGCTAGGTCGGACATCCGATGATAAGCATTGCAATTCTTCGTAATTTTGACCGCTCTGCGGCCTACCGCGCACTGTAGAAAAGGACCAAATGTAGGCTCCGTTGCATCTTGGTTCTCATGAAAAGCATTATGAAACGGATTCTATAATATTTATCACTGCAATGACAACTGAATATAATATGAGATACCGGCAATAGAAGTGAATTGTTGGTACAACCGTCAGCCTGAACGACTGTAAATCTATGCTAAATGTACGATAAGGCTATCATCGACTCAAATGAAACGTAGCTGACAGAACAATAAAGTGATTGAGCGTTAAACAGCGTGAATTCTACTAAAGAACGACATTGGTTCCTACACTGTTTTCGATGAGAGGTCCATCATTTGGATCTACTTCAAAGTTTAGCACAATTACCTGGGTCGATGATTCATAGGACTCAGGTGGCGTTAAAGGCGCGAAGCAGAATTGTAATCCTGTTTTCTCCGAGCCCCTACGGCCCACATAGCAAATGGCGTTCCTAGAAGAGTTGACCAGGATCCCATTATCCCAACAGTCTTTGAGTTTGAGCCAAGGCTTTGTTCCTGTTCCCGTTAACAGCCGTTCTCAAAGCGTTGGTGCCAAAAATTATACTAGACTGAACAATAATCATCAGCCGTTTTTTTTTTCAGGCTCATTGTTTTTTGATTATTTGCTGATTGTTTTCGAAGGTGATGGTGCAGTCTGAAAGCGCTCAGCCTTTTGTACATTTTGATGCACAACACTTGTGTATTTACTTCACTATGGAGCTTATACACTAGCAAAAAATTGTACTTGCTACATGAGTGCGAGTTGCATCTGCTCGTAGAATCAATGAAGCCTGGGATGAAGGCACGGTTGCAGAGAGGACTGTTCGAGAGAGTTTGCTGATTACGCATTTAGCGTTGTTTTTGTTTGATTTTGTTACTTATGAGTGAAATGAGGACGGCGGATAATTTTGTTCAACCTTCAAGTAATGCACGTCTCGCATGCCCCTGATAAATGGCGCAGCCTTGCATGAACATTTACCGATCATTCCACGCAAGATCATCATTTCAAGCCTGATCCTTTTCTAGTTAGAGGCCCTTGGTGGCAGATTCGAAAAAGCGGTCGCAACGACGGAATGACTCCTGGAAACTAGGGCAGGCACCGTTTCTGTTCAAGCGGTTGCCAGCTTTGAGAGATTCCGATTGCCCACATTTCAAGACTGGTCCTTATTCTAGTAACAAGCTTCCTCTAGCTGGAAAAAGACTAAACCTTGGGCAAACAACCAAAATCAGCGATTCTTTTTACACATGTTTGATGGACTTCACCTCTGTAGCGATATATTCTATAAAGTGAATTCAAGGAAGCGCACAGTCTCGTTATGCGCATCGAATATAGGAGTGCTTTACGCACGCTATAGATCTACAAACTCTAACTAATAGATGTACTTTCCGATGGCCGGAAGCAAGACGATCAACACTTTGGTTTTGCCGGCGATCAACGCTTGCACAGTTTCCAGACTCCGTCCTTTGACGAGTTGATCGTCCACGTAGAGAATCTCATCGCCAACGCTCAGCATTGGGGAGAGCGAGGCAATCGACACGCGAGAGATGAAGATTCCTGAAAAAACGTGTCACAGGTGAAACGAGTGCAGAAAGCTCTCGCGCGAAGAAGGGCAGAAACGCGGAAGAGAGCTGGCTAGTTGTCGGACCTACCGTGGCAGTCAGCGTTAACAAAAGTTTAATTACAAGCTTCTGTTAGCCAAAGGGTGAGAATGTAGAAGAGCATACACGTCTTGTATATCCAAAATAAGACCAAGCCTCTCAAAAATAGAGAATGCATAGATGCTGTACTAGTGTAAATTCGTGAGAGCTCTAAAAAAACACTACAAATGCTGGATTTCTTGGCCTCACGGTTGATAAAAATCCTGAGATTAATAGAATTATGTGACTTATTTCATGCTGTTGATTTCACGGCTTGAAATCAAGACCATCATAAAACAACGACGGTTAGCCATCGAGGTTCGTTTTTAGACGTCTATGTTTCGCTTGAATCTCATACAGGGCTCAGCGGTGGTTGTCCATCCATCTTGAAATTCTATACGTTCATCACCCGGGCGGATGGGTGGGGGGGGAGGAGGAGAGAGGGAAGGGCAATGGGATTAGGTTTATGGGTGAAATAACTTGTGTGAACAAAGGGAACAATGAGCAATTGAAGATATCGATTTCGGGGAAAGGAGAGGAGAGGGGGAGAGGAGCTCCAAGGTGAGTGAATAAAATCACTTGTCAATCGAAAGAGGGGTTTTGCATTTTGTGAAAACTGCTTCATGCAGCCTGGAGCTCGCTACTTCCACCTAGGTTTAGGCAGTAGCCTTCAGCCCTCTAGCCTGCCTTGAGTATTCTGTTCACATGTACACCGATGAGCTTTATGTAAACAATTAGGTGCTCAACATCGAATTTTAGACTTTTCGCCATGAAATCATTAGCTTATTACGTGACCTATTACAACCCAATTAATGTGATATCAGTCGCAACAGTAGGCACGACAACTCATTTCTGCGTCTGCACGTCGCGCGACATACCGCTCACACTTCTCCCATATGCGACCCTTTCTTTAAGCTAATTTTTTTTTTTTTTTGGTTGTGGAGGCTACATTGCGTATAGTTCTCACCTCGTTGACCATTCATTACTCCAGTGGCAATGTAAAAACCGAAAGGTCCAGGCTGTGTTTTTTCCACGACCACCGTTCGGAATCCACATTGGTCCAGTGCCACAAGCACGGCTCGAACTGGGGGAATTTCGCGCCTGAATGATGTAGTAGCTTCGTGATTAGTGGTGACAGTGGAAAGCAGAAACCTACGACGAATTCCCACCTGGTACCATACTCTAAAACTTCACAATATGGTCCGATACTTGTTGACCTTCTTGCGAATCGTTGCAGTTCGACCTGATCTCTGGATCGCCTAAAATATGGATGTTTGATGAAAGGCAAGTGGTACTATAAACTGGATATTTAGGAGCTTCAGCCTGGACTCTGCGCACGTAGGACAAGCATGCGGTCGGCGGCACTCAACGCGATTTGGAGAGTACAGTGTTTAGGTTATCCAGTGCACGTT
Source organism: Ostertagia ostertagi (assembly GCA_036418205.1). Classification (NCBI taxonomy): domain Eukaryota; kingdom Metazoa; phylum Nematoda; class Chromadorea; order Rhabditida; family Trichostrongylidae; genus Ostertagia; species Ostertagia ostertagi. The sequence goes on from MU868395.1 coordinate 7,477, forward strand.
AATGCAGAAAGGAATTTGGAGTGCTGACTCCGTCGAAAACTGATGATGGGACCTCAAAGAAGTCTCCTCCAGGAAATCGAAGATCTGTTGGGCGGTACACATTATTGACGATTGTGATGATGATCGTTAGATCAGAACAGTCATCGATTGGAGCTCCAGGGCTCTAAAAGAACACTGAGGCGACTGCCAGCCCAAGGGTGAAACCCCGTAGCGAATGTTCTGATCGACAGAAACGTTTAGCTGCATGTCTCTCAGCGAAGAGGATCCACTGAAGTACAGGGTGCGCCAAAACTACGGCGACAACGGATGCGCATACAATTTGTACCGCTATTCAAAGATGCTGATCACTGCTGCGTTCTTTCTTGTTTTGTTGTGTTTACCTGTTCATGATTATCTAATTTTACCACCAATATGTATGATTGTTACGATGGCTGAGTGATCCTGCCGCCATTTCTAGATCACTGAATTTCAATTTTGAGACTTTCCGGCGCGCAAGAATTATCACCGTTTTGGTTTTTATCTGGGTACCAATCATGGATCCATTAAACGCTCCGAGGAGTAAGGAAGCGAATGCACTCATTCTGGATGGGAAGGCCGTGTTTCCAAGACATTTTCAGGACAGCCACGAGCAATGTCAGCATGGTGCGCAACAGAATTTCCGGCTTTTCGCGCACTGGTTCCGCCGAATGTCAAGAGATGGACATTAAAGAGATTCCTTGAGAATTTCTAAGCAAATTGCCATACTAGGATTTGGAAAACATTGTTGGATCTTTCATAAGGAAGGGATTTCCATAAGGCAAGGGTGGTGCAGAACTGGTGCAGAGCCAATTTTGTCGAATTCATCACTTTCAACGAGTAGGTTAGCATTTCACTTTCAATATAAATGGGTACCACTGTGGATTGATTCTGTAGGCCAAAACTTGCATGGGACTTCACATTTTTGGGGATTATTCTGAATTGTTTTACAATATGCAGGACGGGTTCCACGGACCATCTTGCGTGCCACCGTCGATGGTTCCTCACTGCTTCTCGAGGCCCGTATAAGTGTCAACGAAGGAATTTCTCAGATTTGGCAGATGTTTACGATTCACTACTGAACAGTAACGTTACTGCATTTTTGGCTTCTCGGAATTGTGGCATGTTCATTCTAGGCAACTCGAAATCGCTGTCGCCGTAATTTTGGCGCACCCTGTATATGTGCACCAGGGAGCAATAGTGATGTGACTGGTGCTCGACAAACTCGATGAACAACGGGTAACAGGATACAAGCGACTTCATTACTGTGTAATATTATAGAAGTTTCTATTAGATCCCAGTCTTTGAAGCAATCTGAAACACCACCAGACCTTTGAACTAGTCGTGACGTGTGACGAGCAAGCTCGTAATCTTCGGGTTGCGTTCCAGGAATCTTCGAAAGCGAACTCAAAAGAGGTGCTACTGGTAGACGACGCCTTCGCAGTGTGTTCTTCTTAGGCGAGCCAACGCCAACATTGAGATTATCTAGACTTCCGATGGCTAGATTGCATAGCTGATCCATCTGAAAGGAACACGTTCAACGAGCATCATCCAGAGATAGATTCCTTTTCTCTCGTCCTGAAAGAAAGAGCACCTGGTAGTTGAGGGTAGTTGGTGGGGAACGATTCTGTAGCTCATCCAGATCGGCGGTCTGTAATCGTGGTAATGAAGACGATCGATTACGAAGTTTTCGACTCAATGCTTCGTTTACGTTTTGACGTATCACAAAGTCGCGTATGGATTCTCGTGGCTTCTCTAATTGCCTGAAAAAATTCCACATCAAAATTAATTGCACTTTTTATGAACTATTGTACGGGGTGTACGCGGTGAGCGCATATTGAGGGAACAGAGAAAAACGATGAATTTGCCGAATGACTGATGGTTTTTAGGGGAGGTACTTATGCAAGCAGACCGTCTTCAACTTTGTCTCGGACTAAGGGATCAGCCCGTGGAGATTCCGAAACTATGAGAGGATTTTCATCTTGACGACTCCACCTCGAGCTGCTGCGAGAGTGGTCGCAGAATCCCTTGAAATTGGTCCATGCGATGACAGTTCGTTGCATTGTTCATCCATCTTGCTCAGAAATGTTGAGCTGGATAAGTGAGTAAGAACTAGGAAAAAGCGGAGAAGTTTGCAGGCGCCCACAGTTTCTACAACAGGCGTCCACCATTATTTTCTTGAACATAGACCGCTATGCGATGGTAAAGCAAGGAAGGTCCATCGAACATTGTCCGGTAGGCCCTGGATCTCGTCTTTTAGTCGTCTGGTTCGAGTGAGTTACTACGTTACCATGCAGGGACGCAAAGAAATTGTGCGGTAACTGACTCGAGATGTTCGTTTAGTGTGGGAACTGGAGGGGCGCCCGTGGTGGAAGAGAACCTGAGAGAGTGGAGGGTAGTGCCTTTAAAATTGTAGGTGTACCGTGTACATCATGGTCCAAATGCGGCTAATTACGCCATGCCCCAACAATACGAACCTTGTGCATTTCGCCCTGCGTGTAATAGGTTTTCGGAAATAACCGCTCAGTAACATGCGCTGCTTGCAGGTTGCTGCTCCTCCTGAGGCTAACGATACGATAGCACAAGGTCAGACCTTCGAGGGCATGAACAGAATCTCTGTGTTTCTCTTACATCGCTATGCAGGGGTTCTATCAGCTGTGCTCTTTCTTATTCTAAGATATTTCAGTGTAGTGGGTGTTTGCGAAAATGAAACAAGATTTTAACAGGATACAGCAGAATCAACATGGATATACCGTAGCCTATTGATGGCCACCTCGTACGAAGGTGGTTCGGGCAGCGATTCGACGTCATCTATCGAATATGAGTAGTGAACACCATGATCTGAAATCAGCAAGTATTATGAGTCCGCATACAAATCACATCAATTTTCCCTGATCATTCACTGTCCACAACATTCCTAGTGGAGTAAAAATTCATGATATTATCACTACAGTGCGATGACAAGCGACGAGCAGCAGTAAAAAAAACAGTTAATATGTTACGACATTACGCAGCACTTAGGTAAAAAAAAACGCACATCGCATTTGAGAAATTAATTTCAACCACCCATCACATACTGAGGCGTTTTTGATGACCAGCGCGTGTGGCCAGCGTTTGTTTACGCTAAATATATACATAATATGTATATACATATTTACAATACTTCATATATGGCTATGGCTGACCAGTGGTTAATCGCGCTAATCGCGCGACGGATCGCGGTCTTCGCACCAGCCTCACTGTCATAGGAAAGGTGATAGGGCAGTCAAAAGTGTGGCAGAATTCAGTTCGAGTTGAAAGTATGCATTGCATAATACTGTAAAAAAGAAAAAAGTACAACATGGTCCGAAGAAATCAGTGCTGGTTTGTGAAAAATTTGTTTTCATGCTTCTCTATTTCACTGATGGAAACCAAAACAAATTAAATTAACAAAAGTGACATTACGGCGTTATGATGAACGACCTTTTTCTATTACCTAAATTTTTAATTATAAAACCTCCGCACAGGTGATGTCTCTTCTTTTACGAACTGACAAAAAAAGGAAGCTGCGAGGAAGCCGTTTTCATTTCGAATCTGATTGCAATGGCCCCAAAGTGTTCAACTGCCAAGTGTGTATTCGAGCGTCAACGTTTAGCAGAATTAGACTGGTCTGTGAAACGATCTTCACAGAGAATATCACGTATTTCCCCGGAATAAAGTGATATCGCTGATAAAACGAATCAGGAAATAAAGTAATTTGATAACAGATAACATAGTATATTTTGATAACATGCAGAAGATTTTCAAATGAAGCGAAGGGAAGACGACAACCTTGGTCCTCGCAAGCACTGATTATTAGTGAAATAACGCATAAACTAGAACTGAAAGACTGGTTGGATGGTGCCCTTAGGCACTCATAGCAATTCAGCATGTCGACATGCTTTTTGAAAAGACAACGAGAGGTCAATTTTGGAGGCCGGAAAATTTCTATGGCTTAACATGTTTTTCTTTACCAAGCATGCGCATCAATTTACGGCCATTCAGACGGCAAAAGACTAAACAGCGAGAAAGTTCAACTTCTGGAGTTACCTGATTTTCTTGTTGTAGTGCCACGACTCTCAGGTTGTTTGATGAATGTATGAGTAGACGGCGAGGAGATGTTCTTCTTCGGCCTGGTCATTTGATTGGCATGAGGCGATGTCGTTTGTGGCGTATCTGTAGAGTGAAAGGAATGCTTGAGCAAAAGGCAGTGACCGACCTTCAATCAAATGAATTTAGAGGATGAGGCAGTAGAGTGTAAATGGAGCTGCAGAGAACGAGGCAGGGACGGCCGTGTGTATAAGAGGGTAGACTCATGTCTGCACCTCTGGAAATCGCGAGTTCTATCCCTGCCGAGGCTCAAAACCATACCTTGCAGAAATTGCAAAAATGTTTTCAGTATCAGCGTCATACCAAAGTTGGCAGGCCGGCTGATGAATACCCCAGTTTGGAAGTTGCCAAAATATCAGTGATGAAGCTAGAGTGGGGCGCAGAGCCCTCGCGCGAGTTCTGTAGGGCTGGGCCGAAGAGGTTAATCTGAATTTGGATTCTAAACGTGGGGTCGCTAACTGTAAGGTCCCGAGAGGTTGCTGATTTGATGACGCGTAGAAACGTCCAAGTCATATGCCATAAGAGGCTAAGGCCAGGAAAGCCGGGGGCGATGTACACTTTACTTCTATGGAGAAGACACCAAGCGGACACGCTACCGCTATATCTGCGCCGTTCCGCTTGGTGTCTTGATTTGATCGCTGAATCTGCATACAGCGGACACACTACGTCTCCGCTGTAAGCAGAGTCAGCGATCAAATCATGGCTGTGACACCAAGGAGCACTGGACAATACTCGCCGTCCGCAAGCCGCTTGTCCCGAGAGTGGGAAGGACGAGTTCAACCTGAACCTTGAGGATGCCACCAGATCGAGTCTGGAAGGGGACTACTCACCATAGCAGGTGATCTGAATGGCCGCGTCGACAGTAACAGAAAAGGCCTGGAACGGGTGCACTGAGGTAGAGGGATAGGAACGAGGAACGGCGACGGAGAGTAGGTTCGAGACGTGGCTACAGCCCACGATCTGGCGGACTGCGGTGCGTTTTTCGCGAAACGAGGGTCTAACCTAAGAAGGTAACTTATAGCAGTGGAGGAAGACATACGGAATTCAATCATGTGCTCCTCTCTCAGAACTGTCAAGGACATCAAGGTGATCCCTGGAGAAGAATCGGTTTACAGCACGGGCCCCTATTGGCAGACATTGCAACAGGTCTCCACAAAAAGATAAGGCCGAGAACCGAAAGAAGAAAACGGTTGTGGAAGCTGCACCAGGCAGGGAAGGTTGACCTCAAGCGAAGATAATGGAAATCAGTCTCCAGGTCCTAACGAGCCAATATCGGAATCGCAGTAACGCGGCAGAAAACGAATCCAGTGATGTGCTAAGGAGTACTGGGTGAGACGCGAGGTGGATTCACAGGAGTCAGCGTGCTTCTGGAATAAGGAGGTGCAGTGAGTCCCCTGAGGACCAAGCTGTCCAAAAGAGTTGCAAGAGCCTTGCTAAGGCAGCCGTCGCCAATGCAAAGAACACGGAGATGGAGGCCCTTTACGAAAACTGGTACGAGAATGGAAAGCCGAAATGCAGAAAAGTTCGTCTTTAGACTGGCCAACGCGCGGCGTGGTTACTCAAGACAGAGTGGTGAAAAGCGCGAAGAGTAACAACGGCGCTATCTTGGCCTACTTAAGTAAGGAGGAGGTGGAGGGAGTACTACAGCGCGCTTTTGAACGTGGAGTTCCCGACCTCGCAAGCAGAGGCAAGTGCTGGCCCCATCTCACTATGAAAAGAGGAGGATGTTCGTCGAGAAGTAGGGAAGATGAAGGTTAGGAAGGCAGTTAACACAGATGGGGTGCCAAATGGGGCACAGAGAGCACTTAGAAAGGAAGGAATAGGATGGCTCACCAGCTTCCTGAACATCGTCACTGCGGAAGGAAAGATGCTAGATACCTGGAGCAAAAGTACTATGGCTCCCATCTTCAAACAGAAGGGTGACGCGATAGGCTGCTCCAAAAACCACGGAATCGAGTTGACTGCTCATAACTTGCTATAATTCCCCACATTAAAATGTGGATAATACGTAGTCTCTGCTCTTGACTAAGGTTTTGCCATTTCAACAGTTATATATCCCAACCCTCCCCCCTCGCTCAATGCACTCTTCGTTTTGAAGAAGGGTCGGGTCGAAGAACGTCAAGTTGAGCCAACTTCAACGGCGTCGTCGACCGCTGGAGGGAGTCGTGTTGGGCAGAAAAGAGGACCATCCAATGACAAAATTTCTCCCAACGTGAAGGTTGACACTGCTTGCTGCTGCAGCGCCTCACCCCACTGCTTCTATAAGAGAGGAAAGCAGCTAACCTAATAAAGCCAGCTGCTGGTGTTGCCGAATAGCTGTGGCACATCGACTGCCGCATTTGGTCGACTGTTCTGAGCATGTGCTGGATGTCGATGCACCACTGTCCACCTATCATGAGAAAAAAAACATTTTCCTTGAAAGTGCCTACTGTCAAAAAAAAACTGTCACACTTGCCTTTAATTTAGAGCAGTAGAGAAGAACTTAAACGCCAATGTGAACATTTGCGTTCGTTCGGCGGTCGCGTCGCGGCTGCGCTGCGGAGCGCTTGTTCTTGCTCGACTGATGGACGCGACACGTTGCTCAGTGCGTTTCGTTGGTAATGCGCACCAAATGTTAGAGTCTATTGGTATGTTATGAGCTCAGAACATAAAAGATAGGGAATGCACGAAAAAGATCCTGTATCATTGATTATTTTAAACGGAAACGACTAATCTCATCGCCTATTCACCTACTCTCCGAATCACTACCTTCTGATCATAGTTTACTCTTATGGTTGCTGAGTCTGATAACTAATCTCACAGTCCATCAAACCTTGGAGTATGAACTCGGCTTAATAAAATTCAAAAAAAATCTAAGCATAACTTATACACCGTGATAGCCGTGTTCAGGTAAGTGACTAAATAAATTAAAGCTAAGGCAAATGGAAAAAGAATCATTTACGGCAGTGTAGCTGAAGGGTCATTTTGTTACAAGCTTTTAGAAACTGAATCATAGTCTGCTTTCGAGGATTGAGCAAAGCAGACTTAGTCGAAGAAGAGAATCCAAAACGCTACAACACCTGCAAAGTACACTTCCAATGGCGCCAAAATGTATGAGAAGTACTTCTGTCGAATCTCATCCAGTAAGGAGTCGGTGCACCTACACTAATGCCATTTTAGCGGAAAGAGTCCCTGAAGCTACGAGCTTCAGCGTATTCACACCACATCTTTTATCTTCTTGTGTGCAGCTTTTCTTCTCTACAATCCGGAGGAGGATTTTCGAAGGACTGAGCCTGAAGGAGAACTTCTCACTCACCTTTAGCCATTTCCTCCTCGCCTAGCCATAAGGCTCAGCCTTCCACGTCCCTTAGTAGAATTGGTCGTGGTTTGAACGCGTTGGGCGCTCTAAACTGCGGGCTCCCTCCGCTGAATGAGAGCCACATTGCGATAATATATGCAAAAGCACCCAAACACGTGTTGCACACTACCCTCAAACCATTGAATGACTCGTGTTAAAGGAATCTTCCAGGGACATGGACCAGTGGGCGGGACCGGAAGTGGTTTCGCGACAAAAGCATGGTAGGTACGGATCCACGTTCATGGGAAGGTTTGAAGTGAATCCTGTTCACGTTCGTGCGTTCGACACGTGGATCCGTACCTACCATGCATTTCTTCACAAAAACTTCCGGTCCCGCCCACTGGTCCATGGTCCGTGGAAGATTCCTTTAAGCAAGAACAACGCGCTCCGCAGCGTAGCCGCGACGCGAGCGCCGAACGAACAGCAAATGTTCACATTGACGTTTAGGTTCTTCTTCTAAAAAAAAAACTGTAAACTTGCCACTAATTTGGAGCAGTAGTGGCTTAAAATGAGCAGATAATAAACGCAATGGAATTTAAAGTAAGATAGTGAGAACAAAATTTGCTCTTTTGAAAGGTCTCGAGCTACTACGTTGTCTTGAAGCTACTACGGTGTCGTTTTTTTAAGTTAAGTATTTTCCACAAGCTGTCATATTTTGACATCAAGTCATATGCCGTTCGCTAGAGATTTATCTGCCCCACAGAACGCTTTCCATTTCACATTCATGTGGACACATTAAATTTTGAGCCTGCGAGATTTGAAGTCCAGCCAGCAAGAATTAATCAAACCGACAACTGACTCTTAATCTTTTTTCCCTAAAAGAAATCGATCAATAATTCATCACCACTTGGTCACTAGCTCTTGTAATCATTCAGCTATTAGACAGCCAAAAAACCTCAAGTTCTTTTCGAATATGGTTTTTCCGGTTGGTCGTCAAGCCGCAGCGAACATGAACTGGAATTCTTTCTCTGAAACCCCATTGTTTTGTGTCAAGAATACTTCATTGATGAACTTTTTCCTCATTCTCTATTCGGCCATATGCTTTGTTTTCAGTTTGGTTAAAAATTAGGTCGAAATTCAGGCCTGCGTGGTAGTGTATCTATTCCACGAAAATGACCACATCACTTTGAAAAAATTTACCCTAGAAGATAATAAAACCAATCAGGAAAGCTTTTCAGACCTAGTCAACACTTTTTCAACACCCCACTAGTTTTCTGAAGTCTTGGCCGCGAAATTTCGTGGGTTCATAGTTGACGATATAGTGCTTAAGCAACGAGTTAAGGCGAAAAACTAACGAAACACCAAAAATTTCCATAAGAAAAGACTCAAAACTGCTTATGGGACAATCTAAGGTTTGTTTGAAAATGTGTAAATCAGAGGCATGCTAGGCTTGCGCAATTTGATTAAGATTCAAATTCCGACTCACCACGAGCAGGTTAGAAGCGCCATCTACCAGTGCTCGAGGTTAGTTCCAAAAAAAAACCATTCGTTAAAGATCACTTCACAGAAATATACCTCATCAGCAAATCGAACGCGATACGTCTTTATATTGCGAGCGGCTGAATTAGACGCAGTCGGTCGCTGAGGTAGTTTTCTGGCGGTATCCGATGAGGCAAGTGGTCGTCTGAAAGAAGTTTCAATATAATTGATTCAAATTTTGAAAAAAAAACAGTAATTACGATACAACGATATTCGCCGCATTAGATTTACCATGATCGACATGATTGTCGCGTCAACAAGAATTACTCGGCCTGAGCTGTTAAGTAGAGCTCACCTTCACATTATATCAACTTCGAGCGTATTTCGGCAAGTCCACTTTAGTGTGTGCAGCCAGGGTCTTTTTCATTCGCAGGGTCTTATTCACTCTAGCGTTAATCCCACGCAGCCGCAGGGTCCGCCGCCTTTGTTAGTCGTCGCCAATTTGCTCTTGACAGGGCATCTTCTGCTGTGGTCAAACTCAAATAGGTTCTTTTTGATGACGTCTTTCTACTTATTTTTTGGGTTGCTCGCGGTCGCTTGACTTGAGCTTCGAAAACCATCGCCTTCTTCATCGGGTGGTTCTGTGACCTCCTTAGCACGTGTCCATGCCGCAGTCGTTGCTCTCTCACCTTCAGCTGGACAGGGGCACTCTGCATGACCGCCCAGACATCTTCGTTTCTGACATTCTCCAGTCGCTCCAACCTCAGGTACATTCCCTCTGGAGCAGTTTTGTCGCAGATGATCTAATGATCAACGCTGCATGGATGAAATGGATTCCCTCTATTTCATCCATGCAGCGTTGATCCGAGCCTTCACCGCCTTATCCACTCTACCGACAGCAGCCGGATTGCTTCCGATGTATCGGAAATCCTCTATTCTTTTCAAGCGCAGGGTATGCCAAAATCTTTTCTAAGTGCCATCCGAACACAATGCCCCACACCGAACCTTACTGTATCGCCTGCAACCTTCGACACTGGAATAAATGTAGCAGATAGTAGTTGTAGATTTATCTATCCGATGAACTCGGATAGATGAATCTATCCGAGGAACTCGGGTAGATGAATCTATCCGAGGAAATCGGTGCGACCAACTACTCAGTTTTCGAATTCTGTATTCTACTGATCTAAGGAAATCTTGCTTGTGAAGGAGGAGAATAGCGCAGTGACTAGTAGCTTACATTACAGCTGGTAGCCATAAGAACCACGAACATAACAGTAACCAAACTTCTCCCATTAGTGATTCTAGGGAAAACTGGGAGTACTGGTGGGTGGATGGAACAATAAGATCGTGGTAACATCGGAGCCACTGTGGTGCTTTTCGAGCGATTTTTGAAGCGCTTCCATCTGCGATTACTTTAAGCAACGAAGACAGATCATAACCATGTAGCAAACATCCCGTAAAATGATATAAAACAAAAGCAACAAAATGATCTATTTGCAGATGCCTAGATTTCTCCATCGAAATTTTACACTTTATTGTCTACTCTTTGCAAGAAAGCATCCTCAGTCACGTCGCTAGGAGCGTACAGGTGGGGCAAAATTACTGGTGCGCCTACACATTTTGGATTTTTTAATAATTTTATTGTAGACTTTCGCGTTCCATTCTTTCATGATGTGTTAATTATGCTAGTAAGCACACCTGCCACAAGTAGTTCGGCCTTCCGTTCCCGAGGTGCAACCACCAAACTCTAACCGAGCACTATGCCGGTCCGTTCTCGTCATTTCTCAAATAATCGAACATTGTTCAAAAAGCGTTTAAACGCGATAATGTTCGAGCCATGAGCGTACTTTGGGAACAGTGCCCGGTGGCTTTTAGCTTGGCCAAGAGTAGACCACATACCTTATAATTTCATGTATGGGCCGGGCCACCGTTTGCAGAACTGCGAAATCTGTTCTATCAAATACCAAAACTTGAAACTCCTGTATCCGGCCTATCCTGATGGGCGAAATCGATGAAAAAATTATATGTGCTACGACCGCATTGTGACCTCTGTTCACCACCAAGCCCGCTTAAAGACCTGGGATCAAGGCTCAAAAGCGTCATTTGATATCGTTGATATTTTATCGGATTGCATTTTTTCATTCAGAAATATTCATGGATAGAACTTCATTTTTGAGAGTTAATTCAAAATGTCAACGAATTACTTGACATCCCAGTAATTCCCCCCCCTCTCCTTCACCACATTGTCATGAGCTAGGGCGCTGCACACGGAGAGGTGCGCAATCCAGCGAGTGGCCGCCATCATCCAGTTTGGACCTTCCTCCCATTTGCCCCAGCGTAGTAAAGATCTTCGTCATATGAAATAAAATGGAAAAATATATACTATCTACATTTTTTTTCCAAACAAACATCTTATGTTTTAAAAAAATGCGATCTTCTCCGGAAACGGCGCGTCAAAATCCAAAAACTTTTAGTTTTCTTTTCCATTATTATTAGGTCCGTGAAGAAAGTTTCTGCGCTTTTCCGACCTTGATTTTCAAAGCCTGTATCCGAGCTCAGGTCGAAACCTCTTTGATTGGAGTAAAGAACTGTTAGAATCCACAATCATCATGCCAATAATAGCTCGTTTAATCAGCCCAGACTGCCAGAATACGGGGAGCACTAGACGACGATCAGAACCTCGGCGCGGAGGCCATTTCCGCATTAATGTTCGCTTTTTGAAATGCATAACTCTTTGGAGAAGCTATCCAGGTGAGTCGGAAAAGTGACAATTTATAGGAAAAGGTCTACCCGAGCTAGGATTATCGCAGACTAATACATAGACAATCTTGTTAACTTTTCTAGCAGGTTGGCGTTGTGGATGTCTTCCGAGCTACCTGTCCAGAAACGAGCCATTCCCGTTAGGAGAACTCGACACATATGTACCGGAGTTATAGGAGTAGTTTGACACACTATCAGGAGTGCTTCCTCCACATTAACAGATCCACCTTTTTACGAAGAGCCAGACCAGCCGCTGACTTCTGATAGTCACCTCACCCTTCCTTTAGTGAAGTTTCACTTTTGCTAAAATCATGGAGCCTGATCGCGGTTGAGCACTTCACCAAGGGTTCGTATTCTGAAGCAAAGAATCAGTTCTTTGTCGTGCGTCGCAAATGATCAAAAAGTGAGGTCCTTTTCATGGCATGAAATAAGCTAAAACGCGGCGAACGACTCTTCAAAATGGTGAGCTGTCGCGGCACGCCCTATTTGAATTTTCGGAGTTTCCAGCTCTTCCCATGCAGCAAGAAAACACAGTACAAGTGCGATCAGTTTAGAAGGAACCGTCTCAATAGTTCTGCGCAAAAGCACTTCATCTAGAACGTTCGGCTAATCGTTGCCGTTGTCCAATCTCCGACCACCACTCTCATCATCTTTGGAAGACGGTTAGCTCAGATGGAGTGCCAATCGAGGCGCGGAGGTACTCGGAGAATATTAGTGTATAAGGTGGCTCACCAGCTTCCTGAACAACGTAGCTGCGGAAGGAACGATGCCGAATGCCTGGAGAAGCATTGTCGTCCCCATATTCAAACAGAAGGGTGACGCGATGGATTGCTCCAAGTGGAATCAAACTGACTGGGTATACCATGAAGCCGTACGAGCGGTTGGTCGACTCGAAGGTTCTGGTATCCTAGGAACATTTCGGGTTCATGTCTGAAACATCCATAGGGGATGCCATCCTAATCACCAGGCAAGTTATAATGAAGTATAGAGAAAAGTGCCGGCCTTGTTTCCTACCCTTTTTCGATTTGAAGAAGGCGTTCGACCGCCTATCGCGACATTGCTCTGGAAGGCGCTCAGAGCGAGGAACGTGCCACAACAGCTAATCTCTACAGTGAGGAATATGTGCAAAGGGCTAAGGCATCAATACCCACTCCGCGCGGCTTGAGAAAGGAGGTTGACATCACGGTTGGAGTGCAGCGAATAGAAGTTCTGAGCCCTTTCCTCTCCCTCCTTACCCTAGATGTCTTGGTGAAAGAGCTCATGGAGGGATCACTGAAGACCACCCTTCGCGCTAATGTCATGGTTCCGAGAGCGCAGGTAATAACTTTAAGTCAATGTGCAGAAATGGGAGAAAGGGGTTCTAGCTAGGTGTCAAGAAGACCAAATTCTGAACTCTGAAGAGAGTACAGAGTCGACTGTGGACGGCCATGGTGAAATATTCAGAAGAGTGGAGGACTTCCGCTACCTTGGGAGCGATCTGGCTGCTGTCGTAGAGTGGATAAGGAGGTGAAGGCTCGGATCAACGCTGCATGGATCCACTGGAATCCTCGGCGACTGAAGGTGCTCAAAAGCACTCGAAGGAAAGATCACCGGACAGTAGGTTTGCGATGCCATACTGCAGCGAAAGTTGACTCGTGAACAACAACCACGAAAGACAGATCCAATCAGCTGAAATGAGCATGCGTAGGTGGGCCTGCGGCTGGACGGCTAGACAAGGTCAGAAGTGAATATGTCAGAGCGGTCATGTAGACTGCCCTTGTCCAGCTGAAGGTGAGGGAACAACGACTGCGATGGTATAAGCACGTGTTAAGGAGGCCACCAGACCACCCCATAAGGAAAGTGATGAGCTTCGGAGCTTAAGGCAAGCGACCGCGAGGAGCCCCAATGAAGAGGTGAAAGACGTAAAAGGGGACCTAAGCGAAGTCACGGCCACAGCAGAAGATGCGCTGGACAATTAAAGAGGCGACGACTGACAAGCAGCCGACCCCTACGACTGTGCGGGACTATCGCTAGGGAGAAGAAGATGCTTGCACGATTCATTAGTATCCAGTTTAGTTCTTGAATATTGGGTACTGTTCAAATGGTATCATGTAAAAGAAAACACTAGCTAAACAGGATTGGCTTTGCAAGCAATACAGTACAAAATGCAGAGTTGTTTCTCAATAGTTTTACCTTGACAAGCGCTACTACCAAGACTTTCCAGAGTTATCAAAGTTAAGGATTTGAAAAGAGAGCGCTTAACCCACTTAAATAGCTTCACCTAGAATCTTACAACTCCAAAAAAATTCAAATAGGGGTCACCTTGCCTCGTCCTCTGACATTCTTGACAAAGAAACAACTTTCCGGGATTCCCACTTTGTCTAACGAAAGTCGAGGTGCTGTTGAAAATAGGATTGAATCTGGTGGATATTATAAACACATCTCAAACAGAAGCCTTTATCGAGTTCTGAGTCCAAGAAGGCCCGACCGACTTTGGCACTTTGACAGGCCTTGCCTAACGTGATCGGAAAGCTTCGCTAAGGATCACTCGAGCACCTACATTATTCGGAACGATGTATGTACGTTTTGGAGGGTTTTCAGCAAGAAACCTCATTTTAGATACCACGTTTCGACAGTCAAGCCATTGATCACTCCCGCCTTGGAATGCGGTACGCATTCTACTTCCATTTGTACATTCGTAGTGGCATTTGAATGCGATGTGGCGTATACAATGACTTGCGGGGGCCAGCCGACGTACAAGTCAGTGTTTTTATCCTCCCAGACAAGCCTGGTACCAATTAACCGACCCCAGAGGGATGGAAAGCTTGATTGACCCGGACGGAGCACGACCAAGGATTCGATCCCCGGACCGGGCGCGTGGTAAGTGTGCCACTTGTCACTAGACCACTTCCGCACCGCATGGATAATGATAAAGAAAAGTAACTGTAAGTAAAAACAGCATGCGAGGCTCTGATATATCTCTAACGGTCGCGCTACGCTTTTGAATTCTACTAAGGATTGAAGAGGCGATGTTGTGTTGTGTGTTTGGTCTTTACGGAGCTAATTCACATTTGTTTGTAAGGCTTTGGCGCGCATTCTCAGTCAGTCAAGCATGGTGCCTTTTTACTCCTCAAAGATGCATGGCTTGACTGGCTTGACAGAATTCGTTCGTACATCGATGCAGTAGTGTGCAGACCTTCCTACCATTGACACCACCTCCATTCGGAAGAATGCAATCAATAAACCGACTTCATTCAAACTCGTACTAAAACGTATTGTGAAATTTCAAATGATGATGCTTTAACCACTCAGTTTTTTATGTAATGAGGTAGGAAGGCACGACCACTAGATTGGCGATCAGGCTTTGTCAGGAAAGACCGGCCCACGAGCGATAAATTGATTCCTGTACTCGAGCGAGGGGAGCACTGTGGAACGCGATCGGAATGAATGGGGATGCTGCCGGCACCCGCTCGAAGAATTTCCAGGAAGCACCATAGGTGTAACACGTGCTAAGAGATTCCATTTTGAGAATTCTCTGTTATTCAGATGACCTTTTGGCCTCCAACACAAAACGAATCTCAATATTCAAAACGGAACACGTGAGGCATCCTAAAAGTGTGTCGACTGCACAAAACAGGTACGGAAATGAGGCTTAAATTCGATTTTCGAGAAACGTTTTTCATTGCGCATGGCGCATTCGATGATATGATGCAGACGCATTTCCGCCCTTTTTTGAAACCCCGAAGTTCGGGGGGAAACGCGCTACTGAATTAGATCAGCGCATGACGACAATGCATAAAGAAGATGTGAACGTGCCCTCTTTTTTGTTCGCAAAGATTTTTAGGGAAGAGTGAACGTCCCTCTAGCGGTATCTTTAGTAAGTCTGGCTATAAAAACAAAACCAGCTCATATTGGCATTGCCGAGAGGAGAGGATGGGAAGAAATGAAGAGATGTGATGTTATGCATGGTCAGTTTGAAGTTATGAGATACCTAGAATCGGAAATAAATTCAGTGGTGAGGAAGGCAGATTCACCTCCTAACTGCAAGTAGACTGTAAGAAACTTTTCGAGAGGTGGGTATGACTGTGATGAGCCAGCTTTAAATGAATCTTTTGGAGGTCATTCCCAGGTCAATTCTGGATGAATTTCTTAGCACTGTATCCGCTGTGAACGCGGATGATGAACAGAAAAGTAGCTGGGCTGAACTATGATCGGTGAGCTCACTCTTAATACAATTCTACTCGTCGTCGTATTGTGTTGAAAACTACCCAATTCCTTCCTGTTGCTGCAAGTACTCCCACCGATGATTCCGTTTTCAAAACGGTTTCTATGTCTTCGTCGCTACATGTGTTTCAACTTCATTTCTAAGGCTCGTGGCCGAAAGGTTTGCATGGAAAGGAATCAGTCGATCTGGTATACCGTCAGAATATGTGCTTGTGCAAGACGCTTCTAATTCCGAAGAAAAATGATGAAACATGAGTAAAGAAGAGTGCTGTGATGATCTACATGTCGGAATGCAATGAAAAATGACAGGCCAAACAGGCCTAGAATGTTCCTGATTCACTTCAAAACGCTGCTCGACGCATCACTTCGAATTTCCGTTTAAAGCGACTACTGCAAACATGGCTGATGCTGGGCATAATTGATTATGGGACTTGCTAAGGAAAACCGAGGACTAAACGGTGACGCTTCTTGGCGCTCCATGAAAACTTTTTGAAGGAAGAAACGAGGTTGACAACAACCTTGCTGTGGAGACTGAAAATACAGGTTAGAAAAATTTGATGGCTACTTTCGAGTACTACCACAACCCAAAACCCCGCAAAACTAAACCGCTCTGGCCCTCCGACTAATGGTAGAGGGGTGAGTGGAAGTGGTTTGGATAGAGCTCAAGTGTGCTATCAAAAACGGTCATCATACCATAATGGTGTGTAGTCTAAGTCAAATGAGGGACAGTTTTTACAACATGGACTTGGCAGTACCCCTTCAGTTTAGCAGGTCCGTGTACACAAAACTAACTGTGACAGATCTCTGAAGTACTATAGGAAACTATAGGAAGTAACAAGTAAGTATTCAAACAAAAATGCCTTCTGTCCAAGTAGCAAATTTCAGTCAAACTGAGTAAGACCTACATTGAAATTCAGGAGAAAGGATTACCACTAGAATGCCGTTGGGCTAGCTACAATGTACTACTTGCCATTTCTTTACTACTTATGCCCACGACGAGAATACGAATACCAGGTTCAGACGAAGTATCAAATGAAAACAAAGAATGATCACGCCATGTACTACGATAAGTGGTTCATCAGTGATAGCAATACTGTCCTAGAAGCATATACCGTAGCGGAGAGAAGAAGTCCACTAGAAGCCGCATTACGCCAGTGGGCGCGTTCCGCGGGCGTGCAGTTAGGCGCTTGTCTCCCCGTCCCTCCTTTGCGCCCCTCCGCGCTGTCGCCGTCGTCGTGGCGTGACAGCGATTGTCGTATGGTGGCGAAGCAGCCATCAATCAGAAATATAGCAAAAGCTGTGAACGGCCGCCACGTCCACGCTAAAATACACGAGAACGGCCGAGTTCCGATTGAACGCGTTCGAGGCTAGCCCTTTATTTACTAGGACTACGCAGCGTGAAATTTGGCTTCCACTTGTCCAAATTACAAGGTGTGCCTCAAATAGCAAGACGCTCGCAACCTAATCCTAAATAGCAACTAGCTCCAAAAAGTTTCATAATCACTCTTGAACGATTGCGGTAATCCATTTCAAGACCAAAAGGCATTTGAACTTATAGTTTCCTTCTGAGGATGAAAACTGATCGAATAGTTTACCAATTTTGCGAGCGTTAGTGACTTTGCTACATAAGTGAACTTCATTAAAACTGATGAAAAGTTGAACAATTCATTTCGATGGGTTAGGGTGGACATGCAAGATCTTTCCATGCAGCCATCACAAGTATAATTATTGATCCGGTACTCTTCTTAGGCCTTGCGCACGTTAAGCGGGCACCTTCTAGGACTAGCCTAGGGGATTATGACTTGAAGAAAGTGAAGAGCGCTCGCGCACCTTAGAGTCCCTGCTCCTCACTCAAGGCTTGGTCCTGTATTTAACAAAAAATATAGTTCACGTGGTTTTGAATGCACTATTACTACAATGCCTCCGTATATTGCGATGGCGCTTTCTTTATCAATTTTTTTCGATGGCGTGTGTGGAGGTATTGTTTTTTGACACTCGAAAGGAAACGCTTTCAAGACATTGATGATTACAGTACCTGTAGCTATCTGGAACGAGGTAGTCGGCGTAGTTGTTGGAGGTGAACAAGAGCGGAATCTCGACCGGCTGTCTGGGAGATGGCTGATCGGAATCGGCACAAATTCCACTATCAGTGTCGCTGTCTTGTGGAGCTATTTCACCTGAAACTGCCTTCACATAAAACAATTGAGTAGAGTGAAGCCATTTTTAGCCGCGCTGCACCTCGTTGGCAATCTTCTGAGGCGTACTTATCACCTCTCATCAAAAAGAAACTAGTTGTTCTAAAGCATTTAACTAGAAAACTGAGCAAGCAGGAAATATTAGCACAGTGGCCAAAGGCTGATCTGAACACAGAGCCCTTAAGTCAATTAAAACATCCAGTCATACTCAGAGAAGCAAATAAGCCAGACACTTCTGTGATTGGTTATCGTAAAGATCCACCATTTAAACCAGCTGCTTTTACGCGTTTGGCCCTCCATGTATCCTGAGGTTCAAGTCATTGGTTGCCAATTTGCGAATTTGGAAAGAGTAGACCTACGCAAACTCTATGCGAGGAAATACATTCAAATGACTTGTAAGCTAGAGAGTTAGAGATGTCTGGTTTCGGTTAGAATCGAATCGGGCACGTTTGTCCTGGAGACGCTACCGTTTTTGCCAGTCATTAGAGATTAAGAGTAATAAGTAAGTAGTACTAAGTAACTCGCCCACTTAAGCGCATAGTATGTAGGTGAAAGCAATGATGCTTTGTAGGCATAGAGTAACGTGCATGGAACTTGATGTGAGGATATAAGGCACACGGCAGCGCCATGGTTTTTCAGTTCAACTATTTTATTCTTAAGGAAAGCAGTAAGATATTATCAATTTGGCACAGTCATGACAAAATGTTGGAGAATATACTTTCTAAAGAGTACTGGGTTATGAACAAAACTTCGCCTCAGGCGGGAATCGAACCCGCACCTATAGTAATACGATGTTGGGAAGGCGTCCCGCTTGGGGAAAAAAAAGTTCTGTGCATAACCCAGTTTCCTATGAAACTTTCGCAAAACCAACTAAACCAAAAACAACATCTTAGCAAACAAAGGTGAAGCATTTACATTTCTGCATTTCATATCACTGCTACAGAGGTGAGATGTTCTTGGAAATAAGTATTTGTGTTGGCGTGGATACAACAGTAAAATTTCTTGTGTTTTCATGTTTTTTTTATCATTGTAGAAATAGAACAAGTAGCGCGTTTGAGCACTTAAACACTTAATGATCCCGAGCCGTTTCAGCCAAAGTGCAATCGGTACTTTTTCCTCTCTACTCGTACTTCGTCTAAGTAGGTCCGGGGAGGAATACTTGTTTTGGGCATTTGCCAGCGCCTTTCACGATCTAATCCCAAAATCGCGCCGAACGACACGATTTGACGCCGAGGCCGTTGCAGCCGTGGAATGCTGAACGACGAGAAACAGCACGTCCATGGGCGTTTTTCGAGAATTTAGCGCACAAGTACGCACGCTGAAGTGACGTTTAACATCGATCGCACCACCTATAGCCTAATGATCGATGTGAGCTTCATGAAGAAAAGGCCGCCAAGGTATCAGTTCGCGGTGAATTGAGCTCATGGGAAAGGAGATGCGATGGCCGCAAAGCACGGCGATGAGACTGCGAAACGAAGGTGTGCGGAGGTGGCGTTGGCGGCAGCAGCAGGAGCAGAAAGTACACACCGAATTTATGCTGATTGTGCGGTTGACTTGCGATTCGGAAGTTCTCGGATTTTGTCGGCGGAGACGATGGGCGTCGTGACATCACGCGGCGACGTTCCTGAAACTCAACAACAACGAATTCTTTTCATAGAGACTTCACCTTCATTAACAACAGGCGAGGGTCGATTATCGATCGGTTGGGTCTATCTTCTAGAATTAGACATTTAGTACTTTAACTGCTCCAAAAGAAAAATCTTAAGTAGAAAGTCAAGATGAAAAACGGCTCCCAGAACAAGGACATAATGAGGAATTTAGTTACTCAACAAAAATAGAATTGCGAACATCATTGAAAAACAAAGAGCTTCGGTTGCATCTGAGCGATTTGAGAGAAGGGAGAGCTATCATATTATTTTCTTCCAAAAGCTCCAAAAATACCAAGGCAACTAGATATGCGCACAAGAAATAGTGGAGAGCGGCTAGAAGGGGATGCTGTAAGAAAAACCATATAGTAACCAGGGAATCGATCAATAACGATCAATAGGAAGGGCTACATGGTTTGGTGAACGAATGATTCAAATAGCACTGTAGCTAAGACTATGCAAACATAAGTTGCAATGAATTTATACTTAAGAGTGAATTTGTCTCTTAGGTCTTCAGTAATCGATTTTTAGGGAGCATTGAATCAATCCTTGAGTCATATGATGAGTAAGTTCAGGATGAAAACACTTGCAAGCAAAAACTTTACCCAAAAAAAAGCCGCAATGGCTGAATAGGTCAACCATTGGAAACAATTCGATTGAATCATCCAAACTAAGGATCTTTCAAGTTTTTCAAGATCGTTACGTTTTCAAGAAGTTTACTTACATGTACAGTTTCCCACGGGGCATCTGGTCACTTCAATGAGAAGGAAGAGTACAACGAACAAACTACGAGAAGCATGAAAAGAACTGAACACGGAAGAAATGAATAGTGGGCGAGCGCTCCAGAGAAAGACTGGCCATCGCCGTTGTGCTAGCCTAAGAGGGAACAATCGAGGAGAGCGCTGGGCCTCGCACATGAATACTCTCGTTGAATACCCGCAAAATATGTCCGAAGTCAAACATCGGACGAATAATGATTTTTAGGTCTCATATTAGCGCCCAAAGAAACACCTGCTCTGCTCAGGTATACGAATTCACGAAAAAAGTTTACTAGTTTCCTAGATACAAGCAATTTATTGATCAGTCAATTATGCTTCTGCTCCACTTTTCGATGGAAATTGCAGCCCATTCTTTTTTGTCGAGTTCTTTTGCATATGCCCTACACACATATGGTGAGTGGATGGAAAAGAGTGATATCATTTTTTCCTATAGGGAGTTTTTTCTATAGGTGTTATAGAATGATTTTGAGCATTTAGTCAACAACAATTCTACGGCCTCGATGTAAGGCTATGGTACTGCAGAAAACGAACATTCCTTAATTCAACTGTTAGCTTTTAAACGTTGAAAAAGTTATAAGTGCAGCTACAGTATCCCTCAAAAATCTGAACTGCTTCATAGAAAACTTCCACAGCAGGCGCCCATCACGTTACGAAGCTTAAAAGTTCGTCAGGCCGATATATGCAGACCTTTTCTTCACTGGTATGATAAAAACTATATAATGGAACTGAATCCCAGAGAAAACCACGTGTAATGTATCAAGTATATGCATGCCTTTTTCGATGCATTAACTCAGATCGGTAAATTATAATACTTGACCACTGACGGAACAGTAACCTGGCAAGACCGGATATAAGCTTAAACCTCTCGGTAATTTTGGGAGCCCTTATTGAGCCTTTCTCCAAAACAATGTGAAAGAAATTCGCAATGGTCCAGGGAAGGAAAAACTGCGGTTTTTCAACAGTCACAGAGGAGTCATATATGGGGCAGCCGAAAAATATAGGAAGCGGCTTTGACGGCTTGCAGGGGATGAGCCGTGGAGTATTTGCGGAGTTTTTTCTTTGAAACTTTTAAAGTATTGGAGCCATGTTGTTCATAAGTTGTTCGATCCGAAGTTCACTTGAACTTCCGCTATGGAGAATTCTTCGCACTGGCTCATTATCGGTAGACTATCCCAGAACAGTCTCCGCTGTTGCAGAGTGACTCGGATTCCCTCTTTTACTCTTCGAAACATATTCGTGGCTCTCGTGGTTCAAGTACATACCTCTGGAATGGTGAAGAACTTCCGGTCGTGAACTGTGCACACTTAGAGCATCAGAGCGATGAACTGGAAGAGGATCACTCACAACAATGGAGCCAGCGTGAGTCACATCGATTTTAATCTGAGGATCTGCCGTAAATCTTTCCATAAGGCCCTGGAAAGCAACCCTAGTGGAGAGTTACCAGGTCAACCTGTGCTGGCATTTACTGCTGCAATCCGAATGGAATCGACTAAGAAAATGCAAAAAAAATTGCACGAGCACGAGCGCGCCGCACCTCTCTTATGATTTGGAATGATGAGAAAAATTTTCGTACCAAACTTTTTAACGATCGCCAAAATAAGAAACAGTTATCGACAAAACCAAGAGCTAGTCTCCGTAATAAGATATGGTTTATAACAGTGTCTCCTGAAAGTGTGACAGTTCGAGACAGGGAAGCATCTAAAAGCGAAGCTCCATTGGCGTTCCTCTTCACATAATATCAGAATTGAGTCCAAGGACTCGTAAAAGACGATGTTGAGGATGAAAAGCTATTCTGGATCCTGACCATTCTGCTCAACGACCATTTGCTCCCCGCGAAATAACCGCTTTCAAATCGATCAAGCCGTTCTGGATGCGAACCTCTCGAGAACAGCAAGATCTAAGAAGACCTCTGCTGCTCTGAATGCTCTGAAGTTTGCCGCACAAGGCGGGGGCGACATCAACGATGTCCACCTGCGGCACACTGCTGATGTGTCCTTGAACGTCAGAAGGCCTCTGCCAAAGCAGAATCGTCAAACACACAGCACCTTTAGGACCTGGATGATCACATAGCTCAACTCCATCTCTCTCATCTGTAAAGTAGGTTTGTTCATCACGGCTCTTCCTGGATCACTCAAAAACATGCGTGCTATACTTTTCATTCATCCTGGGACTGTGAGACGGGGGTTAACCTCAGTGATCTCCATTCTTTTGAGCTGTCACCTTCTAAGCCATGCAAATAAACACGACAAATACATTTTGGATCCATGAAGTACTACACAGAATGACTCAAAGGTCAAAGCTGGCAGCAGCTCGAACATGGTGGAGTTTCGATTGAGTAAAGTGGAGGAGAATCTGTCGTTCAATATTAATAAACAATAACAAACAAATGCGGAAAAAAGCAGCGCTAGGTTTCAGACGGTACAACGGCCTTTAAAATGATAAATAAATGATGGAGTACAGATGCCGCAGTGCTGGAGGCCGGGATCTGACTGCAGGGCCAAAGCAGACGTTGCGTCCCAAGGAGAACCATTCTATAGGAACAGGGGCGGTTTTCTCAAGGAGCATAACACTTACAGGTCACTGGATACTAACCCATTGCAAGTACGCATAAAATGGCGGAAGTCCTAGGTGGAAAGCGAACACTCGTATACTCGTATAAAAAATGCATGCTTATCAACCTGTCCCTTGTTAGCCACGAAAATGACAAGACATGGCAACAACTTTCTCGAAAAACCGGTGAATACTGAAGAAAGGTTTACGCTGTGTCTTCAGACAGATCAAAAATTTGCCTTGATTGTTCGAAAAAAGATGATAAATTGAATTCGATGCGAGATTGGTAGCCAATGAATTCCATGCCAAGTCCGCAAACATACATATGAACTCTGGTTTGATAGGATTTGCTAATCAGCCTGTCTTGGGGAATATGCTGGCTTCTGCGCCCAAGTACGCCTTAGCATTTGATATGATAGCCTCTCCTTAGCTGTTCTAATTCACGGAATAAGCAGTGCCTCACGACTAAGTAGATATTTATGAGAGCGATAATTAGTTTGCAAAAAAAGTCCTCTCAATTTCGCGAGTCTTTCGCTAACCAGTAAACCTGACATGTCAAATAGAAGCGACACATACAATAACTGACAGATAAGGCGTTTTTGTTGCATTGTCAGGTTTGCATTTGCTATATATATAATAACATGACAAATTTCCAATATACACAAATTCCACGCGAGATACTAATGTACATTTCAAAATGGACAGCTAGCTCAACGCTGTGGCGAAGCGCAGGAGGGCCGAAGGGTTTTCATGAAAAAAAAAACGAGAACTCCATGGAATAAATCGGCCAAAAACTGAGACCGAATGAGCGCTGAGGAGGTTGACGTGCGGAAAATGTATGGGCTTCGCTATACTGCTCTGTCCTCCTTCTTCGCCCCTTTCCCTCCTCATCCCGTTTCTCTCAACTATGATGGTGCGAGAAACGCAATGATTATCCGCAATTGTTCTCATGTGGCATGCTACCAGACAATACTGCATAATGAGGGAGAGAAGGAACCACCACGATTGTCCGCTTTAAACCCTCTCCGCCGCCTAAAAAGCCGCGGATACACAACGAGACTAGTCAAAGAAGCCAGTAGAAAGCAAACGAATGAGGGGCCTAATTCAGAAAAGAAAGTCAGCGTGGATCTTCTATTCGATTGCTGATTAAGAGCAGCAGCTGAGGGAATTCTATTCGTAGTCAGGAAGAAGTGGCTGGAAATCGCGGAAATAGTTGTGCCAATTAGAACGCTCGGCAGGGGGCGTGAGTTTCTTTCGGAACATGCCAAATACGTAATCGGACACTTGGACAGCCGAAAAGACACAGGAAGGAGGGATATGCGCCGCTTATCGGACACGTAGTATGCCAATGCCGCCAATGGAGAGAAAACAGGGGAAAGCTCAGAAAAATCGCGTAGAGAAAAACATTTCTCAAGTGTACGCTCTCGTCGATGTCGTAGTTACACCTTTTCTTAACTCTAGCACTCCGTCCGCGTTCCTTTTGGTCAATTCAGTGGAAGACGTCGTAGAGCGCGCGCAAACGTAGACGCGGTGATCAAGCAGAAAGAAGTGCTGAAACGAAGGGACTCCAGGGAAAAATAAGCACGCAAACCCTCACCACACCCCTCACATGCACACCACCAGCGTAGTGGTGAAACAGCCCGGAGAGCCATTTCACCATTAAAATTGCCGGACATCGATAAGCCGTAGGATTTTGAGTCGACGGAACATATTTACGTCAAGAAACAGACGGCATCAGACAGGAGAGGCGCCTAAGCCTCATCCTCGACAGTCAAGTGTGACACCTTTTGGAACAACTCAGCAGCAGAACAGGGGAAAGTCTGTCAAGTATCTGGTTTTTTCGATGGGACTTAGAGCGTTTTCCTTTATGTGCACCACGCGAGTCCACATTTCGAAGAAAAATCATCAATCGATCGTTCAATTTGAAAAGATAATTGATATGTCGGGAAGTTGCTACACAGCAATTACACGGCTCCGCATAAACACCTTAAAGACAGCGATTACGATAAAGAGGGAGCGCATCGTGGAAGCATATGCACCACACGAAACATTTACTTGGCTGCCAGGGAAGCGAAGTGTGGCGTTTCCACGACGAAAGGTGCGCTGCTTGCTGAGCAGGACTTCGAAAACACCCCGCCCACAAAAGCGACCCGCCCACTAGTTTACTTGGTGATTTAGACGAGTTGCGTTGCTAGCAGCGGCATGACTGAAGCAACTCGACTGGAGTATGGATTGGCCTATTGTTACCAAACGCGTTGCTATAACTCGTCCATACGTCCACGGTTTTAGCCGCTGCCCAGCTTTGAGCGAAAAGCAGCGGCTAAACAAGGGGCCTCGCCTTGCGTTTTCATGGCGGGCTTCTCCGCTTTTTTCGTCACCGGGATTCCATTGAGTATCTCCCCACGTTTCCTTCAAACCCCTCCAACCTGTTGTAGTCGCTGCCTTCAAATGAATTAGTTCTATATTAGGTCTTACTGTGAATGCCATTTACAGGACTTTTCGTAGTGACCGAAAGGGTATTAATATGTCCACACGAAGGATGAAACGGTTATACCTGGAACATACTTGGAACCACTTCTAAAAAAAAGATCTTGGAAAAGTTCTAAATGAGTTGAACTCGAACGACCTAAACTCGAACGTTTTTTATTCGTAACTTTTACTGCATAGTGGCGTATTGGCAAGTGGCGCCGCTTACCATGCGCGCGGTCCGGGGATCAAACCTGGGCCGTGCGCCGTCCGGGACAAGCAGGTCTTCCTCCTTCTGATGTTGGTCAATTAGTACCAGACTAGTCTGTGAGGAAAAACACACGACGGCTGAACTCCACATACCATTGTATGGGACAGATCGCATTCAACTTACTACGAACCTGGATGGAAGTAGAATGAGTCGCGTATCTCAAAATAGAATTGATCAACTGAAGTAGGTGTGGAGACCGTGAAGGCTAAGATGCTATGCTGTGTATTAATTACCTTTTCATACAGTCCATTTCTCATCAAGAGACCGCATAAATCCAAGATAGACTCGGCATGAAAATCAAATACATTAAAAATAAATGTGCATGTGTACTGCCGATAAGCACTGACAAGTTGAAAGAACGAAAGCGCTTCCAGACCTAAACGTCCCTCTCCCCTGCTGATCCCTACAATAGTTTGATACGAAGGGCCAAAGCTGCACAAATGGGTGTCTAGCTGCCAAAATCCCGAAGAGCGCCAGCGCGGTCAATGACCACTTCTTCGGAGCCTGTTTTCCAATGGGAACAATAACGAGCGCCAAACGAAGAAAGCAATAATGGGAAGTCTGGCAGCACTTATAATGCACGTAATGACACGAAGTCATGTATATTACTTTCTTAGTGTAAAAAAAGAATGTCATGAGAAAGAGAATTTGAGTAGTTGGAAGAGCAGCATGGAAATCGCTCAGAGATACATACTTAAGTAACTGATAGCAGTTCTTGGTTTTCCTCAAAACATATGAAACATTGCCCGAACATGAGAGCTCCCGCGGGCATCGTCTCGCATCCTATCGTTCCTCATCATCGATCATCATAGAAAAAATGAAAATTGCACTGGGAAAAGTAAAAAACACTGAAGTCGGCAACATCATGTTATTCAAGGTCAAGTTCCACGAAGTTCGAACTTTCATAAGAATACTATGGGAGAATTTAAAGATAAGTTCATATCTACGGAAAGACTCTCAACTCAGAGGAAACATGCCAATTTAGGTTCTTTTTTGTGCTTAGAATAATAGTTTTCGAACAAGTGCAATTATCTTTCACACCTGCAAAAGTGGTAGCGGACGTGCAATGGAAACCGTGAATTCATGAAAACCTCATTCCACTATCTTTGAAGAAATGCCAGTTTAGCTAGCTCACTAGCTGCCGTTGGGTTAACGAGATTGTTCTCTTGTAATAGGTTCGCACAATTCAATCCACGAGTCGAAGTCCAAAATATCAAAACAGGATATTATATTCATTACCCCGCAGGGTCCCGATGCTCATTACAACTCCATTACTAAGGTGAGCCTCGCCTCCTTTCCTGTGCTAAATTCACTTCAGCAGAATTCAGAACTCCTGAATGGAGAGTTCAGATAGGTTTTGGGCCAATGGCTGGAAACACCGCAAATGTACAAAGCTAGATCGTTGACGAAGCAACAATGGAATTATAGTAAAGCAATGCAATAATTCCAATAAAAATTTGTCATTAAGCCAAGCTCGTGCTTTGATCCATTTAACAGCTTTTATAAATCAGTAATTAAGCAGTACTTTGCGAGAAAATCACCCAGTATGCGAACTGGAGAAGTCCCTATAGCTGGATAAAAAGCAATCCACTCAAGGCATTAGTATTGTCAATGCTTAAAACAAAAAATTCAGTGGAAAAATGGGTACAGACAAGGTACAGCCATTTATTGATTGGGTTGTTCGGGGTCCTCGCCAATCCTCAATGAATAGTGTGTAACACTGTTTATGACAAACAAATGATATAACTCCTTTAATCATATGTCTCAGAGCTGAGCATGCACCCGTGCTACTTCTATATTTTCATTTTGCAATCACATCTTGTGAATTATGTTCAACCACGGCTGATGCGGGACAGAAGCGATGTAGTGACATAAGGCGTTGCTAGCCACGTGCGCAGTATGGGAATCAAATCCTGGATCGTTGGCAATCCAGGCCAGGTACATGACAGGAGGCCCGCTGCGCGACAAGAAGATAGTCAGCGGACGAGTCGCAGCGCATCTGTGCGATGTTGAACGAACCATGGTCCCCTGAATTTAACTTAACGCGGAATCACTACAGTACGCGCCGCGACTCGTCCGCTGACTCTACCTTACGGGTACCCGTCCGGTCAACCAAGAATTCCATGCTTCCTGTGTCCATAATTAGGTACTGGACCTCCCCTCTCCAGTCACCATACGAACTGAAAAATCGGATTCAAAAAGTCAGTACGATTCTGAATATAAGTAGAGTGGGTGGAGCAACCTAACAAGGAATTGAACAATTGAACAGTGCGGCTCTATTCTTATACAATGGAGCTGAAGCAAAAGAGCAGAAGATTCTTGAACTCCCTTGTCGTCTAATAACAGCAGAGTAGTGTTGCAGCTTTGAGTCCGGAGTGTTACAAAAAGTGGGGTAGCGATATAGGTGATAGGCCTTTATAAAATAGAATGGAGGATATATGTATTAATTAAAAACCTCATTTTTGGTCCAGAAAGTTCTATTGGACAGCCATAGCCACGAGGGCTCAGAGGCGGGGAGCATGTCCGAACAGTGCAAATTTAAAAACTCAGCAAAAGTTTTTGGGCCTCGGTAGGTGAGCCTCAGCGTATCCTCCCTATGGCCTGTGGAGCGATCACGACATCACCTTATCTTACCTCTACGAAGCTCACTGAACGGAAATTATTAAAATTGGGAGTTGAATACAAATAGCACCAAGAGATGCTTTCACCTTTACAAGTAAGTAAGTCGAGCTTCGACAATCAGGAAAACTTTCGGAAATTATTTTTTTTAAATGATAGGAATAGAGAGGAATTACAGGGAGCCGATTTAATGCTTCAGAAAATTTTTTTTTCATGACCTTGAAACCTCGTGATGACCACCCGAACAACGCGTTTTCGGTCAGAATAAGGCATGTAACAGAAGCTGGCTCAGCGTTTATAGAAAACTGAGTGACATGAAAATACACAGCACGCGCCGAAGCTTGCAATCAGGGTCGGTAATATCGTTGGGACTTTTTGAAATTTTTTACGATCCCTCATGAGAGATTTCATGCGACCATTTCTCATCGACTTCTTCCCCTGAGGAACATCGTCGGCGGGGGAGGGTATATAACTACCATGTAACCGCAAAAATTCTCCGTATTTCCCTTTGCTTTTCACCAATTTCCCTCTATTTTACCTATATTTACACTGCCACATTTTCTTGTAGATGTACACTGCGTTTCATAATTATAGGTCCACCCTTAATTTTCGCTATCCCAAAGTTGCTGTGCATTTTTGGAAATGCTGCTATCACCGTTAGATTCCTCATCACGGAAAACCTTCATAGAGTTTTTCTGACAAAGTTCCCCCCCTAAGTAACTCAATTAACTTTTTCAGAACGAATTTTCACCGATTCATGAATATCGGGCCACTCATAAAGTTTCCATTTCTCACGATCCGTGAGGGAAATCAAGGAAGCGGGGAAATATGTGGGCTCAGTCGACATCGAGTTTACAACACCTCGTGTTATTCGCCTCTCTTCCCAGTAACAAGCTCAAGCTAGAGCACTTACTGAAGTGGGATAGCTGAGGAGCAGAATATCCTCCCATGTCGGCCGGCTCATACGGCATAAGCGACTATGTGCAAAATCCTGGTCAGTGCGGAGAGAAGAGTCGCTTAGGTAAATAAAAACTGCGTTTCCTTCAAAATTTAGGAGGGATTGGGTGTCTTCTCTCGAATTATACAAGGAGTCCGAACAAAGTCCGTACTGAAATGCGGCCTTCCGTGAGCAAAGCCACCGTGTGGTGAGTAAGCCAGCGGAGCAATAACATCTTCAACGGATTGATGAAGAGCGTTCCAAGATTATTTGAGCGCTACAAGATCGCAAGTCTCCATTTCTCCGTGGAAAAGGGCTCAACTTAATGAGCGATGGTGTGTCTGTTAAGACCCTTCGCGATCTTGGACTCTACCTCCTTGTTTCGTTCCACAGGTGGTCCGAAATCGACGTGGAAAAGTTCATTCTAGGTGGATATGCCAGAAAAAGAGAGTATAGGATGATCGCGTGCAAGTTGCAGATGGTTTCAATGTGACGTAATTTCGGCGGTGATTCCCTTATGGTTTGAGGCACCTTTGAACGACTGAGTAGCTAGAGCTCGCTTTCGTTTCCGTTCACAAAGATTCCACAGGGTATCGTGAAGTTCTTTCAAAGCGAGTTTTACCTTTTTTCAACAAGGATCCCCTCTATCCTTGATTTTCACACACGATAACGCGGCTGTCCATGCCGGCGCCTCCGCGCCAAATGGAAATGCAGGAAAAAATGTGGCAGTTATCTGGTGGCCACCATGTTATCTGAATTAGATTCCAATAGAGAATCATTGGGCCTTAATTGTTATAAAGTTCCGCAACAAAGTAAAGCAAAATGGAACAGCCGAAAAGCTGAAAAGATTGATCATCGGCGCCTAGACGGATTTCGATCCTACTGTAATAGCTAATTTGGCTACCAGCATTTCAAAACGTATTATTGTGTTCCTTATGATCATTGGGGGTTATCCCATTATTGAAAATTCGTGACGTTTTTTCGTTATAGTAAAATCTCTCGACAAGTGATGTGTAGTCATACTTGCGAAACGGTGAAAATACGTTCTAAGGAAGATATTTTAATTCTGAATCGAGATTTCTCCAGAAATCAAGTATCGAGGTTTTTTGTTATGGGGAAACTATTGGTAATAGCGGCATTTTCAAAAAATGCACAGCAACTTTGGAATAGCAAAAAATTATGGTGGACCTATATTTATGAAACGCAGCGTATATACGCAAGATGAAACGGCAAATTTTCTCCCCGCGCGCTCTCGCCTCCTCACATGCAATTTCGTGCACCGAAACAAGTACGACCCCCAACACAAACTCACCAAGCTACAACCCCCTCCCGGGTTGGTACTTGTCCCAAAGTAGGGTTGAATAGAAAACTGCTTTACTACTCGCAAAAGCGTGATTCATCCAAATGCGAAAATGTTTGCAAGAAACAAGCTGTGTGGTAGATGATAAAAGAATATGAAAAGCTACAAAATGCCTTCATTTACCCATGCGTTGTGCAAATTAGCTCAATTCTGAGTATATAGGCTTTACCATAGATGTCGCATTCCTAAACCGCCAATTTTCTGTTGTAACAGCACAGTTTCATTATCAATTGGAGAGGATCCATGATCGAAGGTCTTTCATATGGGTGCTATCCCTCTAACCTCTCGCACTGTTTCTTTAAGACCGAGCGCTTCGAAGATGGTATACAAAATGAAGCGTGTAGCTACGCTATCGATCAATATGGTTAGAAAGCTTTTTCTTGTACTTTCACAGGAGTTTCTCTTATCTCTAGGCTGACCTCTCGAAAATGCTTTTACAGACTGCGCTATGTTGTCATTCTTGGTGCCGTCGAAGAGCTTGCCACCGTATATAAGGAGAGCAAGATATGAGAGAGCCGGATTCCTCTGCGTGTGGAATATCCTACGGTCTGCGGCTCGTTCAATAGCCTGTAACTATAGCTCTGCTTAACCTACTCAATAATTGTAGGTATTTCGATAATATAATAAATCTGAAGGTTACTTGTGCAAGAGCAAAGAACTTCATCAGTAACCCGCGTGGCTAAGAAAAGGAGCAAATGGACCCACAAGTGGAGAGAAGCTAAATGAAAATCATCAATCGTTGAGTGCACTGTTGCAGTCTTTCCATGGCTAACACTTTGAGTGGCCTAAGTTTCTCATCAAGGGGTTTTGCCAATGCTGAAACCAACTGTTTTCTTAAAGGCAAAAGTCGGGCTTAATAAGGGGGTATTATCGCGATTGAAACTGGGTATAAAGATGCGAAGGGGAAAGACAGTGGAAAAAAAACTGAGAAAAGCCATCGACAAGGCCGTTAACAAAACTCTCTCCCCCACTAACAGTGAAGGAGGCTGGCTTGAGAAAGAGGCACGTACAAACAAGTTTTCTGGAAATGTCAGTCGTTGTATCGGTTGATACGGCAATCAACCTAGTTGATTTCACACGTTATTCCAGCCACGCACCACCTCCGGAGGTGGGCGGTCCTGGATTGAAACCGAACGCCCCGAGGCCTTAACGGGGTTTTTCAAGGTGGAAAGTTGCTGCAATGTGTGCTTCTACCCACATACAACCTCCAAGCGCAGGAACTACTTCTCTAGCGTGCCTGAGCCCGACCTTTGCCTTTAAGTTCAAATGTGAATGAAAATTGTTAAAGTTGCTCAGCAATTCTTCAACTTTCGTGATAGCAACTACTTTCGCCATGCTTCTTAATTCTACAATAATTGCTGAACACTACAGCATATGCAGCTTCTGATCGAATACAGTTGTGGTCTTCAAGGAATGCTCAAGTAAATGGGTATTGAAATTAGCATGTTAAGCTACCAATTCAAAAAGATTTGAAACGCTCTGGGAGAAGTTGTGGCCATATCCAGGTTTGGCTAAAAAAAAAGACACTTTACGCTCAGAACGGCTGTAATTGCACTAAGTTAAATTCAAAACGTATGCTCTCAAACTGAAAACTGAAAAGCATATTCCAATTCAGAAAACGTCGTAACGTCTTTCTACGCCAAACGACATCAGAAGAATTTTCCGTGGAAACGTTGTGCACGGGTGGAGCCCATGTGGTCCTTGACGGATCATGTACCATTACGACGTTATTCGAGAAGCGGGTTTGAGTAGGTTGCATAGTTTGAGCTAATGTCTCCAGGAAACTATTCGAAGATGAATTGATTCGAGAAATTATGCATGAGTTCCAGGCTGGAGCAGTTACCGAAGACGTCGTTAAGCTCGACGGCGATTGCAGATGACGTCGTATCTTCGAGAGGATGAGGGCAGTGAACAGCAGCTTGCATCTGCTAGTGTAGGAACACTTCAGGAATATAAAGCGAAAAGACTTCCATGGACCACTGCAGCCTGTGGGAGTTAAAGCTTGCTGATATGAGTCATGAGCAAAGTGTGTTTTTTGCATTCCCTGTATTACTTAGCGACTAGTAAGTATTGAACAGTTATCGTATTTTAAATCGATAACAATTCCCAAGAATTAAATTCAAATCTAGCACACTTGGAAATGCGAGTTGAGCATCAAATATTCTGAAGAAATTTATACGAAGAGTTCTTATGATGCTTAGCTGGAAATTAGGAAGAGCGTCATATGACCCGATGAAATATGGTAATCGTTACAGATCCACAACTGTCGCGTCGATGATCGAGAACATTTGCAGATCGTTGTCGAACAATTCTGCAGCTATTGAGGAGATGACGAGGAGGAGAGAGGCAGGCTGAATGAGGTCAGGCCCTTTCAAGGAGGTGAAATTGGTCACACGAATGCGAAATTTACGTGCGCAAGAGGTTGCCTCGCATAGAAAATGAGGCATCGAATCAACACACGAGAACCTGAATTCTTACTAGTAATCCACAGATTGAAGAAATTTTCTTGGTCTTGTAGCTAATACACATGCAACGAGTTCAAAACGACAATGCAACACAACACGTAAGGCGTAGAGTATTTCCGATTTTCGCTCATTATAGATTATGCAGTGCGAAGGCATCTTCCCAGTGAACAATTCTCAAGGAAATAAATTCGGCAACTCATCTTTTCCGTGAATTTCTTCCAATTGAGCTCAGACCCATGCTTTCTACGAAGAGGAGGATACCAAAAGAAATATAAGGCACAAAAATGAAAAATTACACAGACTCGATTACTGGTGCTTG
This sequence comes from Ostertagia ostertagi, assembly GCA_036418205.1. Classification (NCBI taxonomy): domain Eukaryota; kingdom Metazoa; phylum Nematoda; class Chromadorea; order Rhabditida; family Trichostrongylidae; genus Ostertagia; species Ostertagia ostertagi. Next base: position 40,946 of record MU868395.1, read on the forward strand.
ATATTGTGAAGGATTACAGGTGCACCCATTGAGAAAGAGGCAGTTCAAATAGGGATTGTAAGTGAGGACAGATCGGGACAGGAGGAAAACAATTTGGCAAGTGCCCCATTAACAGCGAGTGTCTGCGGGTCGAGCGCGGCGACGAGTAATGCGAGCTGAGCCGCCGACAGGCGCCTACGAGGTCAAGCACCAACGAAGCATTACCTTTATTAAAGTCAATAATGACAACTAAACCTGGTGATGTTCATCAACAGTAAGTTTCAAAAGCTTAAAAAATCTTTCCGAACAAAAAAAAACGATGTCAAAGTGCACAATCCTAACCAGACGGTCATCAGCAAAATGCATCTCTTAAATGTCTTGTCATATGTCGTTAAAATGCCAGCCTGCTGTGCATTATTCTAGACCCTCCACAAGTTTCCTAGCCTTGGGTCCTTTCCATCGATCACCTGAAGGAACAGGACTTGGATACTCCTGCACATGATCAAATCAGCCACCTCCGCAAACGATCCTGTGTTGAGAGTCCCAATTCGAACTAGCTTCTTTGGCCGAGGTCGTTCGCTCCTCGTAGCCCTCCCATACTAACCGCAGAACTCGGGCGGGGATTCGACGCGCCACCTCCACTTAAGTCATTACTTTACCACAGATGCTTCGACAAATTTTTAGAGATGTTGGTGTGACTGGTGTCCTCATTCGCCGGGTTGTCAACTAGAACCTCACGCTGGTTAGAACCATTTTGCAATCTCTGCGGTGCATGGTTAACCTGGGCGGGGATCGAGCTCACGCCTTTCAGAGGCACAGACATGAGTTTACAACCTTAACCGCTCAGTTATCCCTGCCTCACTTCTTCAAATTCAACAACATTTCTTAACAACCGATAAATCGCGAGCACGGGAGGTAAACCTCCAAGAGATGTAGAGCGACCATGTCGGAACTATCGAATAATATTATTTATTTATTATTTATTTATTTATTTATTATCCATTACTTCTACTACCTTTTACTATTATTTACTATCAAATACGACAATTTTCGCTGAACAGAATAATTACCGAATTTCATTCACCATTACTGAATGCCATTGACCAGAATTAAGTGAACCACGTGATGTATTAGGTGTTTCAGAAAGTTCTGTCGTTTTTCAATCGCTAACTTTAATTGCACGTATCTCGCCTAAGACTGAACCATTCGAGTTGATTAAAAAACGATTCGAAAGCGCGAATCTTTTTCTATAAGAAGCCGTTCAACTGGGTACGTTTGTCTGGAATGCTAGACCTCTGGAGGCGATGAACTGAGAGAAGGTCATTAATTAGCATCATGTTGGGTTTTGATGTATTTCTCTCAAGGAAGCTATCGAGATCGTCAGAATTTGACAGTAGCTGGATCAAACGGTCTGCTAAGCTAAGATGCTGCGCAGAACCACTCTGACTTTAGCCTGGTGCACAACTTGTAAGGGGTTGCGGTGCGACGTGCGTTCAAGACAACTTCAGGGATGTGTGCGTTCCTTTATAATGAGGGATGGTGGACAATGCCTTAGAATTTTTGATGATTTATGACTTAATATAAAGACTGATTTCTCCCACTGTAACAGTTTCACGTGATACTGAAAAACATGGCCAGCCGCTGACCACCAATAAGAAAAGCTTGCACAACCCTCCTCCAGCACAGTTTAAATTCTGCAAAGTTGTAGAAGAACCATCGAATGTCGAGCTATTCAGCAAACGCTTCGCGACTATAGAAAAGAATCCTGCTCTTCATTGTATCGAAATCTGTACAGAAACGAGTCGCTATTATCACATAAAACAAGCGACAATTTGATGGACTACCCTTCAAATCGGTGACCTGTCGCGGCACACCCCTACTAAATTTTTTGGACTCCCAGTTCCTTACGTATAGCTTGGCTGTGCAAACCATATACCCAGGTTGGGAAGACACCTCCTCTATGGTCTTACGCGACGAGTGCTTCAATCAGAACTTTTGGCTAATCGGAGACACCGTCCGATATCCAACCAGCACTCTCATCATATTACAAGGCTCTCGCCTACCTTACCATAAATTTTTTAACTACTGCTTCTGAGCACATTCTTAATCTAGGCCCGAAGCATCGTTAATATCTTAAACTGTTCCGCCACTTTCAGGTATATTTAAAGCGTAGAAAAAGAAAGTCATGCCAACTTGCTCATCGATATCACCGAATTCACAGGCTTTGAAAAAGCTATAAGAAAAATTTTGGGTCAAAGTTGTGCTAACCAATTGGATAGAGCTGAAAGCTCTTACCACGATATCAACATTCTATTGCAGACTTGCAGATTTCAAGGGAAATAAGCATCCAAAAGTGGAGTGTCAGAAAACGACAGAATTTCTGAAACACCTAATACACTGCGTTTCATATTATAGGTCCACCCTCAATTTTTGCTATCCAAGTTGCTGCGGCATTTTTTGGAAATGCCGCTATTACAAAGTTTCCCCATCACCGAAAAACCTTGATACTCGATTTTTGAGACATCTCGATTCAGAATTAATTGAAATATCTTTTTTAGAACGTATTTCACCGTTCGCAATATGACTATACATCACTTGGCGAAGAGATTTTTACTATACACGAAAAAACGTTAAAAAATTCCCTAATGTGGTGGTCTCCATTATCCATAAGAAACACAATAATACGTTTTGCAATGCTGGTAACCAAATTAAGCTTTATACAGTGGGATTGAAATTTGCCTGGCGCTGATGATCGACGTTTTCAGCTCTTTCGGCTGTTCCATTTTGCTTTTGTCTTTGCTGTGGACCATCTGTTATGAACACTTAGGCCCTGTGATTCTTTTGCCATTGAGACGACTGGGATTCTACAAACATGGTGGCCAATAGATAGACTCCACAGTGTTTTCCAATGGGCACTTCCATCTGCGTGTAAGGACCAGCATTGGGACAGCTGTGGCGTTCCTCGTGCAGAAAATCTAAGGTTCGAGGAGGCTGTTTGTCGAAAAGAGGGAAATCTAAGTCGCCTTCAGAAGGACTTGATGATACCTATGGAATCCTCGTGAAAGGAAACAATTACCGAGCTCTAGCCGCTCACGTCGTTCAAGGTCGCTCCAACACAAGAATCTCTCGCGTCAAAATTACCCTACTTCCGAAACCATCAATAGATTGTTTCACGAACCCTCTCTGTACGCTCATTTTCCATCAGATCCACACTAGAATGAAAACTTTTTTCACGCCAGATTCCAGTCACCGTAAGCCTGAAACGAGCGAGGGGGATGTCCATAGATCATCGAAGGGTCGGCTGGCAGCCACACCTATCGTTCAATTAACTTAGAAGCCCTTTCCACCTAGCCAATGGAGACGAATGCGATTCTTTGGTAGACGCCATCAAATAATGCTTGGAAGCTTCTTCAATCCGTCATGGAAAGATGTATCTGCTCTGCGGTATTCACAACACGGTTTGTTTTTGCTTACGGAGGTACCCAATTTCAGCAGGAACTTTTGTTCGGACGCCTTATCCAATTCGACACGAAGACGCCCATTCTCTCTAAACTTTTGCAATGAAACGTCTGTCATTCATTGTACCAGGGCTACTCTCTTCCGCACAGACCGCGAGATTTCGCTACATAGGTGGCTTATGCATCTGCGCCGGCCGCCACATGGGAGCAGTTCTGCTTCTCAGCCGCAAACTTTCAGCTAGAGGGCTCTGTTTGACTAATCACTGGGATAAAGAGATACGAGTAATACGAGGTATGGCAAAGCTCGGACGTCGACTAAAGCTCACATATATCCCGCTTCCGTCATTCCCTTCACGATCATGAGAAATAGGCAACTTTTTTATTAGCGGCCCCATTTTCATGAAACGGTGAAAATTGGTTCTGAAAAAGTTAGTTGGGTTGCTTGAAGGGGGAACTTTGACAGAAAAACACTAGAAAGGTTTTCCGTGATGAGGAATCTAATGGTGATAGCAGCTTTTCAAAAAATGCACAGCAACTTCGGGGTAGCAAAAATTTAGGGTGGACCTATATTTATGAAACGCAGTGTATTATCCGCTTCCTCGTGCGCAACCGTCGGACTCTCTTTTTTCTGCACATGCTGCACTTTTCCCATAGGAACTAACCTTACCACCCATAGGAGTAATTGCGAACGTACCAAGTGGATGCTCACATATGTAGTACGCTGTTATAACGACAACAAGCTGCTGATGATAGGGAAGGACCATTCTGTACCAATAAATCAACATATCAGGTTGATAGTCCATTTGATAATCAAATATATTAAGTATCATGTAAACGATAAAGAACAAAGCATTCAGTTAGCATTAGTTAGCAGTTCAGTTAGCATTAATCAACTCCCTTCTAGGGTGCTCCACGCGTGATGTTCCTATTGAGAATCGCATGACATTTTGAATGCGATTCAGGCTATGCAATGATTTACACTGCTAGATGATGTACAAATCAGTGATTTCGTCCACCATACTTGTCGGGAACCGATAAATCGGCCCTCCGGAAGGAAAGGTTAGGATCAAGTGGATAGCATACGACCCAGGATTTGATTGCAAAACTGTGCGTATGGTAAACAGCACCACCTGCCACTGCACGACTTCCACCCTGCTTTATTATTATATTAGGTTGTCTCAAAAGTTAGTGCGTATTTTTTGGATCTCATGCTACAAGCTTCTTTTGCAATTTCTAGTTATCTCTACGTAGGCTTTGGAGGGGGTGTAACGTATAGCAGCACGCAGCCGAGTCATGCCCCTCCTAGTCGCATACATGCAGTTTGAAATAGGAAAAGAAAAGAGCATGCCTGCCGCGCCCTGATTCAAGAACTTCTACAAAGCCACAAATCGATCAGTCGGAAATAGCATTTGCTTTGCGATACAACTCCTTGTCCTTGCCAGCCATGAGGTGTCAGAATAGATTGATCTCCGTCGTTCAGGAGACTACAGCCTGGAGAAAAACCCTCATTCAGGAAAGCCATCGGTATTGGATGTGAACAGGCCGCACTTTCTCATCGAGGCCAATTCGTACGGGATGTGTGGCCTGCTGTGTGGCCACCATACATTGATGTTTCAGATACACAGTTTATAAAAGTTTACTCTCCTTCGTAAAAGGGTTTGAGCTTTGCCAAAAATTCTCTCATGTATTGAGCACTGATGACAGGAGTGCAACACGAGCTCCGTCTTTAAGTTGTTTCCTACTCCCCCGTACGCACTGTTTGAATAAAGCCGCTACTGTAGTTGAGAAGTACAGGTTTTAAAGCACTCCTAGAAGCCTCACTGGCTGGATCGAGTAGAAGAGCGTGAAAAGTGAACAAATTCACTATATGGTCATTCTCCACCTTTGTTGGAGCACTCTCAAGTTACCACGTGAAACCTTTCCCTCGTTACAGCTCTGAAGTCGGTCAAGCTTAGTGTGATCAACGGTAGAGAGTCACAGTGAAACTCTAGCAACTGTCCCCAAAACTCAAAAAGTATGTCCGCTCCACGACATTCGAGACCACACTTTTTAAAAATGAGGCGACTCTAGATATTGAACCTTGGTTGAACAGTCCTACCGTATTCATCGCGCGGCGGAGATCAGTTTCTTCCAAAAAACATCCGCCCTTTTGCTCAGCAATCTTCTTGCGGCCAAAAAATGCGATTCTTGCAAGCACCACCAAATCGACCTTATTGCCTTATTCCGCTCGTGAATGCCAGGCTTCTGGAAGATAAACGGTCACTCGGTCTTCGGTTGCTTGTTGGCAACGAGTCACTAGTGATGGTGCACGTATTGATAACAGATAATGCTTGTGCTTGAAACGAAGTAGGCTAAAGAAGGAGTTGAAAATACGCACGAATTTTTGAGACAACCTAACACAATGATTCATCAGTCATTATTCAATGCAATTAGGTTCTCAATGTGGCGCACCTTCACCGCCAGAAGAAACCGATGGTTCTTCAGATGGTAGTTCAAGCAGTCGGTGTAACTGCGCTTCTTAAAACATTGACGACATTGAGACGCGGTTGCGCGTCCCATCCTTGTCATCCCTTTTTCTAGCGTATGCCGGATCTTTCCAATTCGCTTGCCTCTATTCCATGGATTACAACATAACATAACTGTAAACGACGTGGGTTACGGTGTGACCAAATATGCTCCAAATTAGCAGAAGTTTTTTAAGCACAGCGGAACTGGCAGCTCGGTTTATCCCTTGTTTTCTTCCTATTCTGATTAACATGTCAGTGAGAAAAGGTAGTGCAAGTAAATATGAACTCAAAGGGATAGAAAAATACACGTTTCACATATCATATCTACATCGAAAATAGTTTTGGCATCCATCCACTACAGAGAAAAGGACTTGAATTCCAATTTTGTAACATTTCACGTTTTTTGATCGGATTTTCGCTACTATACGACCAATTTACTTTCTACGCATTGAATATTGCTGAAACGGTTTCGTACCCTTGAATCTTTCCAAGGTTATTGTTCGAAATTAACGGGTGTGAGGTGTGACGGCAGCGCTCGCAAAAGCGCCCTTGTCCGTCGGTGCAAAAACCCAAAATGCGCGATGTCGTCAACGTGTTAAGCGAGAAAAGCAATTCTTGTGCAATTCAAAAACAGAGTTATCCACCACCAACGTTACCTGAATAACGTTCTAATTTACAAGCTTGTCGTCTAGAAATGGAGCTATCCACTGACTCATTCATTAGTTCTGCTTGCGTGTTTCTAAAAAAGCAGGGTAAAAAGTAACACGAATGATATCATTTACGGTCTACTTCTGCTCAGGCAATAAAGAAACGAAGAAAGCATGTTATATGAATTAGTCATCAATCTTCTTTGTTGCATAGCTGAGAAAGAATATCTATGAGCGAGACAAAACAGGACAAATTCGCAGAAGCAATTAGGTTGTCTCATGAGTGGTATAGTTTTTTTTTGAATGAAAATTACTTTCTCAACTCCATTGTTTAACATTTTATATGTATACCATTCAAAGAGAAATGCCACACAAAGTGGTAGTTATTAAATATTGTCATTTGTTTGGACTTAAAGTACGATGAGAAAGCAACCCATTTCAAATTAACCTAGGGATGGTGAGTGGTACACGAAAGAAGGAAGAACCTGAGAAAAAGCCCAGAACACGAGAAATGGGACCTCTTCCTTGCCCGTTGATTTGAGCATGGTGCGACTCTCATCGCTGTGCCCTCTTCAACTTCGCTCTCTCAGCTATCTAATCACTCACCACGTATAGACCTGCGAGGAGCGATCAGATGATCGGTGGGTGGAGATCGCCGGACCCGCCAGCTTTGAACCATGCTAGGTCACCGAGGTCAAATTTTTCCATGCGAATTGCGCGTCAGTTCGTACCCTCAGGAGGTCCGTGGGTCCAACTAAGTCACTTTTCCTTCCTTCTACCTTCATTCTAATCGTGAATTCCTCCTTTAAGGCATGCAAAATGGGACGTCCAATTGAGGAAATATTCAAGCCAACGACAATTGCAACTCTATTTATTCCTAGAAAAGGTCGTTCAATGATGTGTTCTGTACTGAATCACTACCTCTTTCAAATACTCCGCTATTAGGTTGTCAAAAAGAATTTGTCGTGCTTCTTTTTCAAATTTGCTTTTTTCGCCAGAACTTCGTGGATAGACTCCGCTCCGTCACATCTAAACTCAGAATTTTTAACGAGCGCGGCGTTGAAAACTTGTTGTTTAGAAAATGTTTGGAAAATCGTGACCAAATTCACGGTCATGACCGATTGGATTCAGCATCTTCCGAAAAAAAAATTCGAAATTATGTGGGCACTCTCATCGGCTGGGCACCTTGTCACGTAGGCTCAAAAGTTGACCCTATTGATAATGGGAATTACAACAAAACATATGACCGAACGAAGCAGAGAAAATTCACGAATGATACACTACGTGATCTAAAACAATGGGTGCTTGGAGGAAAAAAATTCAGTTAAAAAGCCGCGGTGACTTAATGGGCCACCCCTATGAACAAAATTCGAAAAAAAAATACGGCAGGCTTTCTCGACAACCAATTAGGAGAATGTTTACCAGAGGTGTTGACTATATAAAGAGTAAATTTTTGATGGAATACTCTCAAGGAAAAATAGAGTCAGAGCTTGTTGCTGAATTTTTGTCGACTGGGCCTCACATTTTGTAATCCTAAAACTCAAGAAAAATTACAATAATTGTAAAAGCGAAACGTACCAGTCTTCAGCGCAGGCTATTCTCTCAAGCAATATAAACAACGATGTAAAACAATGAAGTTTGAAGGCAGAGAGCACGATGACTGAAAGGCGGAGCGATTTTGGCGACATCATTGAGCGTGATTGATGCAAGAGCGTCATCAAGTGATCCCAACGCCGCCCTACAGGTGGTCAAGGATTTGGTCGATTAATGATGTCTGGACGTCATCAAAATCGCTTCATCCTTCAGCCATGTTCGCTGCCTTTGAAAAAAGAAACTCATTTGAAAAACAAAGAACATTAGGAATGAGACGACCTATGTATTTCGGAAACGATCGTTTCTTGTTATGCCACAATCATGCCGGATTGACTGCCATTCTTTCCTGTGCCTTCTGTGTGAAACTTGTAATTCGTTAGTCAAGACTCCCTTTGAACATTCTGTGACACCGGTATCTCTACCCGCACAGACTAGACAGTCTTTCCTCCTTCGAGGGCTGTTGGATGGCACACGGTTGATTGGGATGGTGGAAGCCCTTATCCGCTGGCAGACCTTTCGATCAAGTGTCTCTACGGTGCTGAACGAATTTCAAACACATCGCGTGTAATGCAGGAACCCGACGTCCCATACACGTCAGATGGATATATCTCAGAGGAGCATTGCACCACAATCCGAACAATTTCTCAGTACGACGAACTGTTCCACCGTAGCCTACTGGTGCTTGGGTGCGCATCTGTTCATGTAACGACTTGTTCTAAACGCGCTCCCTTGTCCTTTTCTGTGCTCACTCCACGACGAGAAAATGAGTGCTAATTGCGGAGCACCATCATTGCACAAGGTGGAGTATAGCAAGGAAGCGAAGCGGAGCCGTTTGCGCGGCTAGTCTGACGCTTCATCAACTCTAGGGGGCCACCCTATAGTGGTAAGTGTTGAGTTGCACAAAGTTGAGGTCCCTTTGAAGGACGCTTGTTCTCGTGCTCCAGTTCAGTTACGCGCCCCATTGCTCAACAGCGCGCATCAGTGCCAACGTGGTTTACGGTGGAACCAATTTCACGTGCTGAGAAATCGTTCCCGTCGCGCCGTGTCCCGCCTGCACTGCATACAATCGAATCCCGCACAGGTCGAGGAAACCCTCTTACTATTCCAGAATTGATTATCACCACGATTAGATTACCAGGAAACCGAGGCAGTCCAACACTCCCGCTCCCTTATTATACGTGCCGTATGCATTCTTAGTTACACATTAGAAGTACAAATTCGAAGACCTTCACATCTGCCAGCGAAAGTTGACTGCATGGCGCTTTTCGGACCAAAATGATTGGTTCTCTGTTTCACTGGCTTCCTACATTTCCAAGAAGCGCCTTGCTTCATTATAGGATGGCGTTTGAAACATCCGTACTGTACAAAGAGGTAAGTGGACAAGATTGATAGTCTGTTAATATTAATGGGAAACATGGTCCGCGTAGTGCTTTGCCACGAATATTAATAATGAGATTGATTTGCCTTCCGGCTTCCGCGTCACTGCGTTCGTACGACCCCGCGCTTCGGTCAAAGGAGGCGATAGTGAAGATAAAAGGCAACTCGGCATTAGAGTCCCCACTAATGCAGACCAATCAGAACAGTGAAGATTTCGATGAGTTTTCGGTTGTTTCTTAGATTTTCTCTCAGATTACATTCTTGAAGGTGACTTGGGCATCCTCTGCTCAATCAGGACAAATTGGTGGACTGAAAGATACAAAGCAGCAGAGTTAAATTTCGCGAGGTAGCGTCAATATTCGAACAAACATATGTCAATGAAGCAGACATCAACAAGTGTATCTTGAACCCTCACTATTTTTGATGGGCAGCCCTGCATCATGTTGAGAAGTGCTCGGGTCTGCGACATCGAGACTTCCAAGTTCTTGAAGACTTAGTTTACGATGAAAAGGAATGCCATAGAAATCGTAGAGATGGTGAGCGGTTCATGAACGAAAAAAGCGTGAGAAACGGCCAAGAACTCAAGAAATGGGAGTCCCTTCACTGCTGCTGAATTTCCGCATTTATGCGACTCTTTTCTGCTATCCTCTTCAACGCTAGTATTCTCTCTACAAACGACTAGTCAGACGGCGAGCGAGTGGGCGGGTATAGCGTGAGCTGCTGTTGGGGGGCACACTCTTCGCTAAGAAACGCGCATCATCATTCACCCTTGGAGGTCGCCTACATTTGATCAGAGATATTTTCCCTATTCCGACCCCCCACCTGATCGTAGCGTCCTTCCTTTATGGTTAGCAGCATTACCTTGTCACTCACGAAAGAACATACATATGTGTGTACCTGGGGTAATTGTGAATTGGAGCAAAGAAACCCTTACATGAAAAGATGCGAAGAAGATAAAAGGGCGTTCCATATGAAGATAATCCTAGCTACGCCCCTACTGTTGAGAATCCCGTCACGTGACATTCCCAGTTGTATATCTCCTATCTAATGTGCCGGAACAATAGCTAGTCCTGTTGCAATTCTTTGCCATTAATCGAAATGGCGACCACGGCCAATGCAGAATGCATGCTGTTTAGTGGTAGTGTGACCGGAAATAACCGCCTCACTGAAGGTTCTGAGGTTATCATGCTCGCTCGAAAAACATTTCTTAATAGGAGGGGTAACTCGGAGAGAAGTACGGATAAACATAACTTTAAAACTCAGATATTTCAATTATGACCATTTCATTACGCATTGTTATCACCACGAGTATTTGTGGAATTCTTCTAGTCCCTTGGCAGCGTCAGGTTGTCCCACCCCTAAAGCTCCGCGAGGAGGGCCATGCTAGATCGGCGGGGGCATACGAGGATCTGGGCCGTTTCTCATAGCTTTTCTTTATCCCCACCCTAACTCAAACTTGACTTTTGAAGCACTCACTTTTCATCGTAAACTGCGCCTTCAACAAGAACAAGATTCCTGTACGAGTCAGTAAACCAATACTAAAGTAATTCCAGCCAGCTTTTCAATGATTATGTAATTTGTGACGCTGGAAATTGTGGATAAAGGGACCCGCGATCGGGGCGTTGTCGTGGGGAGGGACCGACCATTCTCTCTTCCTTGTCCTCATTCAGGGAATTAAGGAGGCTACGAGAATCTGATGATGCTAATAATTTGGTAATAATTGTAATATCACCTGTAGACGGTAGAGCATCTCGCTCGATCCCACCTCAAGAGGAGTTCCTTTGGAGTGGTCTTCCAAATTTGTTTGTTCGGGCGCCATCATAAACAAATCCCGAATGTTCCCACGAAACAAAAAGTAGCTGTTTTGATTGGTCTAGGTGATCTAACACCTTGGCTTGAGATCTGAGAGTTGTTAATTATCTGTCAGGAGAGCGTGACGCTTCGAAGGCGAGCAGCTTCGCGCGTGATAGGTACTCGAGAAAGTCTCTTGCCAAACCCGGGGGGCAATGACTGGACAGCCACACATACCACTTCCGGGCTCTATAATGTTGAATAAAAAATGCAGTAGATGTGGTCAGTTTCGCTCCTTGCCCACTTGCATTGCACTGATGCATTGCACTGACTAGCTTGCCGTATGTATATGTACATGGTATATCATTCAGGGTGCGCCAAAATTGCTTGCTCAGAGTTACAGCGTTTCTTTTGTTGGTAGTTGGAAGCGACCAGCGACGAGTAGTTGGCGATCACACATTCCGTTACTGATCGCTTCTTCTAGTTCGAATTCACCACGACGGATGTTTCTGAGGCAGCGTTTTACTGACAAGGAATGGTCATTTGGTCGGTCCGGCCATTTGCAATGAGGTGTAGTACGCTACACGCGCCTTGTGACGCTGAGCTCAAATCCGTTTTCGGTTTTTGCCGAACGATTCTCTGAGCGAAGTTATAGGGGATTCTTCTCACTGTGGCTATCTCACTGTGGTGCCCTCTACATCCCCCTATCCCACTTGGCTCGCGTAAAAACAGAACGAACAGAACGATAACAAAATAATTCAGGATAGCGCTTTGGACTCGTATGAGCAACCTTGAAATAACCGCGAAATGCTCCGCGATTCTTCTTATGTGTGATAAGTGGGATGGGGGGGGGGGGTGTAGAGGTCGCCACAGTGAGATAGCCGCAGTGAGAAGAATTCCTCATAACTTCGTTCAGAGAATCGTTCGGCAAAACCGAAAACGGATTTGAGCTCAGCGTCGCAAGACGCGTGCATCAAACTACACCTCATTACAAACGGCCGGACCGACCAATTGACCATCTTACATGGTATATCATTCAGGGTGCGCTAAAATTGCTTGCTCAGAGTTACAGCGTTTGTTTTGTTGGTAGTTGGAAGCGACCAGTGACTAGTTGGCGATCACACATTACGTTACTGATCGCTTCTTCTAGTTCGAATTCTCCACGACGGATGTTTCCGAGGCAGCGTTTTACTGAGCTTTTTCTTGACTTCCTAGTTCCCATACCTCGGTGATGTCTTGGAGTTGTCTTCGCAATTCTTCGTCCGAGTTTAAGCTTACGAAGGTGGAGGTGATTCACTTGGATTACTGCTCGAAGGCGAAGTTTACGATAAGAAAGCAGCTCATGAAAAATCAAGGTAGCGGGCATTGGTGCAGGTATGAAGAAAAACATGAGAAACGGCCCAGAGCCCAAGAAATGGGGTCCCTTCTCGCCTGTTCGTTGATTCCCACATCGTTGTGACTCGCATGCTACTTCCTTCAACGCTAACGCTCCTTTACGGTTATAGTTAGACGATGAGAGGGGATCAGCGGCGCGAGTATGCCATGCCAGGAAAAGAGGAACATACTCCTCGCTGCGGAACGCGATCATCCTGCACCTTCGGGGTCCGCTGTCTGGATAGGTATATTTCCTCTTCTGCGACCTACGACCTTGTCGTGGAATCCTCATTTATTACCTTCAGCTTTAATATTGATAAATTCCGGAAGTACAGGTTATATCAGAAACCAATAACATAGAAATAAAGATGATAAAATAGGTCCAATGCCAATGATATGTAGCAACGGCTTCCATAGAAACTCCTCTCCAAAATATCCTAAGCAAGGCTGATATGTCGAAAGCTGCACTCGTTTCAGAGCAAAAGGATTTGTGGAAAAGATTTCTAGTCGGGGAGACTTTTTGAAGCTTGTTATAAGGCTACATTCTTACATATGCTTTGATACTTTTTTTCACAAAAACAGAAGTACTACAGAATTTTAGTAATTTAAAAAATCAATTCAGACGACAACAAGAGAAGATGATGTGATGAGGTGTGGATTTGAGCGAGTTTTGCGCGACAAGAGGATTGCGTTCATTGGATTGAATTTAGAAGCGGAGCATCAGGGCATTCATTGTGTCGAATTCGGCCCACTCCCTCTCCTCTATTCTCTCTCCGTACGTCCAACCCCCTCTTATTTCATTTCAGAAAGAGCATTCAGCTAACTCAATGTGCTGCACATTATCATGCAATCGTGTAGCCATCGACTCGTTTCGACGAATTTCCAACGTTTTCGCTGTTTTTACCTCCCCCCCCCCCTCCTCCATCCAAGGGTGCTGCTGTACACGAAGCAAAGGCTGAACTCGTCCAAACTAGTGGCTAATCCAAAGCCTACTTCCTGCTGGCCACCAGAGAAGCCTCACAAATTGCATTGGATTTCGGCTAAAAATACGTACCCGGACTGGGAAAGCATTGAGCAGGAGCTCCAAACAGCCGGACTCAAGAGCTCGAACGAGAGCGAGCATCACTTCAAGATCTCATCGGCCCATTGTTTTTCATTTCGTTTTCCTCCCATTAGTGCGCTTTATGGATACGTCCATTGCGTGTAACGTCTATAATAAAATTTGAGGAAGTAGAACGGACCCACGCGCTGGAAAAGACTGCATACTTCTTGTTGAAGAGCTGGTCATAGTACTCGTTAGATTTGATGCTTGAATCTGATGGAATACAACCGAATATAAGTCAAATATTACGGAAAAATCAAAGATACGGCCACTTAGCCGGAGTAGGGTTAATTACGCGGCGATAAGTGCGCCCTTTGCCCCGATGCATGTCTCAAGTTGATTCTTTCAGGATCCGCCGTCCTGTTGTAGCAGGCATGTCTCCCCTTGTGATATATCCAACTTATCGTGACCCTCATAATTCAGCTCCTAATCCTCTATATTTTTCCCCTCGACACGGAAAAATCAATGATAAACCATTGCAGCATGAGTGACTTCGAAGATGACTACAGAAGCAACTGAAGGAATGAGCTAAGATCTGAAAAAGAAGCTAAACTAAAAACTCGGGCAATTCCGTAAAGCATGCGAAAAGAAGAACGTGAAAAGTCTTAGAAGCACATTCGAGTCGTTCCTTCGCTTCGCTCTCGGTTGCTCACACACAAACACCTAGTGAGCTTGTGAATCACACATACGCTGCAATTTCATTTTCGGCTTACGATGTGATGCACGTGTACCAATAGCCTAACATCTTAACAGTGAAGACAGATCGAAGTGAGTGAAATGCTCAATACGGAATAGGCTCCTCAGTGGCCCATTCGAGAAAGCGAGTGGGACAAAAACCTCGCAAATGAAGGAAATGAGCCAGGAAATCGGTCTAGTACATTCAGTTGACTCATTATCCGCTTTGACAAAATCGATTTAACTATTCCCTTGGTTTCACGCTGTCCTAGGTATGCCCAACCAGGGACCGTTTTCTTCTATATGAGGCGAGCTCAGGGGCAAATTCTGCTCTCGCTGGCTAGCTTCGTTGCAATTTCAATTTGAAGGGGGATTCCACAATGAAGTCGAATCTTGAGGAAGGGGAAATATACTTAGAGTACAGGAACGCAGGCCCTCTAAAGGTGCGGAACGATGCGCGTTTCCCAGCGAAGGGTATTTCTCCAAGAGGCATAGCAGGGCTCTACTTCCACCTCTCGTCAGCGTTGAATGAGGCAGCACCGACGTGACTCGCATCAATGCGGAATTCCACAAAGGAGTCCCATTTCTCGAGTTCTGGGCCGATCCTTATGGTTTTTTCTTCACCCTTGCATCACTGCCCACCTCTGCGGGTTTAACGAGATGTCTTTCAACCCTAAACTCCATTTCACATGTCAAAGTAGACATACAAATATTGCGAGTATCATATTGTCGATGGATGTGCTGTGCGTTATAAAGGATGCTATCATACAAAGCGTACCAAAAATATGTGGACACCCTAGAACCGATTCTCAGGAGTCAGCTGACTTTTTGTGTTAAGAAACCTTCACCATTCAACTCCTAGTGGTCAATAACCTGCATTGAGATTCTCGGCAAAAGATTTCGTTCTAATATAGCGAACTATTTTTCATGGAAATTTTTTCTTTGTATCAAAATTATGTGGACACCCTGAGGCAGATGAAGTTTTTGCATCGATTTCCTAACCTATTTTTAATTCTCCTTTCGCTACTTATTCTGGCATCATTCCTCTTCACGGCAAGCGTTTTTCTGAAGAAGACCGAGCACCGAAATGGGATACCCATGCTACTGAACCTTCCTATTGCGAAATAGCACGTCAACCAGTCATTCGTCCTCGTATGTTCGGAGAGAAATGCAAAATCATGAAGCTAAGCTCTCGATCTTGACTGAGGGTTGTTCTCGATCGCTACTTGTTCAAAACAGGAGAAGAATAGCCTTATTTTTCTCAAGTTATTCTTTTCGTACTACTCAACTTTACGCATAAATGATCTTCCCGATCATAAAAAGAGACCAATCGGTGTCTCATTCAATCAATTGAGCACACGACACGAAAGAAGATGAAGAAGGCTTTGTATATGAATGCAGGTTCAGGTTGGCAAGGTTGGAATTCCCACTCAAAAAAGGATCACAACATGATACTTTGAACCCACACAGACAGTGCTTTCGTGGAAATGGTAAAATCAGTATAAAAGACCTTCTGTGAAATTTCTTTCATAGACTAACTCGACTGACAGAAAGAAGCTTATCCCTTACTATTCGGGTGGGTCTTGAGGTTTTTGGAGAGACTTTGGTCGGACCCGCACATGTGCTCGAAGAGACAATTCGGAAGATGTTCATTAAAGGTCTGGGGTAGTTCCAAAAGGAGGGGAACGTCGAAGTTTGGCTTGCCAACATGTCAGGTAGACGACTAGGATTATAATGAGGTGCTTGAGTCCTGGCTACAACCTTTTTCAAAAAGTCATGGTTGCAAATCACTTGTTTTGCAGGGGAGGTCCCTGATTTCATTCCATTTGGAAAAATGCTAAACGAAACAGCTTTGATTGGCAAGTCGGCTAGCGTATTCCTCAGATTTCATCCTTACCGAAAACGTAGGGGTATTGTGGTTCGCGGTCTCTACGTCATTGAACAGAGTAATATCACAAGTGACCTAACACGTCGGTGAAATTTGCTAGTTGGGAACAGATCTGCAAGACATGTATCCAGACCCGATTCATAGCATGCCAAACAGAACGGCTCAACTTACTAGAAACTTTGGTAGACCTACCGATTCCAGATTTTGAAGATATTGCCGTTTTCCAAAAAGTGTCCACATAATTTTGATACAAAGAAAAACTTTCCATGAAAAATAGTTCGCTATATTAGAACGAAATCTTTTGCCTAAAATATCGTTGTAGGTTATCGACCACTAAGAGTTGAATGGTGGAGGTTTTATGACATAAAAGCCTTTAGCTGACCCCTGAGATTCGATTCAGGGTGTCCACATACTTTTGATACGCACTGTATAAATGAAAAATCATACTCGCCACATCAGCACATGGCGGCGAGTGTAAACGGGGGCTGGCCACACGCACAACCAGCGAAAAGCGCGCTACACAATGGGCTGAAGGCAAGATGCCAAGATTGAAGCTGGTTCTTAGTCTATTCCACGCTTAGCTGAATTACACTCGTGCATTATCTAACTGGACCGGTTTGCCGCTGCGCTGCTCTCCCTCGGTGCATCTGAAACTAAAATTTATCCGCTACAAAAATGGATAAGAGGATAAACATGGGTCGCATCGGAGCCCTATCAAGGGAGGAATGTCGTACAGTCGTGGTTATCCTCTACACGAGTTCCACCCTGGCGGAGTTTTAAGGCTGTGGGCGCGCCACTTCAGCGACCTTTTTGGTCTCGTAGGACCTTCAAAGACTGGTAGGGAAGTGACATTAGTGAGCATACGCTAGGTACCAGGGTGAATATCGGTCGAGGAAATCCTAGACAGGGGAGTCGTACTTGTAAGGCTCGGTCACGGGGGGTCGTGCATGTGGGGGTCAGTAACATCAGTGGCATCGTGGCGCAGATAGAAGTAAGAGGATGTACCGCAGCAGAAAACGAAGATATGTGAGGAAACATGATTAAAACATTCTTTGCAATTCATTCGCTGCATTGCGCCACCTTCATGGGAAGGAGGTATTTGAAAGTAGTATGCGGAACGAGGTTTTGCCTGATCGACGCCGCTGTTGTTCCGAAGTTCTACACGGGATCGAACATCGTCTCCTCCGCGCAAAGTTCCACTTTTCGATGCGTGTCGAGAGAGCCTCGAATTTCAGGAAGCGAAGCCCCAGGACAGTCATCAACCGGGATCACTTCACTTCTCTTGTCAGCTTATGGGAGGATCCCGTTATCGAGAACATCGACGAGGAATATCATCGGCTCGTTGAACAACTTCACGAGAGTGGCAGGAAGGCAGAGAGTTTGCAAGTCACCAAAAGAGGTCTGTCTACGAAAACTCTCGAGTTGATACGCCAACGTGGAGCCGCACGAGCTGCAGGCAATCACCAACTCACGTCCGAGCTTGCGAAGCTATGCAGAGAGGCGATAAAGGAAGATCTCAAGGAGCGAAGAGTAGCAGTATTAGCTGAAGCAGCAGAGGCTGGGAGGAGCATCCGCAATGCCCGCCGAAGCTTTGCCAGCTACAAGACCGAGATGACCTGCCTCCGACGTCCGGAGGAACAGCTACTGCATCCCGAAGGGCAATGTAGAAAGTCATCCACGACTTCTACTCGGATCTCTTCGATAGCCATGTCCGTCTGCCCACTTATCAACTGCGACAGGATGGATACGTCGTCCTCTCAGTACTCTCTTTCGCGAAGTCGACACCGGCCATTCAAAGTCGGGGCAAGCCATCGTACAGCACTCCGGTCTTTGACAGGTGAAGCCGGAACCGTCTGAAGAATGCGCCGCCAGTAATCATCAAAAACTCTGGCTCGACCACTTCAGCGCTAACCGTCGAATGCCAGGTATGCCCATCCCAGTCGGCTGGGCCTAAGCGCCGGCGGGCACAAGAAAGAGGAAAACAGATGAGAAGGAAGAAAGAAAAGATAGGCGGGACCGGCTCCACCGTGGAAAATTCAGCAAGAACCGGTGTTTGTGTACAAGAAAAGGAGATGGAACACATTGGAATTATCGCCCAACCTGCCTGCTGTCTGTAATCCTATTAAGCTTTCACTTCGAGTCATTCCTCAACAGATCGGCAGAATACTGGCTGAAGGACATCCATGCCGAAAGAAGGGTTCGAAGAGGTTAGCCTGATAGACGCATATCCCAAGCCGGTTTACAAGACTCATCGAAATTTCACGAAAGTCCAAGGTGCGCTTTGTCTCACGGTTCATCGACTTGGAAGAAGGTCCTTTCGGACCCCCCCCTTTCCTGTAGAGACAGAAGCGGTCATCGAAGCTTTGTTGACAACCCATCGGCGTCCTACTCAGTACAGTCAAAGATTTCTCGTCAGCTGCTACAGGCAATTTCGAATCTTCCACCATTCTACAGGAGGTCCATCAATCGATCAACGAGAGGGTTCGACAGGGTGGACACATGCTCGCCCAACTCTCACGCCGCTCTCTCGATGAACGTCCATGCGTCAACTGAATGGAGAGACATGGGAGTGACGTCGAACGGCGCGGCAACTACACCACCTTCGTTTTGCTGACGCATCTGTTCTTATAACGCCAAACATCGGCAAGCGAGCGAAAATGCTGGCTGATTTCGACTGCGCCCTGTGCTAAGGTTGGTCTATACAGCTGAACCTAACGAAGCCCGATGTTTATGAGAAAACGATTGGTTCTTTCCCATCACGGCTCAATTCGGAAATCGACCATCACTCGAGTGCTCGCAGCTAACCGGTACTCTAGCGTCCGGTGAAATCAAATATGATGAACGATTCTAGCTCCAGAGCTGAGCAAGAGGAAAAGCGAGCGGCTTGGGAGCGTACAAGACATCGAGGGAGTAAGTGAAGAAGACGAAGAACATCGCTGCCCGTGCACCTCTTCGATTCCGTGTCTTCCTGCCCTACCTACGCTCATCAGAGAGGACTGTGGCGCAGTGCAGGACCGAAGCATGCGATCAAGCGTTATCCACGCGCTGTCGAGAGGGCGATGCAGGAGTAACCCTAACACAAATGCAGAGGGGAAAATCCGGAGTGCCAAACTAAGCCAATCGATGCGAAGATCAGGGAACGCTGCCGTTTTGCGCAAGGATCGAAGATAAGGTGGGGCGCGAACGGTCATAACGATTTTGCGAATTGACCAGTTCGAGCCCAGAGCGGGCTTTACCGATGGATCCACTCGAGCGTCAAACGACACGCTGCACGACCCGCCGGCACCGATGGTCAACTTCTTCACGAAACTCTGACGAAAGGAAATGAGGGACATCGTGTCCGCTCGACGCGGAGGGTCCATCTGACCAACTCTTGCAGCGCGAGCAGGGACGAAATGGAGACGTTGTGCCTGGCGCCCCTCAGCAATTCGATAGAATCGTGACGACAGTGATACAGGTTATCGAGATGGGCAGGAGGAGGAAGGTCGGAGGCGGTTCAGGAATTCAGGAACGAAGTACATCGCTGCAGAGGAAAAGGGACACCATGTGCACACGCGCTGGCAGTGGCACCTTCTATTCTACGCCGCTTCCTTAATACATCGTTGAGAAGACACTGTTGTTAAGGACGCTGCAACCCATGACAATAAGTTTTGTAAGGGCGATGGACAAAATGGAAGCTGTTACTACAGGTATCACGATTTACGAAATGTGTTTACCCGTACAATCCAGCGTTTTCAACTGGTCATGATCTATAAGCACATTTCTAATCGATTCTGCAAACTTCGAGTGCAATGGCCTATCCCAGAACAACATAAATGATGACAGAAACTCGCCCCCCCCCCCATTCTATTGCTTATGTCTTGAAGAATCGACTCTAGACACGAGCGTTGATAACGAATCGCACCTGCAATGACGAAGAAGGGAGCGATTTGTTATCGCGGCCGAGAACCATCCTCGGATAGGACTCGACGCAAATATCTTCTCAACTATACAATGCAGAAGGAAACTAACATCTGTTAAAAAGGCGCTAGACCTTCCACTTTCACGATCTTGCGCTCTTTCAAGTCTTGCAAATCGAGAGAGGTTTATATTTGAGTGCGCAAAAACTCGCATGAAAAATTTCAGCATCCTCGACGCCTTCCCTCGACGACTTGAGAGCATATTCTTTGAATGGAAGGCTTTTCGATATGCCGAGAAGGACCGCACGCATGGAACACAGACGGCTCGCGGTGCGAGGAGTGAATGTCCGCGCGTAGTGCGGTGGTAACTCGGTCCAGTACGTCGCTCCAATAATCGCCAACGTAAGCGGTTGACCGCCTCGACTACCACCTAACCTGTTGTACGGTTTTAATGGATCCTCACGGAGAAAATCATATGATTTAATGTCAGCCATGCACTCACTGGCTTGAGATCCATCACCACGATAACAATGAAAGACAGAAAAATTACTTTGTTTTGAAAAAAAAAAATTCGAAAAGCGAAGGGGCTGCTACGGCGTTCTAAGAGTGCCGCACGGACGTATCCACCAAATGCGGTGACGGGATGCAAGGGTCAGGCGTCCCTATGCATGTTCGACGAAGGGGTCGCATTGGTCGGAAGGTGCTGAACAATTTCGAAGGGCGCCAGCCCCCGAAGCGCGCGTGCGTGGCGTATCCGAGGGCATAGAATTGCCTTGTGCAGACCCGCGTAAGATTTGAATTTATTATGCAGCAGAGTGGCGTTTCAGGCAAATTTCGGGTGTTCTCCGCTTGTAGGAATAAAGAACAGGGTTAATGCATCCTATGAAAGTTTAGACTTCTCGGGACTGAAACAAAGTTCTTTGAGACCGGTTTTCTTTTGGCGCTTCTTCTAGAATAACTGTAATATACAATGCGTAAGCGTAAATCTCGTAGTCTTCAAAAACAGTCTTCGCTCCTCCACACAATGCTTTTGGCCAAAGGAAGTTGTTAAATCCGCTGAAAGAGCTCAGAAAACTCCCACATGCGCCGCTCAAAAACCATATGAATAACAAAATGTTGACGTAGAGATTTCTCCGAATCTGATTTTGAACGTCAAGTGCCTTGTCAGAAAGAGCAAATCATGTTATTCACCGCATTGAAAAAAATGCATCTCACATGGGAGGTCTTTCAACTGTACCCGCCGCTTTCTTCCAAACGGGTTTTTTTGGCATGATGTAGTGGGATGTGCGTTGGATTACAGAACTGTATTCCGTTCTCGCTATAATGGCTTCTCTAAACGCCAAACAAAAGGATGAGGCAAATCGGACCAGTTTTGATCACCGCGCGGAATTTTTTGCGTTGGTGGTTGGCGCAACAAAATTAGCACAAATACGTTAACACCAAGGAATGATTGTCATATTTATGATTAGCATTGCAAAAAACCCTTAAAAGTAATGCGTATACCTAAAACTGGTGGGAGAAAGTTGTCCGGACGCAAGTAACGGCAGCCGAACGTGCCAGTTGAACAGGCGTCATAGGGCTTAGAAATGACGTGGCCGCTGAATGAATGTAATAGTTCGTACTCAGTGAACCAGATTACTCTTGTGTTCGAAGTTTCGCAAGAAAATCAAGACTTGACCTCAACTCGAAAAATTATCCATGAGTAATTTCAAGTGCACGCACATCAACTCATCCGACGGGAACTTGCTGAAATGACCTCCTCATGTAGATCCTCATCAGGAATAGAGAAATATTCCCAACCGGACAGAACCGTAGATCTACACAAGCTTGATGGAACGTCGCGGAGAGAGGGACACCCACATGCAGTAGTTTTCTGCTACGTCTCCACCGGAGCTTGCCCCCAAAGTTACTGGAAATACTCTGAAGATTACTTATGTCTGGCTGGAAAATTTTCGAAACCTAGGTCAAAGAATCGAGTTTTCCTCGAAACTTTGGCTTAGAGAAAGTGCAGTGGCGCTGGTTAAGAATAATGCATTGTTTTTGGAGCGGCCGTATCTGGCGGCATTTTCGACTTTACACTGTTTGCCAGCTTCCGTGAAAACTACCCATCAGGTTATTAACGGTACTGACCATGAATAAATACACTATGTGGCGTTTTGAACTTGAGCGCGGAGACTGAGGAATCTGGAAGTGCCAAGCAAGAAACGCAAAAGTCATCGCAATCCCGGGATACCGAACAGCAACCCTATCATTCGATGCAACTGAAAGTCTCATATCGCATCCACTAGAAGACCTAACGACGCCACTAGTAATTCTGAGTACGCCCAAGCAACGTGAACCTTCCACAGCGCTCTTCACTCACATTGCATTTCATCACTATCGACAACTTTCCAATTTTGGCCCAAACTTCGGGTTGTTTTCAATGCATGAGGTTCGCAGAACCCTTGTTATGCAAGCATACACGGCCATAATAAACAAACCACGGTGAGTGCGCAAAATACATATCCGACAAATATTATTTTACATATTACTTTATTTTGGCATTCAGAGAGGCCATAGCGAATAACGAATACAGTTCTGTAAATCCACGCACATTCCCTCTACATCAAGCACAAAACGTTGGAGAAAGCCGCGGGTACCCCTAAAGACTCCCTCGTCAGAAGTGAAAATGAAGTAGTTATGCCTGCTAAAGCCCAAAAACTCTCTTTTGCACGAAAAATGTTCGAACGTGTGGTTTTCTCGAAAAATGAACTTTGAAAAAAGGTTTGGGCTTGTTAGAAAGAGCAAATCCTGTACTTTCACTATATGAAAAAAGTGCATCACAGAAATGAAAATGAAGTGAGTTATGGTCGCTGAATGCCCAAAAACTCTCTTTTGCACGAAAAATGTTCGAACGGGACAATTTTTTGAAAAGGGGGTCAACCACTAAACTTTTTATACTGTTTTGATGAAGGAATATATGAAGTATCTTAAACTTTTTACAGCTTTCCAAAAGGTCGCATACGAAAGATATTATGGGCCTTCAAAGTCGATGGTCGCCTTCTTAGAATTTTGGGTTTTCCACTTCGAACAGGAGTACTTTCCGGAGAATTAGGCAATCCCTGTAGTTTTCTGAGAGCGCACCTCAGGTACAATCAAAATCTACCTCAACAAGCCAAAAAATGACGTCCCAAGAATGTTATTCCCCTCCAAAATTTTTCCTTCGCCGCGTCCCGTTCTTACAGCGCCCGAGTGATACCTGCCGCGCTCCAAGGCTGACGCCGCAACGAGGCGCTTTCTGCGGCGGCGGCGCAGACGCTTTCTGGCGCAAAGGATTCATGTCCAGCACTCTTATTAGCAAAAACAGGGGGTCGCAGCTGGACCCCCTCGAGAGGTAGAGGGTCGCAAAAATACCGAAAATGTTCGAACGTGACGGTTGACCCTGGACGGGATGCTTCCACTTGGTCCTTGGAGTGCCTTCACTAGAAACTCTTTATGGCCTTCTGCTTTATTGCATTCACATCGTACACTTCTACTCCATCGTATTCTATCGATCGATTTGTCTCTACTCTTCAAAAGCACACGCTTTAACCGGATTTTTTCATTGCGTCACCTGATACTTAGGAGTCCCAGTGCGGGCTTATTCAATGCCCCGCCTTTGGCTCCGCCGAATTACCTTCGATTGTCCACAGGATGAATTTTCGTGAGTTTGTTTCTCTTCGAAAACCGAACGTTCATGGTAAAACTTTGTGTATTGCATCTAGTGATCGCAACTGATACATTCATGCTGACAAAGAATGCAAGAACTTTGCGAAGGATTTCGTTAATTTAGTTTGCTCTGTTGTCAACTTAAAATACGGTTGGAAAAATGTCTTAGAAAGGCGACGGAACACGGAGAGCTGAACTCATTATCCAAACGATGTCGAACAACGAATGAGTCCAACGTGGGTGTGCACCTTTGAAGAAGAATTTCGCTGAACTTAGTCGGGACAAAAGCACACGCTGCCGAGCGATGGCTATTGAAGAAGTGGTGAATGTGCCAGAGTCCGTGGGGGGCAACACGCATCACTGAACCTTGGATCTTGAATGTTTTGCACGAATCGTTGGTTGTAAACGTTGAACCCCGTTTCAACTCTCTTTTTTGTCACCCTTTTTCTCAGGACTAAAAGTGCAAAGAACGGTAGTGCAAAGATAAACGTGATCAACTGTTTCCAAATTTTTGAGCGAGAGACAATGAGGCAAACACAAAATAGTATCGGGAACGAATTTCACACTCGTGTTTTCATCAGCAATTGTTTTCATAGAAAACCTATCCTGGATTTCAGCATTCGGCAGCACGATCATCTGAGGAAGAATTTCCTTCACATGGAGATCCTCAAACTGGAACCACTTTCGGGATCCCTCAAATCGAAAACTTTCCAAACAGTGAACTACATAAATATGGAAAATTTTTCAAAACGCATAGAAGTTGAATATGAACCACGTGAACAAGCTGAATGCGATAGGTGCCTGCGTCTTTTCCGTCATGCACAATATTGGCAACCAAGTCGTATGTTGTGTATTTGTGATCAAAGCGTGTGTCCTCAGAGAGACAATCAAAGAGATCGACATTACTGAAAAATATAGTTAGATCTACGTCAACGGCTCTATGAATTCGTTCCGGAGCAGGAAAGATGAAAATTGCAGGCTAAATCTTTGAGAGAAACAATTCAGAAAAAAGCATGACAAGCGACGTCATCAGAACTCTTGCATTGCTGCCTTTTGGTTGGCAAATGAGAGGAAAACAAGTAGAAAAGGGTCGGAATAATTCTACCAAATCTCTGACATTCTGCAAAATCGCCTTAAAAATGGGATCCTTATGGCACTCAATTATTAGCAGCTGCCGAAATGTCGGAAGCAAAAATATCCGCAAGGAAATCACGAAAATGAAAATGTTTGGATACTAGAAGAAAAAACTGTGCGCATACCTAATTGGAAAGTTCACAAGTTCGTTGGTCGGTTCTTCTCAACAACCCATTTTTCTAGAATCTTTTATACGTGATAATAAGATATTCTGGAAGACGGAATAGCTCAAATCTCTTCATGATGTTTTCATTGTAGGTCTTGTCCTCCTGAAACATTTGATTGATAGTCATTACCCAACAGACAATGCATTATATATGTATATTAGGTTGTCTCATAAATACTATCGCTTTTTTTCAACCAGAAAATTTTCATCTAAATCCTTACGCTTCTACATCGTGTCATATACCATTCGAAAGAGAAGTCTGCTCTACAAGATGATATGTTTCGCTTCCACCTCTGCTCCAGGTTTTCAAATTTTTGGCCTGCGAAATGGGAGGTCCAGCCGACAAAATTGACCAAACCGACAACCAGCTCTAATTTTAGCTTCTTTTGATAGAAATCAATCACTGATGTACCATCTACTTACCCATGACCTCTTCTGAACATTCCACTCTTAGGTTGCCGAAAAAGCTTTGCCGTGTTTCTTTTCGAATTGGCTGACCGATAAGCCATAGCAGTTTTCAAATCAAAATTGTTCCTCGTAAACGCCATTGTTTCATATCGAGTGGTGTTCCTTTTGTGAGCACTTGTTCTGCTCTATCAGCTCATTCGTTTTGTTTTCATGTTTGCTGAGAATTCGTTGAATTTTAGGCGTTCAGGAACAAGGTGTTTTATACACGAAAGTGACCGCATTTATTTGAAAAAAATTATCCTTGAGAAGATGAGAACGTCAACCAGGCAAACATCCTTAACTTATTCATGACTTGTTCTTCAAATTCTACTAGTTTTTCAATGTCTCGGCTATAAAAAATTTCGACCTAGATCGCAAGCAACGGTGCTCGACCGTCGAGTTCTGGTTGAAAAACCAGGTCTGGAAATTGAACGGCGCGACTTGTTGGGAAACCTAATAGTGTAGTGTTCAGAAGAGGTCATGTGTAATTAGAGGGTATATCCCTGATTGATTTCTCCCAAGGAAAGATAAAGTTAGAGATAGTTGTCGGTTTGGTCAATTTTGTCGGCTGGACCCCCATTTCGCAGGCCTAAAATTTAAAAACCCTGGATTAGAATTGGAAGAGGAACATACCATCTTGTAGAGCAGACAATTCTCTTTCAAATGATGTATAACGCGATGTGGAAGCATGGGATATAGATGAGAGTTTTCGGTTGAAAAAAAGCGACACTATTTATGAGACAACCTAATAGTATGTACTTTTCCGTTGTTCCATTGAACTTCTGCAGTACTGACAGGCACTTGTGGTATGATATTTTGCATCTGCTCATCGTGATAAAGTGGTGCCGGCGGAATATCCAACGCCAGGTAGAGAAATGGCATTTCCTTCGAACTTTCCGGAATACGTTACGATGATTAATAGCTATGCCGACAGCTACACCAGAACTTCACGCGTCGAACTCTGAAGTACCAAAAGTATTTTGCACCCAATCACTCCAACTATGAAAAGTAGATGGCTGTTGATAAAAACATTAAGCTTGTATGAGTAAAGATTTCAAATTCTATGAACTCCCCGTTGTACTCTGGTAACTGCAGCAACTGTTGCCTTTGCTCTTCAGTGGCTTCAGGTGGTATCACTCGCAGTGAATACTGCCGCGCGACCGCGAAAAATTCTTAAATATGATAGAAAAATTACCGAAAATGGTGAGAAAAATGAAGGGGTTTGCAATTCGGTCGCACCTGTATATAATAGATGACGATTTCTGGGTCCCATTAACAAGGGAGGTCGTTCAGGGTGTGGGAAGCTTTTTCAAAACGGTTTTTTGCATGCTGTAGGGACTCTCACGTAGACCACAATACTGCGTTTCGTTTTCGCTGAGCGGCCCTCTGAAGGCCAAAAAATGGTCAAAAAAATTCGTTAAGAAGGGGTGGTTTTTGCTGCCTTGGAGGGAAGTTTCGGACCTGTACAAACGACCACCTGCATTTTGAAGGGCGCCGATGAAGATAATATCGAAAACAACTCGAAATTCGCTCAAAATTGAAGCACTGTACGTGGTACTGCTGAAGAATTGTAGAGGTTTCATAAGCGTCGTCGGCACCCTACTCACCGCAGCGAGCAGGTGGCGAGTGGATAGCGTGGTGGACTGGGGTTGGCACGAGTTTGTGGATCGAGTTCGCTCCTGGGATTTTCAGGCCGCTTCCTAGGCAATGGCTCTTGCAGTTTTCGACTTAGTCACCTCCAAATTGGCGCAAATTTGCATCCAGGTCAACAATATAGCGGTCTTCTCATTCCAGGACCGTCAGTTAAGCCTTGCAAATGGGTTTTTACTACAAATTGGAAGAAAAAGTAGGCAGCGCCAGACGCTGGCGCCAAATGGCGCGCGCACGTCAAAAAACGAACGCCATAATCGTGTCAGGACCCTGATCTACCCCACATGCCAAAAATTTCAGGAAAAAATCTAGGTTTTGAAGCTATCTTCGAAAACCGAAGGGTGGCCTTGGGCTCACAGGTATGACGCCCTGTAGACGGAGCGACTTGAAACGACGTGCGGCGCAAACATCAACGCCAATGCTGTCGGCCTCACGGACACTAGAGATTTCTGTTCATAGGGAGCGATCTTCATCATGATTCGCAAGGTCCTTGGAAATCGCTCCATCTTGGACACGCAGCTTCGCGAGTGAGGACCGTGGACCAAATTACCTACGTCTTGATGAAAGCGGAGAAATCTGACCGACTTCAAAATCCATGGTGCCTGTGTGCCCACTACCAGCCTGGTATCTCCATTGTCCAAGCAGTGATACTTCTCGTATCTGAGAATGATAACTGGGTGGACAGTTTTCCATTCACCGGCTGGGCAGCACACTTATGGGCTACTGACTATCACTGGCAATTTTCCGGATCACAGGGTCCAAATTCTCCATTGGCTGTGCAAAGGGACTGTCTTGATTTGGGGAATATCGAGATGCCTGGTCCACGGAATCATGCCATTGGTTTTATATTTTACGCAGTTACAACGTTTTTCCACAGATTCTGGAAAAGGTTTGACTGCATTTCTTGCTCATGGTCTTAATGATGAGTACGATACCTAGTACTGGTGCTGGCGCTATTTTAAGGAAGTTCGAAGCTCCAACTAAAGTGCAAAAATTCTGTCATCAAGAGGGATTGAACCTTGGACCACTTTCCTACCAATTTTTGGCCTTCAGAAGGCCGCTCAGCGAAAATGAAACATAGTATTGTCCCCGTGAGAGCCCCTACGGCATGCAAAAAACCGTTTTGAAAAAGCGCTCCACACCCTGAACGACCTCCCTTGTAAGAGCAATATGCAAAGTGTTGAGTAGGAAACTCATGAATTCAGCCGCGTCACCTTAAACTGAGAGAATAAGATTCTGTTCAAAATTGGATAAAATGTTCAATGGACAATGACCCCTGGCCATAAGTTTCAAAAACCGTACCTTGCTTCATGAACTGGAACTTCTTATTTGAACACAAAACCGCCGTATGAAGCATTTCATGGGGAGAAACGTGGGTGCGGAACGCCTTCGAATTCCAGAGCCTTCTTAAAAGTACTGTAACCAAAGCAATCCCATTAGTCCTTAAGAGGAGTGTCCACGAAATACAAACCTGATCAGTTCTCCAAACCGTTTTGGTGGGAGGAAAAGTTTATCACCTGGAGGTCTTTTGATGTTCTCGTAGATTTCCTCGCGAGGAAAATAATCACGCAATGGAGTCACATGCGGTAAAACCTGAGAGTTTACTTTTTGATGGATTTAGTGTCGAATGAGCTTACGGAAGGAAAAACTAGCGTGCAGAACCACATTTGTGTGGACATTGGCTTTGATATTGTTTAGACCAACAACACCAGGAAAATAAGTTAAATCGTCATATGCTCTGGCCATTCGCTGTTAACGATCCAAGCTGGCGATCAGCTCTTTCGTGTAGGTGGGCTTCAGCACAAACTGGAATTGGGAGGATGTGAAAAAATTTGATATCAGCGGAGGTGAAAAGCGGAAAAGATCATGAAAATCCTTTCGTCAAGATTTTCGAGATGAAGGTGAAAAAGTGAATTTAAAGATGGCCATATGAATGAGTTTTTACGATTGACTATAGGATCTAGAGTTACAAAAAAAAAGTTGAATACAACGATTTCTTTGTAGAATGACAAAAGGAGAAAAATCACAATTAACAACAAACTAGGATTAGGCGTAAACAAACTTTTACGTCTTCAAGAGACGGGTCGTTAACTTCATTATTATCTGGAAGGCAGTATAACTTGAGTGTATGGAGATTGAGAAATACACGGTGATTAGTGCCCAGTGAGTGTGTGTAGGCATGAGTGTTCGTTCCACGTCCCTGAATGCCAGGAGTAAAATTCAAAGAGTTCTCACGAAAAATTTCAATCCATTATATTAAAAAATTAATAACAAGATGTCTTGCGAAATGAAAATGACAACCCACAAATTACCTGGAAGTATTTTCCACAGACCACGCAGGCGTAAACGTTAAGGTGTGAAAGTGACACAGAGCACAGCTTCTCGAAGTCAAAATCGAGTTCCTTTCTAAGGAAAAGCATATATCACAAGAACTATGGTGATAATGGCGTGAACCCGCTTGGTCCATGACATGCAGGGGTAATAAGAAAAGCTTTAGTTTTGAGGCGCTCATTAGCAAGCTTTTTGCCATATAGGGTGCGCTCTTGTTAGAATCTGACGGCCAAATGTTCCTAAAGCCATCCATAAGCAGAATCAAGCCCTTGTTCTTTATTATCACCGGCTAAAAAGCTAAGTCACCCTGCATCGAGTCGGCTTAAGAAGGTCTACCGTAGCTGCGTCAGCCTGAAGCAGCAACAGCAGACCTTCTTACGACTCGATGCAGGGTGACTTAGCATTCACTTGTGAATACCATTCCGGAGATAGCCGCTCTGACGCGCAAAATACCATTCCTCACTCACAGTCGTAATTTCTCCCATCCGTCGACAAACTTGATGAACTCGAACCCTGCACCTGTTCCCGTGTCGATGCTTCCTAATGTCGCCCGCGTAGAAAGCCGTTATGAATATGATCAGTAGACTGGAAACCAGTCGTCAATTTTTGGTTGGGAAAAGAAGATTCCTTTGTAACCCCCTCCCCTTTGTAGTCAAACACACTGAACTTCGAAACAATCAATTTGTGACGGAATGATGGATTTAAAAAACGCGAATTTCAAAACATGGACGGTAGCCAACATTCGGACTGGCCGTGCGAGGGCGCGAAAGAAAAGAGTTCAAATTACCCGCCGCTGCTTACGGTGTGGAAATAGATCCATTTTGATATGTTAGGCCGATATCTTGGTGTATGTGAAAGTCTCTCCTTAGCCCTCTTTACCCCTACATGACCGGTTCCGTAATCTATACGATCAACCTTTTTAGACAAATTCTAAGACTTCGAGAGCGCGTAAGTAAGGTGTCATCGTGTTTTACTCGAGTTATGCGTTTCAATTCGGTTCAGTCGTTACTGCTGTGTTATTGCCAATTCTTATCTTTCGAGATAATCGCAAACTGTACGTTAGTAACTAATACTGTTTTTTAAAATTTTGTTCGTAATTCTATTTGTGTTGTGTATTTCATAGAATGGGTACGTGCTATGCCTAGCGCTGAACATGGATTGAGCGGCGAATTCTATTTGTTCTTGTGAGTAAACTATCCGTGAATAGCGGTGTTTTTGTACTATGCTGATTGCTTCACCATAAGTGCGTTGGCTTTGTGCCAGCACATAAGCGTCCATTTCACACGAGTGGGACATCGTGACTAATTAGTGGCTCATGCTTTGCACAAGCAGTACTTAGGTTTGAATTTCGGACCGGGCCGGCTTATGTGCTTACATCTTTTTTTGAGGCCATTACTCGATAAGGAGCAAATGCAGTGATCGAAGGTAGGAGTGCTTGGTTTTCATTTTCATCCCTATCTTGGGACTAATCAGTTATAGTAGACTTCGTAACGGACTCGATGCAGGGTGACTTAGGCATGCACTGGTGGCATCGGAGACGTTCGCGGCGCCGCTCGGCAATTCGGATGGATCAAATCGGGGACGACAGGTGATACACGGTAATGAAAAATTATGAAAAAAGATGAGTATAAAGCGTGCGCCACAGCGGTTTTCAACGCTGAAAAGGCTGGGGTTTTTGACTTTTTCGCCCACGCCATTCTCTACCTTGTTAGATGTTAGCAGGAAAAACGGGATCGCAAAGAGCAACGCACATGTCGAATAGATTGAACCAATGCGGGACTCTGCCCAAAAGATGTATCAGGCGTTGCGTCTCACGCCCGCTAAAATTTGCGGGCATTTCGGCCACACAGCAGTTTACAACCACGTCTCATACTGATCAGGTTAAACGTTTGCCCACCGCAACTCTAAATCGGCTGTGCTCCAGTATGGCTCTACTGAAACAATTTGGTCCTGAATCATTCAACACCCAACTTGCCAAACAGCCAACCCAACTACATATAGCCTATAACACCCACCAGCGTGCCATTGGTGACAAATGCTGAAGCATCCAAAATTGCAGATACTCGCACATGGCAGGCCTAGCTGCCTCGTAACTCGTTTCAAAAGGACAGTAAAACAACTTGGGTCATAACACATAGAAAACACAAACAGCCCGAAATCCGGATTAAAACAGAACATTATTAGTGTTAATTAACTTTAAGTTTGATCATTCATCACAGATCTTCGTATAGAATAACCTTTCTATGGTAGCAAGCTGCCAGAGACTTCTGTTCTGCGTAGCCACTATAACACGCTCGCGGTACACTCCATTCAAAGCGACACCGCCGCACTTTTTCATGCCACATCCACTGTGAAAACAAAAACTAATTCGGAGTCATCTATCCCACCTCTCTCTCTATCTCTCGCGAAGAAGGCAGGGCGGTATGATGCGGGGCGGTCGTATGTTCGCTAACAATTGACAGCAGCTACGGGGGGCACATACGTAAGTCACTCCACAAACGAAGGAACACTCGCCTAAGTTAGTCTTGTTGGGCAATTTAAGTGCATGTTTTCCAAAAAACAGTCTGTATCCATTATCGGATATATAGAGATCGGTTGTATTCCATTCAATGATAAGTACTGTTAAATTAAATGACATCCAATGAAAAATTATGAAAGATTGCCAGTATTAGCGAAGCGCCACACGGTTTAACACACATGAAGAAAGTTGGGGTTGACTTTTGTCCACGCGTTCTCTTATCTTTTAGATGTACATGCGATAAAACGGAATCGAAAAGCAACTGACCAGTTTCGAAAACAGGTTGCACCAAATGCGGCGTGCGGGTATTGATGCCAAGAGCTATACATCGTGGTGCACGGCATGCCGAAAAAGTTCCGCGTATTTCCTCAAAGCCGGTTGCACACACACCAAACTTGCTAGGCATGCAAGCGATCTCCTAATATCGCACGATCCACTATTCAAGCTATCCTTTCAGCAGCGGCAAAGATCTCAGAGGTGAGGTTTACAGGAAGGAACTTCGTCCCACACAACAATCTTTGAGCACAGATTACAGGCAGAAAAATCGCGGCGGACTGCACGGCACCTAATTTAGTTGCGCGAATACACGCGGCGCTGCCGGATATTTCACTGTTGAATTCCAAAACCATACTTACTCACCTCGACAGTTCGTTTCCCTTCAAAAGCGATAGAGCACACCTTCAAACTTTCTGTGAAGAATCAAAGTATTCATTGGTCAAAAATGTGTAACTAATGCTGAGGTTAGGGTATCGGCCAAGGCCACTCCAAACAGACTGTCCCGGAGTCTTACAAAACACTTCAATTGGCAAACAGGCCACCACCACATAAGCTACACCCCACACAAGCGCCATGGTGGACGAATGACGAGCAGTGACAGGACATTTTTTTCCAAAACTCTCATGTCTCACCTTCACACGCACCTACACTGCTTAAAAGAGTCATTCCGGTAAGGAGGGTGAAGAATCGCCAGAATGAATCGCCTTTTCGGGCGAGCCGAACCGCTACCCTCGTGTGGTGAGAAAACACAAGGCCAAAAAACAGGCAAGACAAAAACAAACCCCATGATTTCGGAATTTTGCACAATTCACACGGCATTTCATCGTGTATCCCTATCGATGGTTGTGAATGGGTAGACCATTGTTGCGTTGCAAGCAAAGTTTTCTGAATTTGCATCTGTTAGATTACATCGATCCACTTTGCATGTTCGAAACAGATAACAGTGCGAGGCGTACCAGTCTGGAAAATATTGGATTATATACAGTAAGAAAACTCGAGAAAGTATCCTAACGAGTCATCGTAATCTTGAACGGCACAATCTGCCCACCAACAAAACCATACACTCTTGACCACTACAAGCATGACCATCGCAATTAATCACGTTTAATTCAATCACCGCACGATCACTGTCTTCTATTATGGGGCCACAAAGAATCAGATCCTGCAAGTTCACGCCAATTGAGCACCCTGAAAACTCGGCTTTGCGTAGCAAATTGCGGTTTAGCACGGCTATATAAAATAAGACAAGGTAAATTGAACTAAGCGGGTCACGTATCTCCGGAACTCAGTTGCCTGTACTCATTCATTTGCGCATTGTACAAAGTAACACCTACACCTCAAAAGTGTCGGTAGAACTTACTGGACCGATCGGTGGGGCGTGCGCGTGTCCATAGCGGCGCGGGAGGGCCATGCATAGGGGGCCTAGGAGGCATTATGCTTCGCTCGGATGCGTGTCGGTCCGCGCCCTTTAGAGCAGTCCGCCTTGTCCTTTCAATCAAGGCCAAGTTTTCCCTTCGTTGACCTCTGGGCTTCTCGTGAGATTCGAAGACCAAGGCAGTTGGCTCAGATGCCAGTCTGATCAACTGCGGCCAGGCATCTTCAGGTGCCAGGCAATCAGAAACTAGGTCCAATTTGACGGAGGGAGGACCCTCTCACGAGTACTTAATCATTCCTCTTCCCCCCCCCCCCTACTTCAGGTTACCTTCACTCTGCGAAGAACATGCTGCAGACTGCTAGGTTGTAAGCCACATCGAGGACGATCTCCCTCCTAACGTTCTCACACGCACATATTTCCTTCTCTCCGCGCATGATTTTCAGGCATTTCTGGCGCACCAAGGTAGTCAAGTGGGACGCCAAATGGAGAGTAGGGCTAGTGGGACCTTTTCGTCGCAGTATTTTCGGACTTCGACAAAGCACACCCTACTCTGCCGTCCATAGTGTGCTTTATTTATGTGTGTTTGTGTTTGTATTTTCGTAAATTTGTTTGTTGCCGGAACTGAATATTCTTGAGTGAAAAATGACATGTACGTTGTCCCTAGTGATCACAGCTGACACTTTCATGCTGAGAAAGAATGCAAGAATTTTCCGGGGACGACTCCTTTGAACAGAAATCCTGGAATCCAGAAGAAAGGTTCAATTGGTTTCCTAATATATTAAGGTTGAGTATGCAGTGCCTCTTGGAGCAAAGAATGGACACTTTCTTCATACGAACCAATCAGACTGTGTGTGTGGTCATACCATCGTATACGTTCAATTACTTCTCGGGATAGTGATGGGATGTAATAATATTGGGTTGTCCCAAAAAATCCTGCGACACTTTGAAAAATTAAATTCAGAGAAAAATCAAACCCTTCTCAGTTGTTTTCGCATTTGGTTAGTGTGTGTAGCGTGGGCTCCCTGACAATATTTAACCATTTGGGCGCGGCCGCGGCGAACGCGGCCAAGTCGATTGTGCCCGCGAACCGTTGAAAATGCACACAAGGTGCCCGCGAACTGTGCTGTGCTGAGTTGGCGGGCACATATCAACTCGGCCGCGTTCGCCGCGGCCGCGCCCAAACGGTTAGGTGTTGTCTGGGGTCTGTGTAGTGTGTCATCGAAGGCGTCTGTAGTGTGCCATCGAAGGTTTCAGCAGAAGCGTACATAAAGGCTTCAGGCATCATGTCACAGCTCCAAACTTCTCTCTGGCCGAGCCATCTTTGGACGCATTTTGTTTCTTGAAGCCACTTTGCTTGTGTCGTTGCAGTTGGCATCTGTGCTGCATTCAGGAGGTGACTCGTTCAGTAGACCGTAGTGTCCCATTGTCTCTAAGGCTACGCATCTGGAAACGTTTGACTCAAAGTAAAGCACTGCTCTGTTCGGCTGTAGGTGGTGAACGCTCATTTTTTTAGGGGTAGCCGATTGCTACCAGTCGTGAGTAAGCAACAACTGACAGTTATCGAGTTACTCACCACCCTTCCCAGCCTTATCCAATGGACCGTTTTGGAGGGGAAAGGGAGGAGCTAAATTGACTGTGTCAACTGGTCTCCAAATACAGAACACCTGCGATAGGTGGTGATTGGGGCGGAGAATGGGTGATTGTATCGAGACCCCCTTCAAAACGTAGGATCGTTAAATTTTTGGAATTGAAACAAAGTACGATTAACCCTTCCACGAAGTGGTAGCTCCGAAAAAATACGCTAAACATTCTGACTTGCTAAGCTCCTGTCGGATTGAGAACTTCTCACAGAAAATATCTCAGCTGACTGAGAAGTTAATATCAAAGGTAAACTTCAACAAATAGCTTGCATCTGTGACTACGTACGGGGATTACTTCGAATTAAATTTATACATAATTTCTAGCGTTTGATGCAAAGATCTGGAACAGCAAAAATTGTACGGTTTCATGGTGTTCTCGCGCTATGTGACTATGGAAGGACGACCTCCACTGCATGTCACCCATTACAAGAAAAATCTGCAAAAACAAGTGTCATCGCTCAAGGACGTCCACCACGACACCTTTCTGTACATTGACGTTTTTTTCGTCGCAGCAGAAAACAGCTACGGGGTAAATCGTTAACTTCCTGGTTGGTGCACAAATCCAGGCCTGTGGCAACTCCAATATGTTTCCATATCCGGTATTTCTGCTCTCGTTAACATCCCATTACACATAAATGAAAGCAATAGGGGATTCCATCTACTTTGTGATAATTCATGAGTGATTCATGATGAATGGATGAAGCGAGTGGAAAACGTGACTGTGTTCCTCTTGCCACAGAGGACTTTCATTGTAATTCAACCTACGCCTGAATCGAATGAGAGGTTGTGGGATGTGTGCTGACGGCAGAACCACATGTGGTAGAAAATCGGCTGCTCATGAAGCGTCACAAGGCAGCACTGAAGCGAAGTATACCAAGAGGCTGCCCAATGACGGTCTCTGAAATTGCAACTTCGGAAAGCGACCGGTAATCCCTCTTCAACTCCTTGAAACATGTTTGGTGCTTTCAACCTCATGTCTCTGGGATTGCGAAAGTGGAAGTTCAAGAACTGTGCACACTCAGGGGATTGGGGCAATCACCTATCACCATCACCAGTCATCCGTCAGAAGAAGGTGGCTCACAACGATGAAGCCAGCATAAGTCTCATCACTTTGATCTCAGGATCTGCCGTCACTCCTTTCAAAAAATCGTGGGAAGCAATCACCATTTGAGAGGTTACCGACTCTTTCTACGTTGGTTTTTATTGGAGTAACCCGAATAGATTCAATGATAAAATGCAGAAATATTCTGCACGAACTCGAGGTGCTCCGCGTCTCTCTTACGGATTGGGTTAATGAGAAAACTTTCGTACTAAACTTCTTTGCGACCACCAAAGTTAAAGGCAGTTACTGCCAAAAATTGAGAGCAGGTCTCTGAGATAACGTCTAGTTTACAACAGAATATATTCCAAAGGTGCGGTAGATTGTGACGGGGTAGCATCCAAAAGTGCAGTTCCATTGAAGTTCATCTTCCACAAATGTTAAAATTAACCCAAAGATTTTGCAAAAGACTTAACTCTACCTTTGTGTGAAGTCGGTTTCCTGATCGAGTCTCTTTCTTGGTTCTACACACAAAAACATGGCGTCCTATACTTGCGGCCACCTTGATAACTGAATAATCTTCCGCCAGGGATCCGCTAGGAATCGATATCCTTGAGGGCTTGATTCGAACACAACAACAGTGTTTTTTAATCTTTGCCTCAATACCATTACATCAATTCCCGGCTCTGTTACCACTATCGCACCACAATACAGTCGTGGTCTTCCAACCAGGTTTCGGTCATATGATACAAGTCGTAGTCGAGAGCATAAAACCGGCGAATGGAAATCAAATTCCCTGCGAAGCTGACATAATTGGGACGTACAGCTCGATTTAAACGTAGGTAACGAGAACGAAGGGCTTCCAAATAGTGAGAACGTTCCTCTGACGTAACTTTCTCTCCTCAGCGGGCTACCGACTGTATAAACGTGGCACTGGATGTGATACTTAAAATTAGATTGAGATGATTACACCGTCTGCGGTACCTCATTAAATCCCTAAGTATTTTCCTATTAAAGTTGCAATCACAAGTCAAAATTGATTGCTGGAGCTTTTAGTTTGCTTTTCACTGCCGACATTCGTTATCTGGCTCCTTACGTTATTCGTGTAAGTGCTGGTAAGCTATGGTTAATATACCATGAAAAGTTGTAGGGCGTAGGTGCCCTAGTAGCGTAACCTGTAGCACATCGCCCAGTGAGCGAGAGATGCGGGTTCGAGTCCAGCCCGGCGCAAAAGTTTTGTTAATAACCCAGCATTCCTGTGAAACCTTTAAAGGGATTTTTCCCCTTAAAAAAACTTGCGCTTTTTACCAGCACGTATATGTCAATTGTGATCAATAGGGACAATATACAAATTCACACCCAAAAATTCATCTCCCGAGGAAAACAAACTTATTAAAACCATACACTATATACAATCGGGTAAGAGGCGCGGAGCCAAAGGCGGGGCATGGAAAGAAGTCCGCCTTGGGGCGGCTATGAATCAAGCGACGCAGTGAGAGAATCGGATTAAAGCGTGCGTTTGTAGAGCACAGAGACAGATCGATCGATAGAACGGGATGCAGTAGAAGTGTGAGATGTTACTGCAATGAGTCAAAAGGCTAGAAAGAGTATCTAATAACGGCACTGCGAGGACCAGGTGGAAGCATTCCCGCCGGCAGCATTTCCGACAGATGTTCGGCGATACTTTGAACGCGTAGCGCTCCTTCCGGTTCTTCGAATTTTCTATCAATATTACTGCTTCTTTTGTTCTTTTCGTTCTTATCGTGGACAATAAATCCCAAGCCGGTGGATTATGGGTGACTTTCAGAACCTTTCTAAAGTTTTCAACACAAGATCAAATAAGGGAATATGCCACTCCAAAGTATGGCATCTGAGCCACACTATTGTCATTCGTTGCTGGGAATGTTTGCTTCAATTCCTCAAGCTGCCATATTGCTAAGAAAAAGGTATGGCCTTGTTAGTTGCCAAAATGTCTCACTTCATGTTGCGTTCATGAAGATAATCCAGTGCAAGAATTTCAAGACCTTATTCGAATGATCACGTCGGCGCGCCAATGAAGGATGGTCTTCTTCGGTGAAATGCCGTTCAAAGAGAGGCAAAGTTCGGGCTCAGACCCACCTAAGAAGCTCTTACCATGGCTAGAAGTGCTGGGCACCCAAGTGCTGAGTTAGCGCCACCTTTCTTCTTCGGAACCCGTCAATAGGACTCTAGGCGCGTGAACTTGTAACAGACTCCACCAAACATAACATAGTCCGCCCACCAATCGATGTCTTGTCTGCGTTTCTGCGTTGACCTACTATGCTCTCTCTTCTCGGAATTTTCTCCACCCTCTGCGCTCACATTATCTCTCATCTTCCTCCCTCTTTTTTGAACTTCTCCACAGCATTGAGCAAAATGCTCGTATTTCAGGTGTACGTTAGGATTTTCTTTCCTTTTTTCTCCATCGGCGGTCCACCTCTCATCCCTACTTTCACATTTGAGTGGTTCAACCCATCAATGTAATCCTGATTCTTGTCTTTTATTTTCAATAGTCAAAATGATGGAGCACATTGCTTATGGAAGGTGGAAGCTGGCGACAGATGAAGATCTGGTGAATTTTCCGAAGAAGCGACAAAATCATGGTTCAGTTTGCGATTAGCCATAATAGTGTCTCCACTTGTTTTTATCAAAGAGGGTACTCCAACTAAAGCAGAGTTAAACCTGGTGTGCTGACTAACATATCACTTTCCTGAACATAATACATACCACAATGGATCCGGACTGCTCGTGTTTCTGCAGGGTGCAGCACTAGTTGGTACT
Source organism: Ostertagia ostertagi (assembly GCA_036418205.1). Classification (NCBI taxonomy): domain Eukaryota; kingdom Metazoa; phylum Nematoda; class Chromadorea; order Rhabditida; family Trichostrongylidae; genus Ostertagia; species Ostertagia ostertagi. The sequence goes on from MU868395.1 coordinate 80,298, forward strand.
AGATCGAAGGTGACATCGCAGCACGCGGGAACATCAGCCGAGGTCTCACCAGCGCTCAATGACCGTCAATCATTAGTATTTACTTCAACGGAGTGGAACATTTCGTGCTGAGTTTTTTAGAGGGCAGGGCCTGCTCGTACCAACACCACCCAGCAGAAGCCCAGACAGGAGCACGTATGCAGTGGACGACCTCTGGTCACAACTAAAGGCTAAGGCTCTGCTTGAAAGAGACGCTTCAAAGTGTGGAGCCGGGTTTGGTAATAGCATTTCATTCGTAAACTCTGATAGAATACGAGCCTCAATTTATTGTTTCACGGTTCTTATAAGGGCGAAAAGTTGAGCAAGTAATTTTGCATACCCTTAAATTGTCAGTCATTCACTCACATTGTATTAACACAACGGCGACCATGCAATCTTTCGTTGCCTCCAAAAAACCATCCTAATGCTATAGAGCACTTCTTACAGCAAATAAGCCAAAAAAAACAAGAACTCAATGGGGTAACTGTTGTAACTTCATTTTTCTCGTATTACCGCTAAATGTTGTATTCGGATCAAGAAATTTCTCGTCCGGCCAAAAATCCAGCTCTACACGTTCGAACGATTACTCTAACGACGATAAAAAATTTTCCGCACTCTATGAGTAAAAAATACTTCGAAAATACGCAGAAACCATAGCCATCACACGTGTGATGTATCTCTCGTTGATCCCTATCGCTCAAAATTTGGAATCTCACAAAAGGACTTATACTTTGGGTATCGTTCGGCATTATGCGACAAGTTCGTCAACATATTGGAAGAACAGCAACGCTGGTCCTATTGATGAAAAAAAGCCATCAGGCTCCGGAAATAATTTCGCAACAGAAGTTCCAAAAGAGAGTATATTCTCGTGATTTCTGTAGAACAAAGGATCCATCTATGTAAAAAGCTCAACATATTAGGCTCAATCACTTGTATCACCTGTCATCCATTGAACATCGAATTGCTCGAGGGGACGCCAGCAGCGCCTCCATTGACCCTGTTGTCTGCTAGAGTGGTGCAGTGGATCTCCTCGCTCGAGGGATACGTAGCACTTCATGCCTTTCGTTCATAGCTTTCGTAAAAAGTCTGACCATTGGACGGGGGTTGTCCATGTTCTTGATGCCCCGAGGGGTCCAGCGGTAACCGCTCTGGTCCAACGGTCATCACAAAATCACATGACGTTTCCGGCCCACTTATCTTCGATTCCCTGCTTTGCCTTTCTCACTAAGAAAATTTGCACTCTTTTCGAAAAAATCGCTTCTATTTTAAAATAGATGTTGTCAGTGAACCTCAAAATTGATTTGTTGTCCGTTCCCTGTTCCCCTTCGATCTCACGGAGTCTGCATATGCAAAGGGAGCGAGGTGCACATTAAGCTGCGTCCAAGGATATCGATGGGCGTTTTTCTTCCGTCGGCCTTTGCGCAAATCGCATCGGCACAGTTTTTTCCTTGTGTTTCTATAGCAACGATTGCAGCATTGAAGTACTAAAGACTACTCACACGATAAAACGTGGCGATTGTGGCAAAACAAAAGCAAATGCAGTAGGCAGTTGTAGGCGTCTTTACTGAAATTACACTATTTTGAACAAGAACGAAAATTCAACACGGATCCAATTCATCACCGTAATCCTAGGCGTGGAATGATGCGTAGTGCGGTGTGGTGTGAGGTTACGGACACCACACCTCAGTCATCGATCTTGCCTGAAAAATGTGCTGCCACTGCCACCATCATGTGAAGGATTTGGGTAGCTTTGAAGCTTGTATAGCCATTCGTACGGATTAGGCTTGTTTTGCAGCGCTCTTCTGTTAAAAAAAATCCACTCTAGTGCAGCAGATTTAGGCAGTTTCGCAGCTCGTTTGATTTCTAGAATGGACTTACACTGTTCTGCAACTACTAGACTTTACGTACATTTTATGATTTTCCAGCTAAAGTTCCCAAAATAATGTACAATCAAACAAAACATTAGGCATAAGCTATATTATGTTGTGTTTCTGCTCGGACATATGGCAAAATGTAATGGATAATATGGGGAAAAATCAAATTATAAGCAGAGGTTCTGGGTGGCAAAATGATGTATGTCAAAGCTAACACTTACAAAATCAATAAGAAACTAAGTACGGAGAAACAACATTCTACTGTATTCCGTACTTTATTGTTGTTAAGTTACTCGCTGTAGAGGTCGACGCCACCTACTTGCATAGCACGCCACAGTGTTCCCATGTCTTCATCTATACATCAGTGAAGAAGCAGGCCTTTTAGGAGGACGAGGTTATCTATTCGCCAACAACATGGTAGTAGTGTCACTTGTGTATTTCACCGCGTTGTTTTTCGTGATCAGTGAATTCTGTTAAACACCTTGCTTGCCACCCTGTCAAGGGAAATGATGCTACATTTCTCTTGCGAAGAGGAGAGAGCTCTTAATATCTCGTGAGAAACCTTCACACATAGATCGTGGATATAAATAAATATTGAAATCGTTAGTCCGGATACGAGTCACGTGAAGAACGCTTCCAAAAAACCATCGAACGGCTAGCTGTAGCCAACTTAAAGAGCAGTGATGCTATTCATTTCACCTGATCTCATCTGCTGATGACAAGGCCACAACTACAATAGCTGCTGTCCCTAGATCCTTTGTACGGTGTACGGCAGAACATTTTTCAGACAAGGCCGATGACTGGGGTGTGGTGTCCGTAACCCCACACCACACCGCGTTACGCATTATTCACGTCTAGAATTACGGTGATGAATTTGATCCGTGTTGAACTTTCGTTCTTGTCTATTTCAAATCACAGCAGAACAATGGGACTGAGTAAATGCTGAAGAAAAATGTGCTCAGTTGCGATCAAGATGCATATGTTTTGACTACTGTGGTGAAATGGGAGAGCAACGGATGTTTTAATTAATACGCATATTGACACAGTTTTCGTACATGAAAGTCCAACTCAAAGAAGCCATAAGAACCGGATGGTCTGAATTACATTTTAGGCAGTTAAATTAGACTGTCCTGGAAACAAACTTTCGGAGACGGCATTGACTGAGTTCAGAAATTCCCAGGCTTGGTCGTTTGATCGATGGAGAGGAAAACATTGTGAGCAGTAGAGGTCGATATATTTATAGAAAAGTCAATTTGAGAATTTGTTTGTTTCGTGCTGTATAAACCCACAGGAACTCGGAACAATCTTAAGTCTTAGTCAGCATAATATAGTACTATACATAGTAGGTGCCTTTATCCAATAATAAGTAACACTAATAACTTGCTAATCCACTCAGACTAGGGTAGAGTTAGATATCAGAGATTCCATAAGTTTTTCCAGGAAGCTGTTCCCTAGAATGGTTCTATAGTTAACCGCTTGGTTAAACTTTTTAGTAGAACTCCAGAGCGCGATTCAAGCTATTCACAACATTGCGTCGCAATCACCCAGTAGCACTCGTTGTTAGCACTGGATCATTCACAAACAATAATAAACATCCGGCGCTGATCTGATCATGGCGCTATTTTGGGATGGGCCACACATTCGCTATTACTCAGAGATGTCGTGAGATTTGAATGCGCATTGACTTAAGCAATGAGCTGCAGACTGGCCAATGCATAAGACAGTGTTTTTGTTCTTTCGAGAGCTAATGGATCGACCCGAAGGAATGGAAGCCTAGTAAGCCTGGACAGTATATGATACAGGATTGATGCCCGCACCGTGCGTGTGCTCACCGGGAAGGTCTCTCAGGGCGTACCACTCCATTTTACGAGTTTGGAACGTCAACTCAGAACGCAAAAATTTGTCACCACGAGGAATCGAGCTAGGGACCCCTTTTCTGGTATTCAGAGGGCTGTTCAGCAAGAATTAACCATGGTTCTGTGGTTCCCGCATATGCCCCTATATCATGCAGAAGACAGTTTTCTGAAAGCTTGGCATGCCCTGAAAGACCTTCCTGGTCAAGGCCCACTTTCTGCTAAGCTACACAGCTAATCATCTCCGAATTATGAAAAGTATACCGAACAGCTATGAATGGGGAAAAAAGATAGATGTAGTTACTACTCATTTTTTTCTAGTCCTGAAAATTAATCAATCACTGCAATTTTTATATCACTTAGTCAACGTCTCTTTAGTTGCCTAGCTCTGTCTCGGAAATAGTAGAGAAAGCGAAGAAAGAGCAGGAAACCCTTACAGAGTTGAAAAAACAGATCGAAGGAATGTCAATATATTGCTTGCCCGAATTCTAGGCGAAATGGTAAAAATCTCAGTGCAATTTAATTTTTGAAGTGACAACCAACAACTGCCCACGTGTGTTGCGTAGAGCGGCAACGTCGTGCCTGTGCTGTCTCAAAGAAGAAGATATATGATTAATAAATTATCCCTCCATACATAGAAAAAGACGACTCATTTACATAGGGCGGATGAGCGAGAGCACTGTCAATATAGCTGTTTTTTTTTTCAAACCAGAGCACTTTAGCATAAACAAAAAAGCCATCCAGAACACCTTTTCCTGGACAATAGCTACTTGGCTCCCAACGCGCTACGATGCGGGTACCTGTTGAGCGTTGCTTTCTTCTTCTCCTTCTTCTTTGCCACTTGCTAAATTGAAATCCGACTAAAAATTCCATATGCATCGTCGAATCCGACCAAAATCTCATAGGCAACGGCACAGACTAATTTCAGGCTTCGTTGCTTTACCTGTCGAGCGGGTCCTATATTCATCTCTCTCAGAGCAGGAGCCCTCGTTTATCCCACCTTTGTGCTTTCATACGCCTAGTTAAGAAAGAATTGTTGAGCTGTAGGTAGCATACGTAATCTTTCGGTCTGTGCAGATGCGCGCTCAGATGGAACGCTGAGGTCCGAGAAAACCATGGTTATCACCACGGTTTGTCTCGGGCCTCAGCGTCCACCCGAGCTATAAGCATGCCATCGTCGTTCGATTGTTACTTTCATGAGCGTCTGGCTCACTTTGAAATGTTTACTACTCCCTCCTCCAATTCGAAAGTTGGCGCCATTTTAACAAATATGACCCCCTTACCTTCTCAGACTGACTCGGAGTCAAAAGCACTGTCTCATTCTACCTCACCCGATTGGCTAGAAGTGCATCAGGTACTGCACGATGAAGAGGATGGTGGTCGGGGGTGGGACTGAGGGGATCGCATTGAGATCCCCTCCAAGACGTCAAATTTTTGGAATTTGAACAACGGACTGTTGACCCTGCGCACAAAGTGGTAGCTCCGAAAGAAAGGCGCTGAACTCTTTGTTTTGCTGGGAACTTCTCACAGAATATATCTTAGTTGACTGAGTTAATGGATAAATGATAAAGGATAAAGCATTTGCTGTTGATCAATCCCTTTGTGGGATGCAGCACGCATTCTACTTCCATTTGTTTCGTAGTGGCGTTTGAATGCGATGTGGCCGATACAAAGACTTGCGCGGGCCAGCTGATGTACAAGTCAGTGCTTTTATCCTTCCAGACAAGTCTGCTACCAATAAACCGACCCCGGAGCAGTGGAAGGCTTGGTTGACCCAGGCGACTCACGACCCAGGATTTGATCCTAGGACCCTCGCGTGGTAAGCGTGCCACTTGCAACTACACCACTTCCGCCCAAGTTAATGGAAGCGGTCAACAAATGGTTTCGCATCTGTGACTATGCACAAGGATCACATCAGTCCGACCTTACACATCTAACGGTTCGAAGATGAGGAACAGAAAAATAGTGCATTTCGTGATGTTCTCGCGCTATGTGACTATGGAAGGACGATCTCCACAGCATATCACCCATTACAAGAAACGTCTGCAGAAACAAGTGCCATCGTTCAAGGACGTCCACCACGACATCTTTTTGTACATTGATGTTTTTTTCCGTCGTTGCAGATAACAGTTACAGTACTCGCCGTTTGAAATTGAAAATCCACGCGAATCCCGCCATTCCGCGTGAATGTCGTGAATTCGTTATAACTCGGTTCAAAATTGAGCTTTCGAGAATCCGAAGATATTTTTGAACTCAGCTCGTTGAGTTCTATGAGAATATGCTTTGAAACTTTGGAAAAACAATACGTCTGATTGCGCCATTCACTCGAGTCTCACCTCATGAAATAAATAATTGGATGTGACGCGTACCTAATCACACTGGTGGAGCCTGATCGTTTCATAGAACGATGGGCTCGGGGCTTTGTTCCAGAATGCGCCACGTACTCGACTTTGGACAGATTGCGATATTAATTGGAACTTTATTCAAGTTTCAATGATTTCTATTTCATTCCGAGGAACTGAATAGCGAGACGTGTAGTTTCTGCGTAGAAAATCATCCTCTCGAGTTCGAACGCGAATCTTAGATGAGTTTTCAGCAGGACTAGCGGTCTCATTTTGCGACATTTCCCAATATCCCAAGAGGTTTTTTGGAGAAACCTGAGGAGACAGCGACGAAGTCTCTTCACTCTCTTACACTGCGCTTTCTTGTCTGTAGGAAATACATGACGTGCTTGGTCGCAGTTGAGCGCCGTTCCCGTGGAATGGCCCCAAACATCACTCCTCGTCATGTCCTTGTAGAAAAACCTGATTTTTTGCTTTTCCATGTGAGCCTTTGAAAGTGAGATGTACGCTGTTAGACTCCCCATGAATAGTACTATCGAATGGTATGATGCACTGCCCGCACTCGAAGCATTGTTTCTTTTTTTACCCTTTCTAGCATTCTGCTCATTGCCGATCGCGTTCCTTAGCCCTTGGCGGCCACGTGCGATTCACGTGCTCGGTGCGTGAAGCCACTCACACGCTCGCGCAACAGCCATAGCGACGTATAGATCGGTCTGCCGGCCGAAGGCCATCGGCCGTCACGTGAGTTCTCATGCACCACGCAAGTGAATCGCACGTGGCCGTCAAGGTCTGGGGAACGCAATCGGCAGTGGGCAAAATGCTAGAAACGGTGAAAAAACAATGCTTTGAGTGCAGGCAGTGCAACCTATCATTCGATAGTACTTTTCATGGGGAATCTAACAGTACACATCTCACTTTCAAAGGCTCACATGGAAAAGCAAAAACCAGATCTTTCTACAAGGACATGACGAGGAGTGATGTTTGGAACCATTCCACGGGAACAGCGCTCAACTGCGACCAAGCACGTCATGTATTTCCTACAGACAAGTAAGCGTAGTGTAAGAGAGTAAAGAGATTTCGTCGCTATCTCCTCAGATTTCTCCAGAAAAACTCCCGGAAATTTGGGAAATGTCGCAAATGAGACTGCTAGTCCTGCTAAAAACTGATCTAAGATTCTCGTTCGATCTCAAGAGAATGGGATTTTCTGCGCAGAGGCTACACTTCTCGCCCTCGGAATGGAATAGATCATTGAAACTTGAAAAAAGTTTCAATTAATAATCTAGTGCACAAAGTCGATGCGCATTCTGGAATAACGCCCCGAGCCCATCTTTCTGTGGAACGATCAGGCTCCACCAGTGTGATTAGGTACGCGGCACATCCAATTACTTATTTGATGAGGTAAGACTCGAGTGCATGGCGCAATCAGACGTATTGCTATTCCAAAGTTTCAAAGCATATTCCCATAGAGCTCAACGAGCTGAGTTCAGAAATATGTTCGGATTCTCGAAAGCTCAATTTTGAACCGAGTTATCACGAATTCACGACATTCACGCGGAATGGCGGGATTCGCGTGGATTTTCGATTTCAAACGGCGAGTACTGTACGGAGTTGATCGCTAAGTTCCTGGTTGATGTACCAGTCGAGACTTGTGAGAGCTAAACTATTTTTTCATGATCGATTTCAACTCTCTTTGAGATCTTACGCATAAATCACAGCAGCAGAGGGATTCCATATGTTTTGTAATCATTCGTGGATGATTCATGACGAGTAGATGAAGCGAGTGGAAGACTTTGCTGTGTTTCTCTTTTCACAGTGGACATTTCGTTGTACTTCAACCTACGACCGAATCGAGTAAGGGGTTATTGAATGCGTACTCACGGGAGGATCAAATGTGGTAGGAAACCGGCTGGTCATGAAGCGCCACAAGACAGCACTGAAGCGAAACATTCGCCGTAAGAGTTCAATGGAGCAACGCTAGCTCCTGGCCCATTAGTAAGGACTTTTACTAGATCATTACTAAGATTGCTATGTAATGGATGGCTATACTACAGGAATCACTACGAAACGGGAATGGTGTAGGGGTAAGCGGGGCAATGCGCACTACGGGTTGATGTCGGATCGAGTCGCCCACGATTATGGAATTTTTCCCAGAGATGCTCAGTTGCCCAAACGTCTAGGAAGGTAAAAGTACCGACGTTCACATGGGTAGGTCCGTACTGCAATGTATACCCTCTCTTTCAAAAAACGAGAAGAACGTCGGGTGCAGACCATACACCACTAGTGACGACGGCTTCCAAGTAAATCTGCTAAGCAATGGTTCGTAGTGATAGCGATTTTTGGTAAAAAGATAGTTATAAATAGTGACCACTAATAGAATACAACTGCAACAGGCTCATCATTTCACTGGTAGAAAACATTTACAGACGCTCTTCTCGGCTTTTAAAGGGAGTATATGTTAAATCTCGTCCAAGTATCGCTAGGATTTTGAAAAATCGAATCGAACGCGAGACGCTTACCACACGGATTGGTTAGTGATCAATGATCTTCATCCCCTTCAAATTTCGCTATTGACTAGGGCCACGCTAATATATCAATATTGATAATTCAGATGTATGGAGCCCTTAACTAACAACGTGATTATGGTGGATTGATCCCGCCTAAACACACAGATTATTGAGAGGAATAACAAGTGATAAGATATAGAAGTAAACAGCCTGGACTCCCGAAAAATGAAATCGAAGAAACGCTGTCGACTTTGCACATAATGTTTGCTCTGAAATGTATCCCTGAATGCTGAAGAATTTAAAACGCTTGTTTCCAAGTCGTTGTTAATAATTTCCAGTGATAACGATGAGTTGTAAGCTTTGACTGTTTATATTTTCATTTACTTTTGCCAACAATAGCATTCTAGGGCGATCGGTATCCCTTCTCTTCTAGTGCGATGATCTCGTGGACCAAGAGCTGGCTTCGTTTGATTAAATGGAAAATTACTTTAGTGTTGTTAGGCGAAATTCTGCTACATATAAAAAATTTCCTAGCATGGTCCTAGGCAGCACTGGGAGGGGGGGGGGGTGATGCGACGCCAGTTCAGTCTCTTGGATAATTTGAATGTTATTTAATTTTTCAAAATATCTATATGTGGCTTTCGTTCCGGAGTTGAACATCGGTTTCAAACGCCAGTGTCTCTAATCCTACTCAATATAAAGCGCTTCGTCGTCGTTCTGTCTCCCGTTCTGTCTGTATGTCTGTCACAAAATTCCCTAGCTCCTCGGGATCTGCCGGGTCAAGTGGGGGACGGGTGGGCAAGGTCCTACGAAGGACAAAACACACATCAGCTAAGCGGAGCCCCGCCCACAGTGGGCGTGGCGGCGTCGACATGAGGTGTATTGACGACCGTAATGTATTCTAGACATATTTTGACCATTGCCAACGAATGACACTTGCAATGGTGGAGGAGGTAGCGACTTTTTGACCGGCCGAGAATCATCCTTGATAGATCCTCGACGCAGATATCTCCTCAAGTAAAGGATATATAATAGAAGAAAGCTAAACATACTTTTGGAAAGCGCAAACCTTCCGCTTTCTAAAACTTTTTCGCTTTTCGAAGATCTTCCAAAATTAGAGAGATGTTGCCTCTTAAGCGGCAAAGCTAAAAAATTCGGGATCCTCGATGCTGCATCGACAAAATTCGAGAGACCCTATCTCATCGAGTGTAAAGATTTCAGATCAATTTCAATATTGCCCGGTCGTGGCAAATCCAGCTCTATCTAACCCTATCACACACTGCTCGAAAGATTATGAAATGGGGGAACGGAACCTTTTCAACGAGAGTGTAGATTTCGATGGCTTCGAGCGGGGTTTCGGCAAATCTGTCCCACGCAAACCGCGCTGCAGCTGAATGCTTTGCTGTACATTAATGAAACTCGCTTATTCATATCAAATCAAAGTTGGAGAGGTCGTACCAAGATCCCTATCCGAGGGGGGGGGGCTCGTACTGGTGGGACTACGTCCTCGACACGATTTTCACCCTGACTCCTTCCGTGCTCTGCCGTAAAGCGATACATTGCATGACATTGCGGCACGACTTCTTGCTTCTCGAGTAGCGTGACCATGAAAATTGGTTCAAACCACTTTTTTGCCTTATTTTATTATGGTGAAATAGAGGGTGCAAGAAAGTGGAGAATCCAGCATACCAAAAATAATTATGGAATGCCTGCACACTAAAATGGGGGCGGGGGAGGGAAAGTCACCTTGCTCATTGCGCGCATCGGCAACGTCTACATGCATCGGGTGACCGACTTAGATGGGTTTTAACAATGGAGGTTCCTCTTCAGGGGCCTATTCATCCGCCTAAGGAGGGGAAGTTGTATTACATGGAATGGGCAGAGTATTAGCTATAGGTATCTCCTAAGGAAATTTTCGGACATTTGAGAAATTTTCGCGAAATTTCGGGAATTTCATTGAAATTCAAATTTTCTTTTTTTCTGGTGCTTGTACTACACTTCTATAATCTCCTCTGGTATTTTTTTGAGGAGAATCAGGCATATTCTTGAGAAAGGATGGAAGGGGTTCAGAACAGAGACTAGAGACGCTTCCTTCAAACGAATTCTTTCGACAAGTGGCTGACCCCGAATCGAAGTGTCGCTCCACTAAACTGTATCGGAAGTTATGAAAGCAGCAAAATAATCCAAAAAATTACAGAATTATGATTTATCTGTGAATATTTCCTACTTCAACAGATTGATGTTTCTCAATCATATCAGTCTGTTAAAAATTTAGGCAAACACCTTATAGCTGTTAATACTGTGGCTCCTGTCATCCACTGTGGTCCCTGCCTTCACGGCCGTAACGATGAAATCCAAAAAGCGCTTCGCGGTCGATTTTGCAGGCGTGACGCGGCCGTATTCCTGCAAACGTGCACATTAATCACATCGTACAGCCGCGTCACTAGCAGCAGTGAATCGTTCGACGCTAAACGCCGCGCGCACGGCCGCGGCGACCACACGGATGCGACCGAATTCTTTCACTGGCTATCTTCAAAAAACTCACATAAAACGCATTTTAGGCACTGTCATGAATGACAGCTAGTTTGTTGTACGGGATCCAGCGGCCGTTGTCTGACGGGGTGGTTGTGGCGCGATGCAAGGGGGCTATAACACATCCGAGAACGAGGAGCAAATAGTTGTTTGTGGTTCCGCTGTCTTTCAGCGAATTCGACCGAGTCGCTAAACAAAATTGCTGGGATAATTCTCACGGTTGTAGTTGCATTGTTTCTTGATACCAGTACTTATTACTTTTGATACTATTATACTTTACTGGCAAAAATGGTACTGCCACGAATAAATTACCAAAAACTCGCAGTTTAAGGTGTTGTGAAAAAAATCTCCAAATGAAAAATGTGACAAAATCAAGCGCAAATTTCCTCATGAATGTCAATCTCCAGGCCAACAACCTCTAAAATTCCTCTTTTCTGTTCTCGAAGGAAAGTTTCTCTGTTCTCTGTTTTGTTCTGTTCTGTTCTCTGTTCTGGTTTTGCCTATTAGTATAGCCACCCCAGGTTTCTCTGAAGGGCTAAGCTTTTGTTCGATGGAGCTGTTTAATTGCTACGAGTTGTTCTCTTCTAGCTGATGGAGAAAAATCGCTTCTGATTTCCGAAGAAACGGAAATTGACAGGCAGTTGAATTGTGCTAGACCTAGTGCTGGATTTACGAAATCTTTGATAGTTCTTCTAAGAAAATAAAGGATATGAAAAGAGAGCTCATGAGGGTACATTCCTGGTCAAGGTAAATGCAGCGTGTAAAAAGAACACCAAAAACTACTTGGACGTGCTCCGTCATCTCACCTTCATTAGAAACTTATGTTCATATTGTATACTAGTCACAGAGAATTTAAGAAACTCTAAGCTCATCCTCAAATGGAAAATGAGGAAGTCGGATAAAAAAGAAAGCTCATACATAGCTGGAAATTCCAAAGCTGTCTATATCCTCTTCTTGAATTGAGTTTAGTCCAGACCTAATAGTCCCTATTTGAGCAGTACGCGGTTAATGCCCCTTTACGCTCCATGTCCCTAGTTCAGCTTTTTAGCTCGAATGAGCATGTATTGTATTCCCTTGGATCGTTTACTGTCGAAAAATCATTACTGTAATGTAATGAGAGTGCTCACATCGATGTCTGCTTTCCCTGTGAATCATTACTGAAGCTTCACAGGCATTCAATTCACGTGCACTCATAAACAGGAACCGAGTACGTAAGGCTTCCTCAAGAGTTTGGTCCACCTTCAACGATAGTGTTTTCCAGCCAAAATTGTGATGTCCATTAAGATGACTGGGACTGTTGCAGCGTCGGATGGTGGAGAGCTCAGTCAGTCGGGCGGGTTTGAATCCCTAGCGCGCCTTTTCTTACTCAATCTCAACACGAAGTACATCCTTTTGCAGGCATTAGCAGCCTTGAATTTGTTGAATGCGAAGTCTGTGATGACAAGCATTAGAATTTTAGGATTTAGAATTAGAAATCCATTAGAATTTAAGGCAGAGGTGGTTAGTGCTGCCAAGATAGAAAAAGAGTTCATAAGATACGGTCCAGATGGTATCCTTTCCTTGTAGTTTATTTCCACATTCATGCAACCTCGTGGGTGCTGCTACCCTCTTCAACGCTCATTCTGCTAGACGGCTAGAGTCAGATGGCCGGGGAGCACGGTGAATAACGGTCGAGGATTTCCTCGATTATAGCTCTCTAGCGCATGGCAAGAGTAGTGCCGAGAGTGAACATCCGATGGCACGGCATGGCGAGTGTGAATGTCCGCACGAGTGATCGTCTCTGGTCGCGCTGAGAATCCTCGACGTGCCGTTGAGGAATCCTCAAGCGATATTCACCTTGCCGGGGAGTGGGCGTGCTGCGGCGCAGAGTCAGAGTTAAGCATGCGCTGGTGCATATTCTTCGCTGCGAAACAAGCATCCTTGCGCATCTCGGGGCTCGCTCGCCTTTGACCTTGGTATATATCCCCTTCTTCGACCTACGACCTTATCGTGTAGCGCTCCTTCAAGCAATGGTCGACACAAGAGCATCCAGGATCGAAACGTCATCCATAGTCTCCAGATGTAAGAAGTCTCCAGCTACAGTGATGTAAGAGGCTTCGCATTTGCCTTGTTCCGCAGTTAAGCGTTGGTAATTCTTCAGCATGCGCCAGATGGTTTTTTGTTCTTGGCTGACATCGACCTTGGATCTAATAATGAGTCTTTATGATCGCACACTCATTTGTTTTGCTTTCCAAGGAGAAAAGTGAAAAAAAATCTACAGCGACGAAGTTGAAAGAGTGCAAACTCTGATGAATACCAAAAATTGTGCTTGGGATGGCGTTCCCTGTCAACTTGCAATGCGGTTTCAATAAAAATAGTGGTCATGGTGCTGGAACATGTTCACAATTGAATCTGCATTCGGTTCATCTTCAAGAAGGTTACATTTTCACCTTGTTCTAACCGAGTTTTCCGCGCTACAATGTTAATTGCCTCTGCTGTCTCACTCCCAGCAGGTTAAAGCGATGGTGTCTCTGATTTATACAACTTGATACTGTTTCGTAGGTTCACATAATCACATTCCATCCTGTCTCCCTCCCAATCGAGCCAGCAGTCTGTTTCCGGTCAAGCAAGTAAGTAATGCCTGATAGTCGTACAATAATTTCAACACAGTAAGGCTGGTGCCAGAGACCGCGATAAGTCGCAGATTTCGCGGAATTCGTGCGAGTCACGCAATGCTACAGGTCACAGAAGTCACAAGTGCCCGATCAATACTGCGAGGTATTCTCCAATTCCGCCGCAACTTCTGCTGAATTGTGATGGCTGAATGACGACTGCTCATGACTCCACTTGTTTTATATTCAGTGTTACAAATGTTCAAATGAGGGACTTGCAATTATTGCGATTCGCGCGAGTCCCGCGAAACCTGGGAAACCTGCGACGGATCGCGTAACTGCCAACACCAGCCTTAGCCACTTCATACACTTCAGTCGACTCCTGACCAGGGTCAGTCCTATCGTTGTTACTTTTTCAAATTTTTTTAAGACCCCCCTCCCCCAAGGTGGACTTGGTACGAACCCCCTTTTCCACACATCGACCACTATATTCCTCTCTATAGTATTTAATTCTGGTACCACTCAACCCTCCAAACTCCGCCAACTTTTTCCTCCAAAAATGCCGTCGAGCGGGGAGGTGGGTATATACCCCTATGAAACAGTAAAAATTTACCAAAATTCCTAAAATTTCAACCTACCCCACTTCTACCTATAATCCCACTTCCCATGCGCTCCCAACTCACCTAGCCTACTACTCGTGAAAACTCCACTTTCACCACAAACTCACATGTAATTTCACGCAATTGAAGCGGATATGACCCCCCTCCTATAAACTCAACCCGGTACGACCCCCCCCGTTGTTACTAGTAACAACGTCGGATTGACCCTGCTCCTGACCCAGGTGCACATCCAAATGTCACTACGGATCGATATGAAAGCAGAGTACGCGGCGCACTCTGAAGGATGCATGAAATTTTGCTCCCTCCTTTCGATACTTGATATCTGGCGATTGAGTGACAAGAACGTTTTTAGCATCCGATTAATTCAGAATGTGCGATAATCGATCTAATGGAGTATGTAGCTCAAAGAAAGTCTGCTACTGAATGACTCAACTGATCGAATTTCACTGAAGCACGTTCTAGATAGCCATCAGTATTGCATGAAGCTCGGGCGGTTTCCCATCGTTCATGGGTGGAAGCTCTCTAAATCACTGATCATCGGTCCCACCGTCCCTCAACTGTATTTGCCGCTCTTGATGTACAAAAATATTGTCTTTGTACAGCTAATTTGAGTGAGAGTTTCCTACGTTTATAATGATGAATGTTGTCCAAGCTCAAAGCGAAAGGAGCGCATGCCCACCATCGCGGTAAGAGGAATTTTTTCTGCTCTTCATACTAAAATAAGAGCTTTAGTGGTGTACTAAACAAGGGCGATATTTACAGCCCTGGCTTCAAAGTGCAATCCCAGATCAAGCCTCACCTAAAGTAAATAGTGATTCAAACCAATCCAGCTTTGTGTGTCAGTTGGATCCGCCACTTCATAAACGAAATTCTCTACTGTTACACAGTTTTCTGAACAGAAGTCGAAGGCTTGGCGCATATCAGGACAGGAACTGATCACCCGCTACCTGGTCAATGGTCAAGCCACTGAGAACAGAAAAAGGATCAAGTTCTGGCGCAAAAAGATAAATGATGGCCCAATATATAAACTCTCAAATTACCATACCTATAATCTATCGGAGTCAGAAACTGCCCTAAGCAGGGCTTCAAGAATTTATGATAGCCAAGTGTTCTTCACGAAGTAGCACTAGCTGCCAAGCAATGACTTGTGTCGTAATTCTTTTATTCTTGAACAATCGAGAAAGCCCTGAAAACGAGACGCAGACATTCTTAGTCACGGACAATCGTGTCCGTCTGAGCAAAAGCATTAGCGGTTCAGCGTCACCCAGCCTAGTGCTGACAGCTGTACCATAGCTGCACTTGTATGACAGACAGCTGAACGTTCTGCTTGTCAATCGACTCATTACTTCAGAAAAAGGAGGTAATCCAAGTCATATTCTACATCTATTCTACTTTTGCTTGTCTCTTCTTTTTTCTGTCGGAAATCATGCAGGAAGCGTCGTAGTCATCATGGGCTGAGTCATAATTGACTACAGCAACTGGGTCATTGATCATCACTTTTACCTGGAATCTGAATGCATTTTATTGTTAATGGCTATTTTAGAAAGCTCTGTCGAGGACTTGTTGAGTTATGAGAATAACTATCCACCTCACCCTCCCCCACCCCTTCACCTCCTGAGGCGGTTTGCGTAGCTTGTGTGCTCGTCAGCGATATTCAAATTACCCCAACTGGAGTCATCTCCGATGGACTCGCCTATTCTGTCAAGATAGAAACACAGGAGAGCGTCTTCATGTGGGCCTTTATACGCGTTCGAAGCGAATGTGATGTATACAAGTAACTCTAGTAAAGTACGCTCTCATAATCGTCTAATTGCGTGCAACATGCAAGTAAACTGATTTTCAGTATTTCATCCAATTTTAGCTCCTGTTATCGATCGGTATAGCCAGAAGATAATTTCTGTTCCCATTGCAGCCGACTGGCTGCTAACAGTGGCGCCATAAGATCGCCGCTGTCGGATCGGAATGTGAAGACGTATTCACGTCGGCGTCCAATTTGTGCCGAGATGGTTTTTGTGCGCTTCGGCACGAACGATTGGGGGCGTTCGAGCCAGTGGAACATTCAGCGAACGTGAGAGACCTAGAGATAGAGGGCAAGTGAGAGCGAGAAAAGTGCGTCTCGTGAACGCCGTCGGCCTCCTCCACCCCCTCGACAGCGCGGTGGGCTGACGAACGCGAGCGAATGAACGAAACGAACGCGGACGTCCACACGACGACGGGGAACGTGAGGGCTACGAGCCGAGCTTGGTGGCCGCTGCCGCGACGACGGAGGCACTGGCGGCGGGCGGAGACAAGGGGCGCGGGTGGCTGGCCGGCTGACTGGCTGGCTGGCTGCGAGGACGTGCGAACGGCGTTCTTTGGATGCACTCTCTGTGTTACGGCCCGGCACTGCCCCGTTCGAACCCCAGCTGCACTTGTGCATGAACCTCAAATGAATATACGCTGCTGTCTGTGCTGCTGCTTCTACTACTCCTCCGAGTATTGCTCCGGCATCTGCTCACGAGGCTCCAACGACGCTTTTGGATCTGCTTCAGCGAGAGGAACTAGAAACGTTATTTCTGGTCATAGTCACTCCATAATAACGGCTTCAACAACAATCGCAGTCCAAACAGTCGATGTCTCCCCAATAAAATCACCTCTTATGCCTCCTGAATTACCTAAAACCGGCAAAAAAATTTTCTCGAAGAAGAGTGAACCCAGGTAAGACCAAATTATTAGCGATTTCCACACTAGATGACGTATTGGTCAGTGAGATTGATGTCGAGCTTGAGCTTGCAAGGAGCATTTCTTAGAACGCACCACTGATCCAGTTCAGCTTATCAGCGAAAGCGTTGTGATCATGGTGAAAATGTTACAATTTAGAAGTGTCATGTTCGGTACTTTGCCTTGCGTTTGCCACGCCCGAGCGTGCCACATTGCGTTGCACTGCGACGGCAGCACGCATACCCGCACGCAGACGCGCGCGCGCGTGAACCCAAAGGACATTGCGAGTACAGACGGCTGCTGCTCAGATTACCAGTTTTTGCTCTCACTCTCCTTCTCTGGTCCTCTCACCGCATTCGTCATCTATCGCATTCCCTCGTCGCACTACCACTCCTCCTAGGTCTTGGTGCCATCCGACAGCCCAGTACTTCCAAAGTCACTTATTGTTCAACTCTTCGCAGCTAAACAGCCGGCCTCTTCTGTAATTATGCAACTTCACCACCGAGCGTTTATAGTGTTCCCATAGACCGCTGGGTATTCATCACGCATCTGAGTGTGAAGTGGTTGTACGTAGAGGAGAGCCTGTCC
Organism: Ostertagia ostertagi; assembly: GCA_036418205.1. Classification (NCBI taxonomy): domain Eukaryota; kingdom Metazoa; phylum Nematoda; class Chromadorea; order Rhabditida; family Trichostrongylidae; genus Ostertagia; species Ostertagia ostertagi. Next base: position 97,920 of record MU868395.1, read on the forward strand.
GAACTACTGCTCATCTTTGGGATTTCAAGAATTTCATTCCAGAAGGAAGTGATTCGATTGATATGATTTGGTGCGTGGGCCGAGGTTAGTCACTCGTTGCTAATTCGTTCAGCGACAATTTCTCACTTGATTTCAGAATACAAGCGCTGATGATTCAGAACACCAGAGCGACGATGACGGTGATGAATATTCAGCAGAATAGCCTCCTCCTCTATAAGCTCTCGTCTGAAATGGTCCTGTTTCACTACCCATCAACGCTTTTTCCTTGGTTTCGATGTGATTTCAGCTGGCGTTTTATCGAAGGCGTGGCCCACCGTTCTCATTGGCCAGCGCTAAGCAGCCGCACCTACCGTAATCACCCGTTCACATTTGTCTCCTCATACCGAAAAACCGTCGAGTCGTCAACTGCATATGTCTTCGGCGATCCTGGCCTCTAAGCCACACGAAATTCGAAGGTCTCCGCCCTATCCTTCTCCTTAACTGCTATTCCTAACGTAAGTCATACTCTCGCACTTCTTTCCAGGTGATATTCCTGGGAGCTGTCTCCAGAGCTGTCTCCATAAGTCGTCTTTATAGAGCATTTCTATTATCTGCAAGCAAAGAAGATCTGAACTACTTAGTCTAAAAAATTCGCATGGAAGTCCAGAAAGTTGAGGAAAGCTCCAAGCTAATGAAGTGTTTCAGGAGCGAATTTTTTACTATTCAACATTTAAAATAGTCCAAACTGATTCGAGAAGCCTCTGTTCTGCTCCAGCTGCGACCGTTGCATGCTTGCATTCGCTCTGCGTCCATTCACCAATCAATAGGTGTTGTCGCCTGGAGGCGGACTATGTGAGAGAAAGCAATGCGGATTCCGTCACTTCAGGAACAGTTCTCCCATCCGATTTTGCCCACTTAGCCATTTTCGCTATTTCAGGCTTTTCAGGCTTTTCACCAGACTTTTTTTTCGTCAAATACGACGCCTCGTAGAGTGAACTACCGAAAGAGGTTGTGTTTGGCTCGTAAGATGCGGACTGACCATAGCAGTCACGGAATTCACAAGATTTCAATACTAAAGTGAAGTTCCTGTGGAAATACACTAAAGCATTAATTTGCTGAGCGATTTGTCCTTTTTCTCACCAGCCTATCGATTGTTCTTACAAAAAAACGTTCCGTCTGCGGGTCCGGCCGCCTCGCTCACGTAGGCATTCGCCGTCAGCCCAAATCCCGAGTGCTGTGATTTTCAGCCGCTCTCCTACCCTTCCACATCGCAATCCCTTCTCCAAATCCTCTCACTGACCCAAGGTAGCCTTCTAGTATCCCTTCACTCCAATTCTTACAGAGTTAAGCTCAGCGCGCAGCTGAGGTAGTTTTAAATGTTATGATTTTACCGTTCATAACATTTATCCTACTTCGTCTGCTCGTGAGATGCATACATCTGACCTTGTCCAATCCCCTTCAACCATTATGTGAAAGGTTAGTTTCTGTCACACTTCTTTGAAGTTTTGTTCCAATGTTATTTAAAAAAATCTTTTCACTTCCAGAGGGAAAGTGTGAAAATAAGGTCACACCTTCGCTTACATTTCAGTGCTCAGCTTCAGCAGACACTTCCGAGTGAGTGGATTCTTACAAAGGAACCGGTAAAGTTCTTTGTATTAGTTTTTATTTCTGCGTACTTTAAGTGAACTAGTAGTGAAATAGCATCACTTATTTGTCAGGGACAGAAGAATTTCACACAAAGCAAGAGCTGAAATTTTTGAAATCAGCCGTCCCTTTTCAATTGAACGATTATAGATTTTTGGGTTGATTCCTCACTGAAGCCCTAACCTGTGTGAGGATTTTAACGCTTTCCGATGGTAACTTGTAAACTACTTCCAATGAATTGTTCAATAGATACCGTAAGAAACGCCCGATCGTTGGTGTAATAGCCATTAGTCAGCTCGCCTGCTGACTCAGTGCCTTTCAGTCAAAGCCAGCCAACCAACCACTTTACGTCTCCGCTCTGAAGCTGATGAGCAATAGGAAGAAGGTTTTGGTGTGAGAGTACGGTTTCCGAAACTTCTAGTAGTCGAAGTGCTACGAAGCCTTCTAAACCCGTATGTTCCAGCATTGCAAGCTTTAGGCGTGGTAAAGTATAAGCTTCACAGATCAAGGGGAAAAACTCCTCACCCGTTGAAAAATGTCTATCAAGAAATCGGATTTCATCATGAAATCTGCGACAAAAGCGACACTCAGCGATGATGTCGGGGGTATGCGCAAGTGTCCATCAGAAAGCAAGTTCAAGGATTAAAATCCTTTTTTTCCTGCTCTCATGAAAAGATGAGGTCAGATTAAAGGTACAGAGTCTCCGTGAAATATTAAAAAGTCTAGGAAGAGGCACATTGAGGAGCACTTCAAAAGTTGGCTTTGAGCCCCCACTACCATTGTCAGACAATGCTTCTGGAATACATCACGAATTCTTTCCCGATTCGAGACGATTTCGGGACGATTTCGGACTGTTCACGATACGAAACACTGTGAGTTGACTTTCTAGTCGGCCTTTGGTTCACAACGAAAACCGAAAATTCAAGCGCTCAATCTTTGAGAGATAAAAAACTTGGCGGCTCGGGAAACTGATTCGACTAAGTGATTCTGGGTTCCTGAGCACCACCAAGTTGTTAAGAAATCTGTGTGTAGTGAAAAAGCCCATCATGGGTGCAACTCTAAACAGTCCAAACGGAACACATGAAAAGTACTACTAGAGCAACTCAGAAGTTGTGCAATTTCCGGAATGATTACTGCCTGAGGATTGCTTGAAAAATCGTGGAAGTCGTTACCTGATCACCAGATGCTCAATATTGACCATGAGGTGAATGTAGAGCTCTCCTATTAATGGACTGAGTTTTTCCGTTCCTTGTGGTTTTCAGATTCGAGCTCCTTCTCACAACCAATCGACGTCCGAAGCAGCAAAACTCTGCAATCCGTGCATATCGGTCACGTCCAGACCGGCCGTGCATAAAACCATGCAGAAAAACTCGTGCTTACGTCCAGCTGCTTGCCGCGTTATCGACTTTTCGGTTTTTTTTCCAAAGGGGTTTTTCACGGTGGCGGGTTATGAGAGACCTGCAATTTTTTGCTGTTTTTAATTACTCTTACTACTTCCTACGAACATTCGGTGACACCATGAACAACTAAACAGGATCAATCGAATTACTGAAGAGAATTGCAAAGAGAATGACTACAATGACACTCATGGGTTAGGGGGATAGTCAAGTGAGTGAGCCACTCACAGTACTTGGGTCAAAGCCATAGAAAGGGGAAAGGATCTTGGCGGAGGTTAGCAGTTTCAATTTTCTCTGGCGTTTCTACCCTCTAGTGGGTTTGTGGCTAGTCCTAGTAGACCTAGTGTCACTTACAAGCGGTTTTTAGATGATCCGTTTGAGTCCCCCTCCAACCATGAGCCCCGGCTACAACTACGTAGTCGTTCTAAACTGCTGATTTTCCAAGCCACTTGTGTTACTTCTCACCTGCAAGATAAATCGACACGGTGCTTGGATTGACTCACTGTGAAGCTGTTTCTTTTTTCGATCGTACCATCACTGATAAGTTTTTTTATTTGCTTGTATTTGTGCTGTCAGCTCTTGCAATCATATTAAACATTAATATTTATATTTGTTTAATAAATCATAGTTACCCATGCCTAATGAACACCAGCTCGATGTCGATGCAGATGAATTCAACGAGTTTTCTTACGGTTTTCAACCCCCATTGCACTAGAGCCTCAGAAGCTTTGGGCACATGGTGGTCCGCCCGTTCGCACTTTTTCGAAATTTTTGCGGCCCCCTCTAGTGGATTCTCGAAACGACCCCTTCACCATCAGTCTTAGAAGGCTCCCCCAGTGCCATACCCCTTCCCCCTTCTCCGATCCGACTGCCACCCTAACCATTATGACTGCTTCTATAGGATCTACAGTATTTGAAACAGCCATCGAGCGGGGTTGGGGGGGGGGTGGGAGGGAGAGTGATTTGGTATCATGAAAGCAGCAAATCTTTCAATTTCGCCTAAATCTCACTACGTTCGTAAAACTTTCACCAAATTTGTCAAAAAACCTGTCCAAACACAACCCTCTTTGACGGCCTCCGTCAACCACCGTTCAGGCTATGATAACCTTGCTCAACCCCGAAAGCGACCCTCTCGTTCGAATAGTGCAAACGGACGGTTGACCCTGCTTGGGAATCCACTAGTCGGTATCTACTGCACTAGGACGCCTATACCGTATCCGTAAACTGACAACTCTGTCCTGCGGTTAAGAATTTATTCAAAACTCTTCACTGTAGACCTCTGCATGTGAAATGAATGGTTATCGATTGATTCGTGCGTAGCTTCACGTTTAAAGATAGCTCTGGATTGTAACCGGACGGTAATCATTGGTTATAGTCTGCAGTTTCTAAGGGACGTACATAACGAAGCGTATCGAACCTGTTACTGTTTCGGTCGTTTTTATAAAAGCGCGTGCGCTGTTTGAGTGATGCCATGGTAAATGTTCTCTTTTTCCTCTAATCGACAGCAGATAAAGATTGTGCAGTGGAATTTCTGTTACTTCGAACCAGCTTATCGATTGAAGGGAGAGAGTTTTTGCTTTGACACAAAGTGCTGTGTGACTAAACATTGTTGAGAATCGATTTTCCTCCGTAGAAACGGTATCAAGGCACAAATTGCTCGCAGCTGAGCTCACAATTCAAATGAAACAATAAACGAACAATGTTCACTAATCAAAGGGGAACAGGATACCCTAAGAGAACCCAGTCTTCACAATGGTGATCAAAAATGGGCCAAAAGACCTATTTCCTTTTTTTTACTACACACTATCAAACATGGGTATAGTATTTTCAATGAAGGAGTGTGTTGTCGAAAACGCAGCCTCCTTAGATACAACGAAGGCGTAAGAGCAAAATCAACGGGGCATCTGTAAAATCCAACAGCAAGACAATGGAAGGGAGCAACTGATAAATATCTGTAGCAGGGTCAATCTTACCGCTGTTACTTTTCGGGAATTTTTACGACCCCCTCCCTTTTCGGGGCCTTTATACTAGTCCCTCCCCTATAAACGTGTGTGTATGGATACACTGATTACATACGAATGGGGGAGAAACTCGGGGGCGCGAGAGTCTTTCCCAAGTGCTCCGGTGTTCCTGCCTCGATCAAATGAAATTTCAATGAAGATTGCACCCGCCTCTTTCCAGGGTGCTTTCTTCAAGCTAAGATTGTGCGACAAGGTAAGATGACTAGGAAAACGCAAATCGATCTTTCTCCAAAAATTTCTTAACATTCCTAAAAAAATTTTCACTAAAAAATTAGCACTCTGGAACTTTCACTCCATGCACTTGCAAGTTTCCAACCTTCAAACAACCACAACTTTTTTCAAATTCATTAATGTGGGAAGTAAGCATGACAAATATTAAGGCACGAGCTTTCTAAAAAGTTCCGAATCATTTCTGAAAGATTACGATACGAAAATTATTCCTGTTGGGACCTTCTTTGGCGGGGGGAGGGTTATGTGCGACTATGCTTCTGAACTCGCGAATTTTTAACCCTCAGGATCAGATTTTCATCAAACTCATTAATTTTGGAAGCTGAAGCCGGTATGAGAAACTTGAACGTTCAAGCTTTCTAAAAATGCTGAAACTTGTCCAAAAACTTATCGCTTCAGAAGTTAGCCCTTTAGACTTTTTTGGAGGGGCACCCAACAAGTCATTTTGTTGAAAACTCGGGTTTTTGCAGGTGGTCTATCCTTCGGAAGAGATTTCGTGTAAACTTTTGAGTGTGTCAGGAAAGTACTAGTATGCCCTCTCGGAAATTCACTCAGACGTTTCTTAAACAGTTCTTCGTCACCGATAACTCGGATTCAAAGCGTGTTGCACTTATGATCCCTGCCATGGTGCGCGCCGCGCCTGCGGTGTGCTTGTAATTCGTCAGTGCATTTTGAGGTCGATATCGCTTCCATTGTTGATCACCGTAAAATCTCTAACTCACGAAGGAAAACACCGGCCGCTTGAAACAACTATCATTCATATCACGCCAATTTAAGTGCCCTTGGCTCAGGCCAGGTGCGCAAATTTAGGAAGCCTATCTGAAAACACCATAGCTACCCGCAGACTATATCTTTCAGCTGTTCTCAGTCATTGTCGCGCAACGAAAGGACAGCGTGCGCAATGGAGAATCTACTTGAACTCTACGCATTGGATTAATTAGACGAGTCCGGCACTCAACGAGCCGCACCAGAACTTTTGTGAAGTTTCTAGAATGCCAACTTGGTCTAAACGACGTCTTGGATTACGCCATGCAGTCAACATCGAGAAAGAGTTTAAATATTTTTGAACTTGTAAATTCTGAAAATCTCAGACAAGTAGGACCATATGGCAAGCATCACACGGCAGTTCTCTTTTACAGATTTGGCACGATTCCAGTATCGAACACTCTACCTCTCGTACATATTCCTCGCTTCAATAACTACAGAATAATAATAACAATTGAGAATAAGAATAATAATTGAGCTACAGAAAATTGGTTGATATAACCGGAAAAAATTGGAAACATAACTTGAACTGGAAGGGAAGGGAGAAAAGCGTATGAGATAGTGCGGTAAGTGAGGCTGGTGCTTACTGGTAATCGGACGTTAAGCTAGAGAGCCCTAGGACTCACACACTGCAGACTTTGGGGTCTGCCTAACCGATGAAGGTGTGAACATTCGCTCTCCGCAGAGAGACCTGCAAGTACGCGACCTCGTACACCTGTCAAGATGTAAATGATCTTGAATCAATCACGATCAAGGATCGGGGAATAACTTTTTAAAATTGGGCTAACTTGTAGGCCGAACTGTGGTTATTCTAGCCAAAAGTTGTAAAGCTACTCAATAAGGAGAGGAAAGTCAGCGGAAACGTTCCCATGCAAAATATCAACTTCATTAAATTCTTTGAAATAAGATTGTTGAAGAAAATTTGATATTAAGGGGGAACCCCTACAAAATATAACTGCAACGTTGCTATTGCCAACCGCAGGGGAACTTGACTTTATCCTGCGCAAAATCTAAGAGGATAAAGTTCTTGACATTGATTAGGCTATTAGGGGTGTGCAATTCATTTACTTTCTTCTGTTATATGTTTATTATTGCAAGTGTCATAGACACTGGAAGTTCAATTACGATCAACCTAGTACTACATAGAGCAAAAATCAAAAAATAACCGAACAAATCGTATAGTATGCGTGAGGCACCGACGAGGTGGGTGAACCACCATGCTAGTTATGTTACGAAATGCGCTCATTCAGAGAAGCTGCTGGATGTCTTTGACTTGACTGTTTTTTAGGAATTTGAATTATTTGGACAATTGGGGAACACAATAGCCGCCCTTGAACTCAAGAAAGTGGCTTAGTTAGGTTAGGTGTTGAAACGGATAGCTTACTCCTCTGTTTGTGTGCAATTCAAAGAAGCCTTAATAGTTGACATCGACAGCATCAGGTGGGCGTGTGAACGCCCATTCGATCATAGTTATGAAATTTGTGAACTAGTCACTATTTCACTTAGCTCTATGGTCTGCACAGATCTGTTAACCAAACCTCCCCTGAAGTTGGAATGGTAGGTTGATTTGATCGCGGTAAACCCTTGATGAAAACAAAAGTTTGAGGCTGATGCGCTCCCTCCCCACTGCCCTTTACAAAAACTTGAAAGCAAAAATAGAGTTGGAATTGCCTATGAATGTTGCTTGCGTCAAAAAGCAGACCTTCATAAGGTGAACCACTCCTCCTCGCTGTTGCAGTCACCGCCAGCAGTAACAGGTGCAAGTCACCTTGCGGTCTCACCTCTGCAGCGGCTGCAGAAGTGTCGAAAAACCTTGCTCAGGTAGACTTTTCTTTCTTTCTTCACCAATTTCTGAAATACAGCCACATATGGAAAGCACAAATTAATGGCTCCACTGCAAACAAAATTGCAATGAAGTTGAAAAAAAGGAAAACATTGAGGCAATATAACAGACTGATACATGCTAGGGCCCTGGCAGTGCTCGCTAGGAAAAGGTTCTCCTCACTTTCGAAAAAACAAGTTTCAAATTCTTATAAGGCTCTTCTAACAACGCTGTAGCCTGTTTTTTCTTACTCCAACACTGAATGGCACCATGGCCGCACAAACCAGGAATGGATAGTATAAAAGAAATATTTACTTAGTTGGCAGCACTGTAAACACCACTGAGTTAGCGGTGGGGTCGGGATTCCTGTCCAAATTTAGTTCCGGAATGATAAGAATGGTCAAGACGCTAAGGAACAAGAATGCATTGGCCTGCCCAACACTACCAACCCCGCCCATCACAAATCAGTGCCATTTCGCTTGGGTGCTACTAGGACGGTGGCTTTGTTTCAGCCTTTTCGACGGTTTCGCGCGCTTTATTATTAGTGTTAGACCTCCCACCTTGACTCTCGCTTGCAGACGCAATAATGTATCAAATCGAAGCCGATCTTTGCCTTCAAATTAATGCCACCTTACATGCTGCGGCATCAAGCTTAGTTATGTTCATGGCTGTTAGCTTTGTATGACATGTAGAATATTTTCCATGCTCATGCCGACTTGTCAATTCATACCATCCTCTCCTTCACGTATCAGAGCGTACTCTGCTTAGATAAGGAACGAATTGCGACTATTTCACCATTCTTCTTCTTGAAAGCTTCAGTGACCGCTGTATCACCTTGAAGTATGATCTTGTCTTATCTTGCGGCGGTTGCATTTCTTGGCGCTGTAGCCTTTTTGTTTGTGCGTGCCTTGTGTGGAAATGAATAAATAAGCAATAATGTACAAAAAACCGACGCACAAGACATGTTAGAAAAAACGTTGGATTGTAACTTCACTAATGACAAGCCTCTTTCGAATGCGTCACGAACTGGACCTTCATTGAAAATTGTGAAGGCGCATCTAGTCAGCAAAACGGTTTCCCCTATCACCAGTGCTCACGTGTGGATCAGGACTGGCCATGGAAACTGCGTGTCGCGTGGAAGATAAGTGACAGATCCTTTCAATGCTTAGCTGACTGTGTCAGTGCGGAGCTCTTTGGGCTTACTGTCAGGACTAGTAGAGGAAACGCGGATGACGTCAAAATCATCGTTTTGTGATTCCTGCGCAGTCCCCATGTTCAAGCAGTTGTTTCAGCATATCATGGGTAAATTTCAACGAGCATCGGAATCTAAAAGTATGAATCGGAGGAGATCCGTGCCTATCTCGATCGCGCGGTGAGGCGTAAAATCAGCCCCATCTCCAGTAAAGGTGCCACCGCCGCGCTTTAAATGACGATAATGAGGAGATAATTTTCACTTTTGAATGCATAACCTTATTTTGAA